>LR750380.1:0-80724 GCA_902729485.2 Mus minutoides | reverse complement strand
TTTTTTTTTTTTTTTTTTTTTTTTTTTTTTTTTTTTTTTTTTTTTTTTTTTTTTTTTTTTGTTGTTGTTGTTGTTGTTGGAAAGTATTTTATTCATTGATTAGCCTAGTGATCTTTGAAAATATTCTGGTTTTTTTCTAGAACCCAGAAAAATGTTCTTCAGTTAGAATGTTGACACTTAAAGATTAATTTAAAATAACTTGTAGTTATTTACATACAACCAGGTATCAAAAGTGCTGATTATAAGCATAAGCCTTTGTCTTCATCTTTAAAATTTTTTGACATTTGTTTTCTCTTCTTATAGGGCATAAACTGAGAAAAATTGCAGTGGTTCAACCAGAAAAACAGTAAGTAATATAATAGATGTCTAACAGTTCAGGTTAAACTTAGACTACCTAAGGGAAAAATAACTATTTAAGGGGATATATCTCCTTTTTGATATTTTCTCAGATGGAAGCATAAACTTTTAAGTCAAATTTGGTAGCTTAAATACTTCTTTCAGTATACGCCTTTCCTAAAACTGCATTATAAAGTTAGGCATGATGGTGTACACCTATAATCTTAGCTACTTTTGCTAAGGCTGATCAGAGGATCATCAAGGTAGGCTTGGTTTGTATACTGAGTTCCAGACTAGCCTGGGTTATGTAGTAAAACCCTATATACAAAAAGGGCAAATATATCAAGATGTTTCCCAAAATGAAATTTTTTAAAGCTTTTAGATACTGAAGGCAACTGAAAAAAAGAAAGAAAATATTTGTGAAAGAAAAGCAAGAATTGTTAAGTCAGGGAATGATTCATCACAGTATCTTATGTACAAAAGAGCAACTGGAAAAGAAAAGCTACATTCCTCCTTTAAACCCCTCAGAAAATTCTTTGTAGCACACTCTTACAGCCTTTAAGAAGCAGTCAGTTGGTGTAGTATCTTATATCTTAAAAATACAGAAGTTTCTATGTTTATTTTAAATTTTATATTTTATATAGTCTAATAAGCTGGCATAATAAAATTAACATGATGATAATTAACTGGATGATAGAAGCCACAGAAGCTAATTTTCTCACACTCTTAAGCTAGGAATTGTCAGATGAGAATGGCAGTTGGTTTGATTCCTTGTAAGGCCTTGCATCCTGGTGTTCCAATGGACAGCTTCTAGCTGGGGCTTCACAGTGAAGAACTTTCCCTGCCTTCTTCCTGTCTTTGTCTTTCTTCTTCTTATAAGGCTATTAGATGATCTTACTTTTAGAATCTAAGTTCTAAGTAAGTCTTAATTATCTCCTAAAAGCCTGACCTTCATGTACAGTTACATTGATGGTTATATAAATAAATGAATTTTATAATTTTAATAAATGAATTTTGAGGGATACAGTCCCATTTGTAGCCACTTTTGCAATAACCTAGTAAATAATTAATAGCTACTTTGTAGCTATGTAGGTAATAAAACTGCTAATAGAATTAAAGTGAAAGGCCATACAATTTTATCCCTGATACATAAGTGAGATAGCAACAATAATATCTTAGTTGCTAAGTTCAAACCAAAGTCTCAGTAATGAAGCATTCCAAAATGTTGTATAATATTTCAAGGATCTCTCCATGTAGAATGCACCGCTAATATTTTATTATATATATATATATATATATATATATATATATATATATATATATATATATATACTGACAGAAGATTACATAAGAAATGTTTCTGAGAGGTTGAGGAGATGTCTCAATTGGCAAAGTTCTTGCTGACTAAGCATGAAGTCCTGAGTTTGGTCCCCAGAACCCAAATAAAAAGCTAAGCATGATGGTGTACTTGGAATGCCAGTGGTAGGCAGACAGTGACCAGCAGACCCTGGGACTTGCTAGCCTGTCAGTCTAGCTGAATTGGTCAGCTCAGGTTCTCAAAAAAATGTGATAACTCAGTTGACCTCTGGCCTCTATACCCATATGTATATCAACATACTTGTATATACACAAGAAATGTTTTTATTGTATGATTTGAAAAATATGAATCATTTATTTAAGAATCTCACAGAAAGTCAGGCTTGATGATAGCTACTTATAATACCAGCAAACAGGAAGCTGAGGTAGGATGATCACCATGAGTTTGAGGCCATCTTGGGCTACATAGTGAGTACTGGATCAGCCAGAGATATTTACGGAGACTCTGTTTCAAACAACAACCAAAATCCTACAAGAAGCTTTTAGATATTATAATATAGTTTTGTAATTTTTGAACATATAGTATCACATGTCTAGAGATTCTTGGCTTGTTGTCCTATGCATGGTTTTAAAATCAGTTTCTACTTAAAAAATAATATATTATGGTTGAAGAGTATTCTATTTTGGGTTTATAAGTTGCCACATTTACTTTTTTGAAGGAAACTTGAAGGCTTTGCTGACAATTTCACTATTCTCCTTTGTTTTCTGAACCCAGAATACTGTCTTCAAGAACTGTCCACGAGGGCCTGAAGAATCAGCTGAACTCTACCCACTCAGGTATAGTATGTGTGACATTGTGGAGAAGAGATCCTTGCTTACCTTTTAATGGGCTATATCAGGAAATAAAGAATACACTTGAGCCAAGTGTGGTGGCACATGACTGTAATCCCACCATTTGGAAGCTAAAGGCAGGAAGATAACCTCAAGTTCAAAGCCAGCCTGGTTTCTATATACAACTCCAGGCCAACTAGAGCTACATAGTGACTTCTTATCTCAAAATAAAATGAACAAATCTCCTATACATTTGAAATGTCAATTAAGGTGGGGTTTAGGAATCAGATTGTGAGTCTGGTTAATTTTCAGCATTTATCCCTAGGGGGTACTATAGTACAGATTATTCAACAGTTGATTTGGAAGGACTAGAAAAGAAATAATTGGTCATCAAGTCAGGTGAGTTTATGGAGTAGGTCCTAACTTTATCAGAAGAAGTGTGGGGCTCTAGATTTGTGTCACATTACCCAAGAATTAATGAACATATATAGTTCTGAAAAGTGACAAGCCCTGTAAGCTAGCATAAAGTAAATATAAGATATTTAAGAGCATTCTATGTTAAGCTTCAAAATATGTATTTCCATGGCTAGAAATATGTAGTTCAGTGCTTGCCTAGCATGCACAAGTCCACCTACACACAAACACACACACACACACACACACACACACACACACACAATGTAACTTTAAAGCTCATCATACAATAGCATATGTGCCACTTGCCTCCCCCAGCTCATCTTTGGAAACATGGAGTAGACAGTGAATGAGTACTTTGAATACTTATTTCTTCATTCCTAGTGATGATCAATGGAAAATACTGTTGTCCAAAGATATACTTCAACCACCGTTGCTTCTCAGGGCCATATCTTAATAAAGGAAGAATTGCTGAGCTGCCTCAATGTGTGGGACCTGGGAACTGCGTTCTGGTACTTAGAGAGGTAAGACTGTGACCTATGGCAGAACTTGGAAGGTAAACAGAGTATCCTAGGCTCATTCATGCAGAGTGTACCAACTATAGGTTCCATCAAATGTAACTTAACTGTTCTTAGGTATAGTTAGCCATGGCAGATGCGATTCTATGACTTCAGATAGTGCCTAGAAATGTGAAAACTACCAAGCCTTTAGATTCTATGTCTTTTTCTTTCTTGTATGTATTGTATTAATATTTTTTTCTTATAACAAGATACCTGAAGGTTAGTTAGGAACAAAAGATTTAGTACATAGTGTTGGAGGCTGAAAAGTTCAAGACTAAATGGTCCTTATCAGTTTGACTTCTGTTAAAGATCTTGTCTGGGTCAAATTTTTATGAGAACTATATGTGTAAGGAAGAATAATGCTACCAAATCAGAAATGTGAGAACAACTGGAGCCCTCCTGTCCTCTTTGTGGTCATGGTTCTAATTTTTCCAAGGACCTCTAGTTTCATTGAGGTTTTGGCTCCTGGTGGATGGCCCATGAGCTATCTTTGGATCTGCGATTGAAAGACACACATGAGACTTGTGCAGAGGTGGAGGGAAGTGTGTCTGTCGGCTTTGAGCTACTCTCAAAGTGTGGTGTCCTGCTAGGCTGTGGCGGAGCCTCTGTAAGGAAGCTGGGAGCTTGACAGCTTCAGTAAAGGCCAATAGCAGTTACAGCAACCTGGAATCATGAGCGACAGCAGCGAGTAGAACTATGGCAAGTGGGAATCATGTCCTGCTTCCTGAAGTGGAAGTGCTCACAGATCAGGGAAGTCTGTGTGGAATACACCTGCAAGGTCTAACTCCAAGGCATTCTAGATCAAAGTCAAGGTCCAGATCTGAATCTAGGTCTAGATCTAGAAGAAGTTCTAGAAGGTCACGTCACGATCAGGATCTCGCTAGCATAGATGATCCTGGAGCAGGTCTTACAGCTGAGATGATCACAGACATCATAGCCACAGCCATTCTCCCATGTCTGCTCAAAGGCATCATGTTGTGAACTGGGCAAATCCGGACCCCCAACTGTTGTCTTGGAGTGTTTGGGTTGAGCTTATACACCACAGAAAGAGATCTAAGAGAAATATTCTCTAAATATGGCCCCATTGCTGATGTGTCTATTGTATAGTACCAGCAGTCTAGACATTCAAGAGGATTTGCCTTTGTATATTTTGAAAATGTAGATGAGGTCAAGGAAGCTAAAGAATGTACCAATAGGATGGAGCTTGATGGGAGGTGAATTAGGGTCACTTTATAACAAAAAGGGCCCATACCCCAACATCAGGAGATTAAATGGGAGACACACTTATGGCAGTTCACACCACAGAGACTGTTATGACAAAGGATAGGATCGGGGATATGATGACCGGGACTGTTACAGCAGACCATATGGAGGAGGAGGAAGAGGGGGATGATGATGATGATGATGATGATGATGATGATGATGATGATGAGAGCAGCTCAAGACAGGGATCAGATTTACAGAAGATGGTTGGTCACCTTCTCCTTCCTACAGTCATGGAGGAAACAGGTCACGTTCTCGATCACGATCCTACTCACCTTGTTGCTATTAAAGCATGAAGATGAAGACTTTCTGAAACCTGCCATAGAGCTGGAATATTGTTTGTGGACAATATTTTCTATTGTCTCCTGTTTAAAAAGTGAACAGTGCCTGGTGAAGTTAGGTGACTTTTACATCTTTTATGATGACTACTTTGGTGGAATTGAAATGTTATTCTGCATTCGTGTAGTTCGGTGCTTTGTTCAAAGTTAAGTATTTTCAGAAAAGTATGTTTTGCACGTACTTTTTTACAGTCCAAATTCTGACTGTTGAGAAGTTTTTATTATACAAAACTCCATTTAAAAGGTTTTTTTTTTTTAACTGAATCCAAGGTATTCTGAAGATGGAAGCCTGTATGTAAAATTCTACCAGATGGCAAAAAGCAACAATAAACAAGTTTAATGTTTACTTTTCTTTCTAAATACCAGTGCTTAGCCAGAACCAGTCTTAGTAAAAAAAAAAAATTAAAAAGTAAAAATAATTTTCTTTCAGGAGTCCATGAAATTTGCCAAATTCAATATACCTGCAATTAAGTGCTAAAAATACACTATAACTCTGTAGTGTTAGAACAAAAATCTTTCCATACAACAAATGTTTAATGCTTACATTAATATGGCTGTGTCAGCCTTTATGTAATCTGTATTATATGTAGCAGAGAATAAGAGCTACAAATACATACCTTTAAAAGGCTATCTCTTAAGGCTGTTACAAGGAGATAATGGTATTTCAACTAATGATCAGAAAGTGACAATACTTTCCACCACAGGTGGACTCTTGTTCTCTAGCGTTTAGACTATATGAAAACACTGGGTGCTTCAAAGTGTGGAATGAGAGAAGAGATCACCACATCTGTGTTATGGATTAAGACTGCTGTTCATTTTTTAAATATGATTTTTCAGGTCCTTTGCTTACCAAAGGAGGCTCAAATTCAAATGTTTTAAGAACTATTTAAATAAACACAAGAAAAATTTAAAAAAAAAAAAAAGAAAAAGGAAAGAAAGACAAACACACACATTTGCTTGTTTTTAAAATGTCTTGGCTACCTAAACCTTCCCCTGATACCCCAAGCCCAATCAGGGAAGTGGCCACTTACCCAAATTTTTACATGGCTAGTTGGCTCTCTTGCAGCTCTCCTCTTCCATGTCCCACTGCAGCCTGGCGACCCCTTGTCTCCTTTCCTGCATCCTAGAGCAACTGTAAGAGTCCCGCCCTTTCTCCCATTGCCCAGTCTTTGGCCACTGACATCTTTATTAATCGATCAAAAAACATTTGGGGACAAGGACCTTTTTAGCCTTTGGATACACGGATTCCTGATTGAATTAGAACCAATCTCCAACAGTTGATGCTGTAATTAAAAAAAAAAAAAAAAGAGAGAGACATAAACAGCTTAAAGGAGAAAGGGTTTATTTGGCTCATAATTGCCGATTACAATCCATCATTGCAGGAAAGTCAAGACATCAGAAACTGGAAACAGCTACTCTCATTTTATCCACAGTCAAGAGCAGATGAGTGAATTGAATACATGCATGCTTTGCTTGGCTTACTTTCTCCTTCTTTATATACCCTAGACCCTAAACTCAAAGAGTAATGCTATTCACTGTTAGGCCGGATCAGTCAGCATAATCAAGATAATCCCCCCACAGGCTTGCCCACGAGGAAGGCAAATCTAGACAGTTCCTCATTGAAACACCCTCCCCAGGTGATAATACACTGTGTCAAAATGACAATTAAAACTACACATTACAACCTCTTACCTGGTCTCATCCTTCTACATACTAGGGACCAAGATTCTGACACATACGCTTTGAGGAAACATACTCAAACAATGTCCAAACCAGCACACTTACATTAAAATTTAATTGATAAGTTAGACATGGTAAGTGATTAACAATAACAACAAATAATGAAATAGAAAATTGTTTGAAAGTCATCTTTCCTATTTCATGAGATCAGATCAGTGCTTACATGATGAACTATGTGGCATTAGACTACTTTGAGGGTTGCTTGAGCCATGTGCACTGTGATATTTTAAAAGCTGATCTGATAACTGGCACAGCTACTATGAGGCTATAGTGTGCAGTCTGTACAGCATGGGCAGAGTAGTAGCTTATGTGGCCTTAGCAGGAAGGTACAGGATTTCATTGGGCTACTCAAAATGATATACAATTGAAAATTTGTGAATTATTTCTGGGTTTTAGACCACGGTGGATCATATGTGCCTGAAACTCAGAATACAAAACCACAGATAAGACTGGGGACTACTGTCCTACATGGCTTATTGGTGCACAGTTAATTTCCATTCCTCAGGGAACATTCACCCAAGCAAATCATCAAATAGGTTCACTTCTAGCTAAAAAAAAAAAAAAAAAAAAGGTGGTTGTTAGAGACCACATGAAACTGTGTAGAGGAAACTGAAAAGCTGGGAACTGTGGTGGGTGCCTGAAATTCTAAAGTTCTATCGTCTTGATTATCTTATCTGAAGTTTTATCAGACTCGTACATTCATTGATTGTGTGGGTTTATTTGAATTTCATTAATTTCTGTTTTGATTTTTATTATTTCTTGCCATGTACTAACTTGATTTGTTCTTGTTTTCCCAAATCCTTGAGCTGCATTATTAATTTATTTGTGCTTTTTGTGCTTTTTTTTTTTAAAGATTTATTTATTTATTATTTGTAAGTTCACTGTAGCTGTCTTCAGACACTCCAGAAGAGGGCATCAGATTTCGTTACGGATGGTTGTGAGCCACCATGTGGTTGCTGGGATTTGAACTCTGGACCTTTGGAAGAGCAGTCGGCGCTCTTAACCACTGAGCCATCTCACCAGCCCCGTGATTTTTTTTTTTTTTTAATTTAAGCACTTAGAGCTTTAAATTAACCCTATTGGGTTGCTTTTTCTGTGTCCCAGACATTTCGTTGTGTTGTGTTTTCATTGTTATTTAGTTGTTTGATTCATTCCTCATTCAGTAAGGAGTAGTTTAGTCTATGTGATCTCATGTATATTACTTTGTTGTCAGTTTTAAGTTTTACTACATTATAGTCTGATAGGATACACAATTATTTTGTTTATTCTGAATTTGTTTTATGTCCCACGATGTGAGTAGAATGTGTTTTATTTGTGTGGAATACTCTGCATGTATCTATTAGGTTAGATTTGATGCATGATGTCATTTAATTCTGACCTGTCTCTGTTTATATTTTGTCCAGATGTCTTGTCTAATGGAGAGACTGGGGTATAAATATCACTGGCTGTTACTGAGTTGATGATCATCTGTGTCTTTAGTTCTAGTAATAGGCTTTTTATGAAATTGAGTACTCTAAAGTTTGGCACATATACTTTTAGAATTGTTATATCTTCTCCATTGATTGTTCACTGACCCTTAATCAGAGTGAAGTGTCTGTCTATTCTGATTATTTTTAGTTTTAACTCTATTTTGTCAGATATTGGGATAACTGTCAGTTTGCTTCCAGTTCCCTTTTTCTTGGAATACTTTTTAAATCCTTTTATTTTAAAGTAGGCCTGTCTTTTAAGCTGAGTTCCTTGTAGGCAAAAGGTAGATTTTTTTTTTCTTAATCCATTTAGCCAGCCTGTGTCTTTTAAGAGTTAGGTCATTGATATTTAAATTTATTTTTGAAAGGTGTGTGATTGTAGTCATTCAGTTGTAGGGTTTTGATTTTGTTGTTTGTGTTCTTAGTTGTAGTTTGTGTTTCAGTAATTATTAGCTTCATTTGTTTTCTGTGAATTAGGGAGGCTGCAGGCAGAGCATGGTCAGGTGACCTATGAAGCTGACCCAGAGCACAGGATGTATAGGTCTGGCTCAACCTGGAAGATGGATCTGGCACAGTAGCTGCAGAGTTGGGGAGGTCTGTGCCAGGGAGTACCGATAGGTTATTTGTGTTTTTACACCATGAGGGCTGGCTAGCAGCAGCATGGAGACTGGAGTAGGGAGAGCTCATCCCAGGGAACACTGTCGCCACACCACATGAGGGAGGTAAGGTGGAGGGTCTCTTACACTTCATTGGGATTCTGCTTCATATGGCCCAGTGCCCAGCAGTAGATGAGGTGGCTGACAGTGTATGGGTGTAATTGGACTGGGATGCCTGGTCTGAAGTTAAAAGTTGGAACTCTTAAGTTCAGTCTCCAGGCAAGCCTGGATCAGCTCAGTGGATGGGATGGCTGATGGGGGTGACAGGAGCACATGCACAGAATTCCAACACTTAGGAGGCAGAGGCAGAAGAATCTTGAGTTTAAGGCAAGACCCTGTGTTAAAAAAAGATTGTGTGTGTAGGCGCTTGAGTTTACTGTGAGATTAGTTTACAACTTAAGAGGTTTGTGGCATTAACTAGAGTCCATTATCAAGCTATGAGTCTTTCAGACTTTCAGCACCTTTAGCCAGTATGTCCCACTGTAAGTAATGTATATGAGTCCTTGAACCTGTCAGTCTTCAGAATGGCAAGGCAGAATCTGAGGAAGTGATAGAGTTTTTGGACCAGACTCCCCTAGCCATCAGAAGGCTTATGTCTACCTAGTGCCCTTCTCCTGTTTTTTTTTTTTTTGTTGTTGTTGTTGTTGTTGTTGTTTTGTTTGTTTGTTTTTTTGTTTTTGGTCAACTTGGCATAAGCTAGAATAATTTGGGAAGAAGAGCATCAGTTGAGAAGATGCCTCCATCAGACTTTCACCAAGTCTCTAGGGCATTTTGTTGATTAATGATTGGTGTGAGAGAGCCTAGAGCATTGTCTTTTGTGCTGGCCCTGGGCAGGTGGTCCTGGGTATAAGAAAGGACATGCAATCCATGAAGCAAGCCAGCAAGCAGTGTTCATGGTCTCTGCTTCAGTTTCTGCCACTAGGTTCCTGCTGTGACTTCTTGTGAAAGACTGTAACCTGTAAGCCAAATAAATCCTTTCCTCTGCAAGTTATTTTTGGTCATGGTGTTTTATCATAGCAGTAGTAACCCTAACTAGGAGAGTCCCAAATAAATGCAATTGTTTATATACACCATGTTTGAGAAACATTCGGAAGCACATGTTAGAGGACTTTCAAATTTGTGTTGCTTGTGTTTTTTCCTGAACATTGTAAAGAATCTGGTTACTCTTAAATTGCACCTGACATACTTTTGTTAACATTCTTAATATGAATGGAAATAAGCTCCAAATTGATGTTAAAGTCTTGACACTAGCGTTCTCTTTCCTCCTGACCCTATGTCTGTCTTAATCCCTCAGGTACTTACTTTGCTTATCAATGCAGCATACAAACCCAGCCGTGTCCTCCGTGAGCTCCAGCTGGACAAAGACTCTGTATGGCACGGATGTGGTGAAGTCCTAAAGGCCAAGTGAGTAGAGGCCCTCACTCCATGTTCATGTTTGTTGTTCACAGTTCAGGTAGCTTCTTTTTTTTTTTTTTTTGGTTTTTCGAGACAGGGTTTCTCTGTATAGCCCTGGCTGTCCTGGAACTCACTTTGTAGACCAGGCTGGCCTCGAACTCAGAAATCCTCCTGCCTCTGCCTCCCAAGTGCTGGGATTAAAGGCGTGCGCCACCACGCCCGGCACTCAGGTAGCTTCTTGACAGCACCAGATCACTTGTGTTCCCAGAGCAGAGCTGCTGCAGCCATTTGTGCTAAAGGACCAGGCTATTTTTTCCTTTTTGACTTCCTTTCTGTTATGTGACAAACAATTAATTCTAAGAAATAAAAACCTTAAGATTAAGATACTTAAATACAAGAACACTTTTATTAGCATGAAGATATATAAAATTATGTTTTAAAACGTCTGAAAATTTATGAACACTTACTATTGCTTTCTGACTTGAACTTTTTTGTGGATAGATGACAGTTGGCATGTCATATTGTCCTCGAGCCAGTTTCTGAGGATCACTGACGGGGGATAAAGGTAGATTGAATGAAAAAGGTGCTTTTATAGTAGTTAGTAAAAGTAGTATTTACAGTTCTTGAAGACAGGTGAGCAGAGCTTAGCGGTGAGTGCTTCCCTGGCATGATGCGGCCCCTGGGAGTTACTTGATGGCTTAAGCAGATGACTAAGGAGGTGCACAAATGCACACTTTAACCTAGAACAGAAAGCTGGGCTTTTGTCTTGTTTAATAACTCAATTTTCATTTATTGTAGCATACTAGATTTAAGTACAGACTGCAGAACTTAAGAATTCTCAAACTGTGAGGGTTGGAGAGATGGCTCAGCGGTGAATGAAGAGTACTGGCCGCTCTTCCAGAGAACCCTGGTTCAATTCCCAGAATCCATATAGCACCTTATAGCTGTCTGTAATTCCAGTTCCATGGGTCCAACACCATCACAGATACATACCATGTAGGCAAAACATAAATGCATATTGAATAAAAATAAATAAACCATTTAAAAAGAATTCTCAAACTATTTTAGACAAAGCAGTTTCCAGCCCACTTCTGATCAGTTTTTCTTAGAGTTATCACTGGTGGAATAAGTTTGGCATCTGATGTTTTCTAATTGTAGATATAAAGGAAAGAGTTACCGAGCTACTGTTGAGATAGTGAGAACAGCAGACCGAGTGACTGAATTCTGCCGGCAAACATGTATCAAGCTGGAGTGTTGTCCCAACCTCTTTGGCCCACGCATGGTTCTGGATACATGTTCTGAGAACTGCTCTGTCCTTACAAAGACCAAATACAGTGAGTGATGGTTTTTAAATGTGTTAGCCATAACATTAGCATGTTATATCTTGCAGAGACATTCATGTTAGCAGAAGCACAAGCTTCTTTGGTAAAGGCTCAGATGATAAATTTACTACGGGTCATATGATCTCATTATTCTGTGCTTGTTGTTTGATTGCATCTTATTTTTAAAAATATTTAAAAATGGAAGAAATTTAGTTTTGCAGAAAATTATATTGGATTTTTATATTATTTTACTACATAACTAAAATTATCTCCCCCCTCCCCTCTTCCACCTTCCTCCCTCCTCCCTCCCTCCCCCGTGAGGTATTAGGTATTGAACCTAGGACTTCATGCTTGCTTGGTAAGCATCCTGTCTGTAAGCTACATCCCAAGCCCAGCTTTTCTTTGTGTATGTGGAGGGAGGGGTGGGAATATTGGGAGGTTAGTTTGGGGGTCTTTGATGGTTTGGTCTGACTTTTTGTTTTTTGAAACAAGGTCTTATCATGTAGCCCAGGTATGCAGTACCATACCCAGCTCTTGCTCTGAAACAGCCTTTTTGTGTGGCCCTGACTGGCCTAGAACTCACTGTATATAGCCTTGGCTTGCCTCCAGCTTTCTGTCCACTTTACTCAGCCTTCTAGTTACTGGGATAATGGGCATAGACCACTATGTCAGCTGTGGTTTGTCTCTATAGTCTTCAATTTAAAGAAAAATAACAAGTATTTAGAATAACCAAGCTTTTTAATCCTGAAAAAAGAAGCAACAAAAATAAAGTTGAAGGACCTACTTTTGTAACCGTAAGAGGAAACTATAATCATTGAGAGATTCTAGTATTAAAGAGTAGCAGAGTAAAACAAGGGATTGAAACAGGATCTGGAAATAGAGTGGCATTTGCATGATCAAATGACTTTAACAAGGGTGACAAATAGTGAAGAGAGAGCTAAGTTTAAGGTGGTCCCAGTAACAGTGGATAGCCAGACTCTGTGGCTCATAGTGAATACAATATACAGACACCAGCTTTAGACCTATCATGGATGCCTTTTGTGAGAACTAGAACTACAGAGCTTCTGGAAGAAAGCAGTTGTCTCCAGACCTCAGGGCAAGCAAAGGTTTTTTTTTTTTTTTTTTTTTTTTTTTGGTTTTTCGAGACAGGGTTTCTCTGTATAGCCCTGGCTGTCCTGGAACTCACTCTGTAGACCAGGCTGGCCTCGAACTCAGAGATCCGCCTGCCTCTGCCTCCCGAGTGCTGGGACTAAAGGCGTGCGCCACCACACCCAGCTAAAGGTTTCTTTTTTGTTGTTTTTTTTTTTGTTTGTTTGTTTTGTTTTTCGAGACAGGGTTTCTCTGTATAGCCCTGGCTGTCCTGGAACTCACTTTGTAGACCATGCTGGCCTTGAACTCAGAAATCCACCTGTCTCTGCCTCCCGAGTGCTGGAATTAAAGGCGTGCGCCACCACGCTCGGCTCCAAGCAAAGGTTTCTAGTGAGGACCCAGAAATACTCATGGCTACAGGACAGATAAGGCCAAGAGAAGCTATGGTTCTCAATATTGCCATTAAAGAGAGGACACCAAACCATCGTATTGGCAAAATATGTTTAATGTGTGTAAAGCCAATATTCCAGAACATTTGATGAATTTACATAACTTTGTAATGAAAGGGGAAGTTTTGAGATGAGGCAGAGCTGATAGCTGCATGTCATTTGAAAATACCAACTACCACCAAATTGTATGCTTACAATAGTTAATTACAGTTTTGAGTTCAATTAAAAATTCTTTTTCCCCCTTTGGAGAAGACTTTTTTTTATTAGTCATTTTATTCGTTTTTTATTAGTCATTTTATTCGTTTACATTTTAAATTATATCCCCCTTTCTGGTTTTCCTTCTACAGATTCCCCCTCTTCCTCCTCCCCTTTACCTCTCCGAGGGTGCTTCTCTAACCGCCCACCCACTCCCACCTCACCTCCCTAGCATCCCCCTATGCTGGGGCATCGAGCCTCCACAGGACCAAGGGCTTCCCCTCCCACTGATGTCAGATAAGGCTGTCCTCTGCTCCATATGAGGCTGGAGCCAGGGGGCTCTCCATGTGCGCTCTTTGATTGGTGGTTCAGTCCCTGGGAGCTCTGGGTGGGTGGTCTGGTTAGTTGATGCTGTTCTTCCTATGGGGTTCCACATGTCTAGAATTGGTGTTGATGATTTCATATAGACTGTACTGAAGCCACTAAACAGCAGGCCACCAGGTGAATTTTATTTGTGAATTTATCTTAAAAAGTAAGAAACATGTCACAGCTCAGTGCTATGGCGTGTGTGCAATCTTGGGTTCAGTCTACAGTGTCACTTGGGTGCAGTCTGCAGTGTCACTTGGGTGCAGTCTACAGTGTCACTTGGGTTCAGTCTACAGTGTCACAAGTTTTTGTTTTTAAATAAATTAAAAAGAAAACAGTTTTAAACAATTAATGAAAGGCTTATACAAACATAGAAGGAAGTCCACAACTGTGAGCATATGGGAGTGAGCATCTGAGAGTGGCTCAGAGTGAGCTGTTACCTGTGGTACACAGATGTGAGCATATGGGAGTGAGCATCTGAGAGTGGCTCAGAGTCAGCTGTTACCTGGGGTGGGGGTTGGAGGTTTGTACTATCACGGATAGAACTGTGGGGTGGTATGGTAAGTGAAATAAGTTAGACACACAAAGAAAAATACTGAATATTCTCACTTGTGTGTAGAGGTTAAAGTCAGGAATAGAGTAGTGCTTATCAGAGCATGGGAAGAGTGTGCAGAAAGTGGGAATGGAGAGGAGTTGATTGATGGTACAGTAATGCAGTAGAATTAAAGGGGTTAGCTCTGTGTGCACACCTGTGTAAAGGCCCTGGACAGATTTCCCATGAGGCTCAGAAACACCGCCCACCTGATTAAGACAAAAGTTCCTTATTTTTCTTGGAGATACCACTTAGACTGACTGGGAAGGCTAACTTTTGGCGACATTTAATTTTATGTTTAAAATATCAGAGAGGATCTCAGATGTTTCTAATACAAAAAAATATAAATGTTTAAAGTGAAATCTGTTTTTTACCCTGATCTTATCGTTACATATTATACACATAATGCAATGTCATGTCATTACCACATAAATTTATCTGTTATTTTTTTAAGCTACAATGAGAAATTTCTATACACAAACATTAAATTGTTCAAGATATCTATCCTAAGGTCCAGCATTTCAATTTTCTGGTATTTGTGTAAAGCAATGAAAACACACCTTGTGTGCAGGGTTAAAGAAATAGCTCTGTGGAAGCCGGGCGGTGGTGGCGCACACCTTTAATCCCAGCACTTGGGAGGCAGAGGCAGGCGGATTTCTGAGTTTGAGGCTAGCCTGGTCTACAAAGTGAGCTCCAGGGCAGCCAGGGCTACACAGAGAAACCCTGTCTCGGAAAAAAAAAATAGGAAAAAAAAAAAAACCCAACAAAAACAAAGAAATAGCTCTGTGGATAAGAGCACTTCCTGTTCCTGCAAAGAGCCCTAGTTGTTTATTACAACTTTAATTACAGTGAAGACCTGGATATAGCCCGAGTGCTCATCAAGAGTAAAACAGATAAATGGGTACCTCCACACAGTAAGTAGACTCCTGCTCACCAACATACAGAAGAAAAGGGACTAAAATAAATTGCACTGCATGAAGAAAGCAATTTATAAAGTAGTGCCCACTGCGTGGTTCTGCAGAGAGCAAGTCCATCTGCAGTGATGGAAATTAGCAGAGGGGTTGCTCTGAGAACTTTGTATCAATAGATATGTTCTCTGCCTTGACATATCGAGGATTGCTTACATTTCTACATGTTAGTACAAATCAAATTATGTATTCTCTGCTTATTCTAGTGTATGGAATTTAAACTGTAAATGTAGTATACTCATTTTCTGCTGTGGTAGTAGAATCCTGTGGTTTTATGGTGCATAACAATAATTAAGCTACTTTTTTTCCTTCTTTTTGATCATTTATATTTAGCGCACTATTATGGAAAGAAGAAAAATAAAAGGATTGGGAGGCCACCTGGTGGGCATAGTAATTTATCTTGTGCCCTGAAAAAAAGCAGTAAAAGGAGAAAAAGGCGGAAAAATATTTTTGTTCATAAGAAGAAGCGTTCTTCTGCATCTGTTGACAATACCCCAGTGGGCTCACCCCAGGTATAAGATCTGTGACACACCTTCCTCTCTAGGCACCAAATGATCTCTACTTTACAGCTGTACACATAGTACCTACACATCTTTTTAACTCCAACTTCTGGTCAGTAGATAGTTTTTTGTCAGTGACTGGTTTGTCCTGGGTTAAAGTGAGATTTCTTTCCTTTTCCTCTAGGGAAGTGGGGGTGAAGATGAGGAGGATGCAGATGATGGAGACGAAGATTCCCTAACTGAAGGCAGTACATCTGAGCAACAGGAGGAGTTACAGGAAGAGTCTGAAGTGTCAGAAAAAAAATCTAGCTCGTCTTCTCCCACCCAGAGCGAGATGTCCACCCCACTGCCCCCAGACACACAGACCAAGAAAAGAGACGCCCAGACTTCCTCAGTCTCAGATGATGAGAATAAGCCACCTTCACCAAAGGTACCATGTGAGAAGAGTTTCCTCTCGTGGCACCCTCTCAGCCCCCTTTGTCACTGTGCATGGCGCCAACATTCCACTTCTTTCCATATAAACTTAGGAAGAATGGCTAGGGTCATTTTAAAGTGATCCTCAGGCTGGAGAGATGGCTCTGTAGTTGAGAAAACTCATGCTCTTCTAGAGGACCAGCATCCATGGAGGCTATCTCACAAAACTGCCTGAAATTCCAATACTGATGTCCTCTTCTGGCCCCTGTGGGCACAGCATGGACGTGTACACACAAACTCAAGTAAATTACACATAACTAAAGTGATCCTCAAAGCTGTCATCTTCGTGAGCCACAAGCATTATGTGGAGATGTTAGTGAAGGGACATTCTCAGAGGAGATTGTTAGTGAAGGGACATTCTCAGAGAAGCTGCTTGTTTTAAGTAAAAAAAAGTTTTGGGCTGGTGAGATGGCTCAGCGGGTAAGAGCACCCGACTGCTCTTCCGAAGGTGATAAGTTCAAATCCCAGCATCCACATGGTGGCTCACAACCAGCCGTAACGAGATCTGGCACCCTCTTCTGGAGTGTCTGAAGACAGCTACAGTGTACTTACATATAATAAATAAAAATAAATCTTAAAAAAATTCTTTAAAAAAAAAGTTTTGTTGCTAGCTTATTTATAACTTGCCATTTGGTTTAAGGAAAGGTGTTGTTTAAATAATTTTTTATAATGTGTGTAATTTTCTAGAAACAAATTATTTACCCATTTAATTCTTTCATTCAGCTGTCTTGTTTAGCAGTTTACTATTACATAAATGTACATTGTATGACCTATATAATACTAGAGGCTATTATAATTAACTTTATAATAATTGGTAGAACACCTGCCTAGCATGCACAAAGCCCTAAGTTCAATCCTTAGCACAGCATGAAATGAGGCATGGCATCACTCATACTCCTGTAGCCCCAGTCCTTGGGAGGTGGGGCAGGAGACCAGCTCAAAGCTAGTGTGGGCAACAGGAAACCACTGTAAAACAAAACAAAATTACCATTTTAAATTGGACTTTTTAAATGTCCCATTAACAGAAGCAATAGAAGATTTATTTTTCATGTTCTCATTGGAAATAGCATTTGCTTTAGCATCCTACCAGAGAACAGCTAAGAACATCCAGAAACACATGGGGAACATCAATAAATAAGACAAAATTTGTATTATAAACTTTCTGGCCGGGCGTGGTGGCGCACGCCTTTAATCCCAGCATTCGGGAGGCAGAGGCAGGCGGATTTCTGAGTTAGAGGACAGCCTGGTCTACAAAGTGAGTTCCAGGACAGCCAGGGCTACACAGAGAAACCCTGTCTCGAAAAACCAAAAAAAAACCAAAAACAACAACAACAACAAAAAACCAACTTCCTAAATAACTAATGCATGAGAGTCTCTTGTCTTCTTTGCTGGAAAAAAATCAGTTTGAAAGCGAGTAACCGGAGTGGGGAATGTCAGTCTTAGGACTGCTCTGAGGCCTGCCCTGAAGGGTGTTTCATTTCTTTGGGAGACATTTTTAAAATATATGAGTTCTTACACCACTTGGTTTATTCTCATTCTTGGGAATGAAGGAAATAAGGATTGAAGTTGATGAAAGGCTTCACCTGGACAGTAACCCACTGAAGTGGAGTGTGGCCGATGTCGTGCGGTTCATCAGGTCCACTGACTGTGCTCCATTGGCAAGAATATTCCTTGATCAGGTAATCACAGACAGCATAATCTGTAATAACAATGTCTCTGATATAGAACTATGCACATTATAGGTAAAAATAGCAAGTTTTAGGAGAAAAGACTGTTCTTTTTTGTCACTCATGACCTGCACCACAAGGGTATGCTGTGTTTCCTCAGAATCTAATCTATCCTCTAAGTGACTTAAATTCAAGCATGTATTAATTCATCTCATTTTTTAAAAAATAGTGATTTGCTACTTTTTTAAAATGTATCATCTCTAGTATCCAGACTCTAGAGTGATGACCAGTTTTAATGCAGGTATGGTGAAATACGAATAGTCATGGCAGGCGATGTAGCTCCATACCCAACAATATCTATGGCTGTTACCCCATACTTGGATAGAAATCAGAGTCTAGCCCGGGCTATATAGTGACTTTGAAGCCAGTCTAAGCTACATAGTAAGACCATGTCTCAAAAATAAAACAGGCCCTATCATCTTTGAGTTCTTTTATAAATTGTACAAGGTAGGAGAACTTTAAAGTTTATAGTTAGTATTTTCAGATAGTTTTGGATTTAGATAAGAGTGCTTTAAAAGTATTTTCTTTTCATAATTAGTTATTAGTTATAGGGCTCCTCGGGTACTGCCTTTCTGTTGAGCAGAATCTGTAGATGAGAGTATCAAGATTGGTAAATTTATTACTAATTCTGAAGGCTTTTCAGGGTAGCAGACTACGGCTCTTTTCAAAGGGAAAGGTAATGGGGAGGCGCAGAACTGTAGTTGTAAGGGTTGGTGCTAGGAGAGGCTCATTGTGTGCACATCACAGCCTTTGTCCTTTATCCTTTACAGGAAATTGATGGGCAGGCCCTTTTGCTCCTTACCCTTCCCACTGTTCAAGAGTGCATGGACTTAAAGTTGGGCCCCGCCATCAAGCTTTGCCATCACATAGAGAGAATCAAGTTTGCTTTTTATGAGCAGTTTGCCAACTGAGAAGGACGGACCGATTGAGCTGAGTCTTTGAAGCACAGTGCAGCAAACCCTTCGCCCTGTTCTACAGTTGGCTGCAGGAGTTCTGGGCTGTCACACTGTCGGCCTGCAAGTGGTGGCTTGCTTTCTTTGCACTTTCAGGGATGGAGGACCCACACTGAGGAAGCAAAAACAGCACAAAAATGGCTCTCCTACAGTGGAAATATGGACTTTTGTTTAGAAGATTCCAGTTTTAAAAAAAGTTGTGAGAAAACCATAAAAGTCTGAATTACCGTTAATGGGACCTGAAAACAAAGGATGATGGTGACAGCTGGACAGCACCAATTTGGTTATTTTCATTCTGTCCCTTCCCTCTGTAGATTGGACTCTGTTCTCTGCTTTCTCTTTCTTGAAGAGAGGACATAGCTTTAAGTCAGCACTGGTTGGGACTGTGCCTAAGGTACATCAGTGCTTCGTTGTTGTTGTGTTTTTAAGCTTTTTTAAATTAAAGCAGTTCATTTTGGGGATAATTAAGTGGCTCTAGGGTTTTGAATGTATAGTCACACTTTGATCCATTTTGAGTCTATCCTTAGGAGCTCCTTGGTTTACTACCTCTGTTGGGACTGCCCTTACAGCCTTGAGTGACATTTTTTGTATGATGCCATTTTTAAGCTAAATGCTAAAACTATGACAGAAATTAGAGAAGGCACTTCCTGCTTTCTTAAAGATATCATGTCGGCACTTACACCACCCGTCCCTTAACCGATTTGTCCTAAGAATTCTGCTGTTGTGTCCTCCGTTATGACCCGGTTTTGGCCACCATTGTTAAGTGGCTTTACAAAGACCAATGGGTAATTACTCTCTCCTTGTTAGTTCTGAAAAGTATTTAAGTGGCTTTATTTTATGTTTATTCTTCTGTTAGAGTTGTTTAACTACCTCTGTTTGTTTCTGGAGTTTCTGCTCTCAGTGAAAACCAGTATGTGTTCTTTGGACCCACTGTCAAGCCCATTTTTCTGGTTTTCTAGGTATACAGGTAGACACATAGCACAGAAATGTGTCTTTGGGGATGGCACAAAGTATGAAGTTCCTTAGTAGTGTCCTCGGTAATGAGTACTGCCAAATGTCCCAGCTCTTATCTATTCTGGAAAACTAAGCAGGGCCTGGTTGGTACTTGGATGGGAGAGGTGGTTAAGGAGTCTGGAAATCTCTGTCTAGCCACGTTTATGCCTGTCTTCAGTTAAACCAACTTAAATTGAATGTAACTACAGTCTGAAGATTCCCACTCAGTAACTCATTCTTTTGAAGTTTTTCTTTATTTTTTTTAAATTAAACTCAAGTTAACATGCAGCCCCAGGTGAATTTTCACTGATAATGGTGTTGTTAGCTGCTGCAGACGACCAGCACGTGCTCTGCCACAGCTCTGAGTCAGGAAAGACGCGTGGACATAGCTGCCTCCTTTACCGCTTTCCTTGTTGATTATGTATTTATTTATTTATTTTTGATCACCCTAATCCCTACAGATTTATACCCTAAGCATTTTTCCTCAAGAATTGAAAATGTTTTAAAACTGCAAACTGAGTAACTTCTGAACAAGTATACAAATATAAGGTAATATTATTACAAATTTAAATTGTGAATTTTTTTTTCTTTTCTCAACTCAACCCCCACCTGTTTTTATGGACACTGGGAAAGTCTGTAGTCTGTATCATTGGATAACCATCTAACCAGGTCTTAGAGCAGTAGCTCTTCATATAGGTTACCAACAGGAATATCTGGGAAGGAGCTTCATTTATGTAATGGTTCGTTGATTTGAGCTAGCTTAGAGATCCATCTTCTAAAAATGTGATTGATTCTTTCATGACATGAAGAGAAGCAGACATGATACTAGGAAACAGTATTGGCAGACTGACAAGTCGTGGCTCTCTTCATAGAGTTTCCCAAGACCACAGGAGTTGAGTCACCGATACAAAGGGGAGTCTTGTGAGGACATAAAACCTATGCCTGTAGGATCTCACATTGTTACCTTAGTAAAATGAAAGGTGACAGCAATGGCCGTAATTTACTCTCTTCTTGACTTGACTCAGATGACAGAATGTAGAGCTGTCAGAGTTGGCAGGTATTGTGCCTGAAAGGGGAAGCACATGACCCCGCCCAAGTGGGGCTGGGGCGGGGTTGACACCATAACTCTTCAGTCTCTACTTTCTCCTACAGAAAGACCAGCTGAAAGTTAGACAAGAGGGGGGCTTCCCTAAATATTTCTTGGCACTCTTATTGGGATACAGTGTACTTGACAGTCACATCAAAGAATTATCTACCCCATCCCTTCTCACAGTAAGAGGATAATTATATGAGAATTTTGCAGAGGACTTTTTTAAAAGTATAAAATTCTAATCCCAAACTGGGTATGGTGATTTATACCTATGATCCCAGTACTTGGGAAGTGGAAACATGAGGCTCATAGTGAATTCTAGGCCAGCCTGGCTTATATGAGACCCTGCCCTTTTTAAAAATTGTTTTTATTTCATGTATCAAAGAGGCAGGGGTTAGGCTAGGTAGCAGTGGTGGTTCTGTTCTGATGCTGGATGTTTTAAGTTTGATAATAGCTTGCATTGTTGGGTTAAGTGGCTTATGTTGCACATTTGTATGTGAAGTCTGTTTCTGAGACAGCTAACCTCAAGGTTTTTAAGGTATGCTGTGAGGAGAGTGTTTGTCTGGAGTTTACCTGCAGCTGTCCTCATAGCTTACGTGCAGTCAAGTTATGATCCATCTTTAAGTTGAGTTGACAAACTTAGAAATACATAAATGGTCTATACTGTCCTCCCAGACCTGGAAACTTAACTGACCAAAACTAGACTTTACAGCTATATTGGTCTTCTAGGGAAACCTTCAACTGTATGTGCAGATTGGCTCTGAGATTTTGACTATATCTGCTGATTTCCTTTGTGAAACATCTTCATCCTTTTCAAATACAGGGAATACATTAATAGAGCCTTTTAATTACACCTTTAGCCTTTCTTTAGCAATATACACAGCTCCCTGTTTTTATAATACAGGTATAGGAAGGGTACTGGCCAAGCTCTGGAAATGAAGATCTTGGCAAATATTTATTATTGAATTTAAAAGAGGCGGGCATAGAAAACCAGTTTAGAGTTTGACTTTTGTATGTCTCTTTGAGAAATAAAAGTATTTTCACTGTGAGGGAAAGGGCATTAGACCAAAGCTTCCTGAAGACTTGAATACATTTCACATGCTCTTTAGAACCACTTTAGTTACTAATGTGATACCTGAAGAAGGCAAATAGATTGAAAACATCCCACTCCTCTCAACCCAACATTGTTTCCAAGGGACAGAGAACATCGGGGAGTCTAAATGAAAGGTAATAGCGGTATAAAAACTTGTAAAATCATGAAAACTGTCACTGGGACCTTTAGTTGGCATCTCTCACCAGAGCTTGTCCAGTTTGAGTGATTGCCAACAGTGCTGGGAGAGTTGATAAACTGTGGAAATAACAGAATTTGAACTTGCCTTACATACTGGGCATATTCCATATGTGTGAAAAACCACACGAGTTCCTAAGTGTTCTTATGAAGTGAAGTAGAGAACTTGGGCAGACAGGATACTCCCTTTATAAATGTGGATGTCTTTGGCCCTGGGATCTTTGTAAGTTCTATGTCTTAGGACCATGATGCTGGCTCAGAAACTCCAAAGGACAGAGCCTCCTGTACAAACAAGAATAGTCACTTTCCTGCTATTGACTTTATTTACTTTAAATGTTTTACTCATGAACTTTGATGATTGCTTTGTATGAGAATTATGTACTTGGGGAATTTGAATTTATTCTAATAAGCTACCTATTGACCTGGAGTTTTGTTCTAAGAACTCTAAACTCAAAGTCCAGTCCAAATGGATCTGGTTCCAGGTGCACTCATTTGGGGTTGTTTTCCTTACTGCTCATCTTCAGCCACATAGGTGACTTTGCTCTGGGAACGGCCTTACAGATGAGGTACACAGGTAGTGGGTGTTAATGCAGCACATACTGATTTTCTTGTTGCTGTGTTTTAAGAAGTCAAAATTTTCTAAGAACCAGCAAAACCAGGTGAAGGTTTGTAGGGGAGATTGAGGGATTTAAAAAAAAGCAGGTCTAAAACTCTCATAATGCTTTTTTCTGACAAGTCTGGTGTGGTAGGTACCTACTATGGTGAAGTGTTGTGAAAAGAAGACAAGCAATGGTTGTCACCAGCAGTAAAGTGCAGAGTGGAGCCACGGGAAGCAAGGGAGGGAGGGAGGGAGGGAACGAACTTGTGTGAGAGGGGAACTGCTCTCAGTGTATGGAAACTCAGGCAGAATGGCTCATTCTGTTTATGGCTAGCTCAAGTCACAATGCAGATTATTAGCAGAGGCTGAGGAGAAGCAGGCAGTGTCTAGTCCTTTATGAGAATCTCTGGGGTTTTAACTGCTCATGTTTTCCTCCCACCTCCCTCCTTTTTTTCCCCCTAAAGACAATCAGGGGCTTGCCAGGATGGGACTCCAGGCTGCTTCCAGCACCATCCTTAGCCCTCTCTCCAGTACTCTCTCTTTGGAAGTAATGCACCTTGTTTAATGTATTTTGCCTTTAAAAAAAACAAAAAACAAACAAAAAACAAGTTGCTTGTTTGAAACAAAATGAGATGCTTTCAGCACTGTATCACTCCTGCTTGCTGTTTTTCCTCTTAATTTACAATTTTATGCATTGAAGACAAAGTACACTTAAGGAGATATATGCACAAGAATACCTATTAAAATAACTCCCATCAAGTTTGATGGTATAATTTTTAAGGATTAAAAACAGAAAAAAAACTATTTTGAGTGAATATATGCGTGCTTTTCTTTCTTTTTGGCAAATAAGTTTATAGTAAACTTGTGATATGACAGTTTTAAGTGGCTATGAGAAAGGTATCAATCTAACCTCATTTGTGGTAACTTTACAGTAAAAAAGGCTTTTAGCTAGAGTACATTCTTCCAAACTCTTAGTAGGGCCTCAGAGAATCATTTCTGAAATGAGTAAGAGAGGCCTTTCCTTCTTAAATACAAATCTAGAAGCTATCCCAGCCTCCACTCCTTGGTGTCCTATCACTTCTGGATTTAGTAGGGTTTATTTTGTTTGTTGTTTTTCAAATTACTAAGAAGAGGTGGGTGAGCAAAATCCTTCTCACTCCCCAAGACCTGGGAATTCTGTTCTCAAATTCTACAGAATCAAGAAGACTCTGTAGGCCTGAGAGCCATCCACACCTGACTGTGCAGAGAGATGTCACACCTGACTGTGCAGAGTGATGTCACACCTGAGTGTGCAGAGAGATGTCACACCTGAGTGTGCAGAGAGATAACACTCCTGAGTGTGCAGAGTGGTATTTCTCCCAGACTTCATTTGTCAGCTGTGTGTGCAGTTTTTTCATGAACTCTATGTCTTCAACTAGTAATCTCCCTGTGCCCAACCACAGCCTCTCTTGCTTTAAGACATATATCCTCTGGTTCTCCCTGAACATGAGCTCTAACTGTTGGGTGATTAGCGTGTAAGGTTCTTCTCGGACTTAAAGGGACTGATGGGACTTTACATTTCCCTTATACATGCATTTATTTTCACAATCTTTTTCAATAAATTTTTAAATAAATTTAAATTTCAATAAATTAAATATATAAGTTAAAATTCAGGTAAATTTACATTTGCTGTGTGCCAAATCTGTGCCAAGAGTGAATCAACACTAGCCCTGCCTTCAGGAAGCTCATACCAGGGGAGAGACCGAACTGTCTGACCCGACGTACATACAGCTGAAAGTGCTGGTGGAGCAGAGCACACAGAAGGGGAAGGTGCAGTGGAGATAGGCAAGCAGGTGGCTTGCCACCTGGGCAGCAGCTCATGGCGCAGGGCTAGAGAGTAGCATCCATATAGGTGTGTGAGGAGACTGTAAGCGAGAGGCTGCAGAATTGCATTTCCCAGGAGTTGCAGAGTCTATATTCCTGTTAAAAAAAATCTTTGGGAAGCATTTAGTCCTCTTTGATAATTAGAACTTTTTGAGGAAATGCTTTAGAGTTAGTATTTATTGTTCCAAAAAGATACCTTGGTGTAGATTGGACCCGTACCATGCACATGTCCACTGACATGCAGCAGACAAGTCAGAGCTCTATGGCACCAGTAAGAGGTGTCTAGGGGCCTGGGTACTAAGACAAACTTAAATGGGAGTCTGTGCACACGGTGTTTTGGAGGAAAAAGAAAAGAACTCAGACTGGGTGTGGTGGCATATGCCTTTACTGAAAGGCAGACAGACAGATCCTGGTCTACATAATGAGTTCCAGATGCTGTCTCAAAACAAAATCCGTTCTGTAGTTGTATCTCAGAAGTGAATAGAGCAAGGAGTTGAGCATGTAGACTTTGCACTTAAACTCGCCCATTTTATAAAGCAAAAAGTGGCTGGATTGAAGTAACCATTTAAAGCAGGGGTGGGGGACAAGTGCAGTGGCACTTAACTGCAGTCCTAGCTACCTCGGAGGCTGAGATGGAAGGATCATTTTTTTGTCCAGAGGTTCAGATTAGCCTGGACAATTCAACAAGACCGATCTCAAGCAAAATTGCAAAATCAGACAGACTGGTGTCACAGGCCTATAATTCACTTAGGGTGGGTGAGCATGAAGATCAGGAGTTCAAGGCCATCCTTGTTTATAGGTCCTTGTTTGAGGACAGCCAGGGCTACGAAAACGCCTGTTTCAAAACAAACCCCCCACAAATTATGTTTGGGGACAGGGATTCACCCTGGAGCTTTGACTAATGAATTGAATCCTCTGGCTTTTGACCATGAAAGTAGAACACTCAATCCCTGGCGTGGGAAGAAGGCTCAGACGGCTGAGACTGTTGTACTCAATACCGCGCTTTAGCATAATGTTGCCTCAGGTTCTGGACTCCACTTCCGAAGTAGTGAACTGAATCAGAGGACAGAATGTAGGAGTATTCTTAGGAGACTGTCCAGGGCATTTATAGATTTACCCTGGAGGGAAAAGGGATTTAGCAACAGACTCCATCACTGTCCCTGACACTGCTCTCATGACCTAGAACACAGGGCTCTGGTGATTCCTTTCACACAGTCTGGCTCACCTGCTCTACCTACCTGCAGAGATTCTCCTCCAGCCCCGCCCCTAGCCCTGGCTAGAGCCCCGCCCCAGAGGGAATCGAAGCCCGCCTCACGCCTGGCTCGACCAATCAAGCTCTACGATCTCGGACGTAGGGTTACGCGCGGCGCGGAGGCGGCCGCGGGCTGAGATACCGGCACCCAGCTCCTGGTCCGGGGTCGCGGCTGGGTAACGCGGCCCGGGCTGCAGCGAGGCCGGCGGCCCCTCGCGCCCTCCCGTCAGGCCGCCATGCAAGGCCCGGGAGGGAACGTGAGCCGCGGATTGCCGGGCGGGCCGGCCTCCACGGTCGCGTCCGGGGCGGGCCGCTGTGAGAGCGGCGCGCTCATGCACAGTTTCGGCATCTTCCTGCAGGGGCTGCTCGGCGTCGTGGCCTTCAGCACATTGATGCGTGAGTCCCGGACCCCAGCCCCTCCCCGTCCCCACGTCGACAGCCAGCCGCAGTCCCAGCCCCACCCCGGGGACCCTCCTACCCTTAGAGTTCCGGCCTGGGCACCGGGCCCTTGGGCTGCGGTGCCTCCTTTTCCCGCGAGACGGTGCTGGTTATTCGAGACTAGAAGGGAGTCCCGGACCCTGGGCTGAGAGCTTTTGGCCAGGAGTGACCCTGCCCCTCACCACCTCCACCTTAGACCTGTCTCTTGTCTGATACCAGCCTAAATCTGGTCCCCTCCCACTTTGCCATCGCAAATTAAGGTTACCCCACTTTTCGGTATGAACCGAGATTCCACCCCCCCAAGATAGCTTCTTTTCAGGGGCTCCTCGTAGCCTTCCTCCTTTTGGCTCTTAGACCCCCACATCCTTAAGTCTCTGCTAGCCTAATGCCGGGCTCCTCTCTGAACCTTCACTCCTAGTATTTGCCCTCTCTGTTGGGTGTGTGAAGTCTCACCCACACCCACCTGTAGTGTTAAGGCAGTGCAGTCGGTGCTCCCACTTTGCTGCGCGACCCCCAGCCCTACTCTCTCTATTGTTCAGGGAAGATCCTCTCTGACTGCCGCGGTCCCCACATCTCAGCCTCCTTTTTCACCTGTTCAGCTCTATCCCGAGCTTTCCCAATTAAGTTGTATCTGAAGTTTCCCCTTACTGTTCTTCCAAACCACGTTTGTTATTTACATTTTTTAATTTCCTCTTTTTTCGTGAAACTCTGACAACCCTCCTGGTTGACTTGATGGAGGAGGACTAGAGGCTCGGGGGAAAGTCTCAGAATCTCCGTGCTAAGTCGCCAGAAGCACTTCTTGGGGAGTTTTACAGTAAAGAAGGAAGTCACAGATGGCCCTTGTTGCCCAATTGGGGTTGGAGGAAGGGTCATGTTTGCCCTTGGGTTGGGAGGTTATGCTGTTCCCTGATAGGCACATACACACACAGAGAGACAGTAAAGGATGGAGGTCTCTTGGCACATAGACCTGAGAGTATCCCTGTGGTGTGTTAGAGAGGAGTTATAACTAAGCTATTATATAGAGGCATTAATTCCAAAACTGACATGTTTTCAAAACTGCTCTGTGGGCAGAATGGGGAGTTCCAGCAGGATGTAGTCTCCACTGGGGGTGGGGGTGTCCTGCTGCAGCTCTGAGGGGGTGTCCTGCTGCAGCTCTGAGGGGGTTTCCTGCTGCAGCTCTGAGGGGGTGTCCTGCTGCAGCTCCGAATGTAGATGTTGAGTTATCCTTGCTCATTGCCCAGGCTTCAAGTGACCCTGGATAGCCCCTGATTCTGGCCACTATTTCTTTATGGCTGCTTGGCTTTGAACAAGAAGTGCCCAACTTGCCACTGCTTCTTTTCATCCCTACTTGGATTGCCGTTTTCTCTGCTGAAACCAATGTATGGTTGTTCTCACAATGGTAGTTTGTGACAATGGTAACAACTTAACCAGAATCAGTTGCTGACAGATGCAGATTCTGTTGTGCGTGTGTTTTCAGGATACTATGAATGGGCTTCTGCTTCTTCCTGCTCTTCTCTCCTCCAGCCACTGTCTTTTTTCAAGAAACTATAGGTTTCATTTTTATTATGCAAAACCTGGGGTTTTGTAGTGTGGAGCTGACTGTTCTCATGGATTTGATTTGTGTGACTTCCAGGGCTCACTTGTGATTCAGAGAGGGACATGCCATCATGCCAGGACAGAGTTGTTCACCGATGAGAATTGTCAGGGTAGATTTGTTCAGAGTGGTAGTACTGGCCCTGCAAGTCTTCGGGGACTCACTTCCTCACTGAATCTTCAGTATGAGTTTATGCACACATCCCGGGGTTGCTAGGACTTCTGGCGAGCATATACTAAGTGAGAGAGTCGATTCCTGTGCAGAGGAAGGCTCGATATGGAAGGGCTCATGATCATGGCAGAAGGCCCTGGGCCACTGAGAGGTAGTGTTATGTACAGGAGATGGGATGGTCACAACTGGGTCTGTCCTGTAGAGCAAGCCAAGGTGCAGGACTTTTGTACTAGATCAGGAGGCCTCCTGGGCTGTACCTTTCGTATAGCATAGATTTCTTGGTCCCATTGAAACAGAACTATGGGGCTTTTCCCTTTTGAATAGCCAGGATGAGGGAGGAATTATTTTTTGGTTTTGGGGTTTTTTGTTTTTTTGTTTTGTTTGTTTGTTTTTTGTTTTGTTTTGTTTTTTGAGACAGGGTTTCTCTGTGTAGCCCTGGCTGTCCTGGAACTCACTCCATAGACCTCGAACTCAAAAATTCGCCTGCCCCTGCCTCCCAAGTGCGCCACCACCACCACCCGGCTGAGGGAGGAATTCTTAAGGGGCAGCCTTATACTTTTGGACTGGATTTTTGCTGGGGAAGTACATCTGGCAGCTGTCAGACTCTGTCTTCCTGGTCACAAAATATGTCTGGCTGAGCTGCTGGAGTCAAGGGCCAGCCTTCTGGGCCAGAGCCCACCTGGAAGTCCTTGAAGAAGTGGGGGCGGGGAAGCACCTTCCTTTGGCAGTCCCCTCTTTATGGTCTTCAGGCACGTTCTTCTGGACAATTTGAACTAACAGTGCTGTCCGTACTCTTTGAGGTCTTCCCCTTCGAGGTACCCTGTCCCCTTCGAGGTACCCTGTCCCTTTCGAGGTACCCTGTCCCCTGAGGCAGTACAGTCAGTGCCTCTCTTGGGTCCTAACCTAGTTCTGACTACAGGGACTCTTCAGTTTTCCTGCTGGGCCTGCTCTTGCTCTAGTATAATAGACCTATTTCTGTGCCTGACATACTGAGGTGCTCTACCTTTACATCCACAAATCTACTGTTTATTCTCCTTTCCCTATGCATAAAATCACTTTGCCCGTGTTGCTCTGTTTTTTACCCTTGTGGGTGGGTGTTGTACTAAAGGAAGAATTTGAACATTATCTTCATATCACCTGGGGGAATTTGGGTTCTCCTAAGTGTCTCTTCCCCTGATACTCTGGTAGAGGCCTTGTGTGCTATCTGGAAGTTGCACTAGAGCCTCTAGGCCAGGTCCTGTGCGTATCCTGATCTTTGGGCTATCTTTATAAGTGTGCAGACTTAAGAGTCCACCAGCTACTGGTATATTCACGGGCACTTTGTGAATTAAGTAAGTAGGTGGACTTCCCAGAGCTTTCAGCTAAGGAGCCCTCTGTTAAGGAATGCCCAGCAAACTCGAGCCAGATTATAAGATTTCTAACCACTCTTGAGTTTTCTGGGACATTATGAAACTGACTGGACATCTGGGCGTCTACATAGAGACTTTTAAGCCAGAGGCTTTGTCATGATCTGCCTGCCAAACAGCTCTTCTTGTTTGGTGTCTCTGTTTCTAGTCCATGGCATGTCACTCAGACTAGAGTTGCAGCAGAACGTAGCTGGGCAGTCGTGAAGCTTGGCAAACTACTCCAGTGTAGGAGAGTCACCCAGCTGTCAGCCAAAGGTCGGCACTGGCCTGTGTGTGTTAGCATTTGGGGAGTTTACTCTCAGGACTGTGAGTGCAGAGCAAGCTGAAGCTTCCTTCATGCACAGGCAGGGTTCTGAGCTGAAGTGTGGATAGAATTGGCTTTTAACAAAACAAGCATTTTGACAGCTTGAGTAAATCTGCCTGTGTGTTTTCATGTTGCAGATAAGGGGCCTAGCAAGCTGGTAGAAATGACTCCATACCAACAGGGTTCTGCCATTAAGAAGTGGTAGCTTTTTTCTGTGACCCAAAGCAAAATCACAAACCATGTAATTCTACTAGGAATGGTTAGAAAGATACGTGCTAGGAACTTCAAGTCTTTATGTTCAGCGTTGCTATCTTACTCTCGGATAAGGCTGTGTGGAATCTTCGCTCCCACAGACCGGCCTCCCTGTGTGCTCCATTGGCACAGGGTTCCTCACGGTCACCTCTCTAGATCCCATCATAGTTTTGTCTTTAAGAATGTCAGAACAGCAAACGCCTGCCTGCTAACTCGTTTCACTTTGTCAAGCTTTCTCTATGTGACTTTCTTTTCCTGAGCCTTTTGAAGAAAAGGTGGAATTGCTACCACGCTTTATCTTTCAATACTTCAGCCTCCTCCTAAGAATAAGGACACTTAAGAGGATTGATAACCCTATGCGGTTGATTTCTGAGTTCGAGGCCAGCCTGGCCTATAGAGTGAGTTCCAGTACAACTAAGGCTACACAGAGAAATCCTGTCTGGAAAAACCAAACCAAAAAGAAAACAAACAAACAAACAAACACCCTCTGTATAACCACCTGATGTTCACTATGTGTTCACATTTTCCCAAGCGCCTTCTATTTTATAGCTGGAGTGGTGTGGTGTTTTTAACTGACTCAGCAGAGGGCCATACATTGTGCTTGGTTTGGGCTTTGCTGTTGCAGTGCTGAAACTGAACCTGGGCCTCACCATGTCAGGCTAGTGTCTATCCCTCGGCTCTATTTCCAGCCCCACTTTTAGTTTTTAATGACATGGGCCTTTGGAAGAGTCCTGCCTGGTAACTGAAGTGCCCACATTCTACAGGTCTCTAGGTGTATCCTTGGGGGTCTGTGTTGTGTCATTGACCCCAGTGTTTCCCGAGTTTGAAACAATTAAAGTCATATAACTTTTTTTTTTTGTTTTTGTTTTTTGTTTTTTGTTTTTCTAGACAGGGTTTCTCTGTCTAGCCCTGGCTGTCCTGGAACTCACTTTGTAGACCAGGCTGGCCTCGAACTCAGAAATCCGCCTGCCTCTGCCTCCCGAGTGCTGGGATTAAAGGCGTGCGCCACCACGCCCGGCGAACTTTTTTTTTTTTTTAATGTAAGAATACTCCATAAGAGGTGCTATGTACTCCTAATAATGTCAGGAGGCTGTAGCTCTTAGAAAAAGCAAGTCCTCAGTGGTGGCGCACGCCTTTAATCCCAGCACTGGGTGGGCAGAGGCAGGTGGATTTCTTTTGAGCACAGCCTGGTCTGCATAGTGGGTTCCAGGATAGCCAGGGCTACATAAACCAAGAAATAGAAAAAGAAAGGCCAGTTATCTCTTGGTAGGAGTGGGAAAATTCTCACTTTTCCCTTATAAAAGTGTCATTCTCAGTGGGATGCTTTAAGTGAGTGAGAGCCCCGCTCCTCAGTGACCCTTCACCTAGAGGTTCCTTCCTCTCTGGGAGCTAGACTGTGAGGCAGTAAAGGTTGCACTCTCCGGGCCTAGCACCCAACATTAACTCCACCCTCTCCCTGTGGAAAGGAAGGACATGCCTTTTTCCCTCCTGTGCTGTGGCTGATTTTAGCATGCTGCTTCTGGGTGTTCATGTTCAAAAGACTTGGATTTCTAGATATTCATTTATTTGATAGTTTTTGTCCATGGCATTCTGCTGCTTCATTTATAGTAAAAGTTTATTAATTTGGAGTTTTATGAATTAGGTGATGATCCAAATTGTAGAATAAGCTCATCAAATGAAATTTTTTAATTACTAAATGCTGCGGCTGGCCAAGTGTTGCTCTGTAGGGGCCTGTCAGACCTCTGCTGGTTTTTTTTGTTTTTTTTTTTTTTAAGATTTATTTTATTTATTACATGTAAGTACACTGTAGCTGTCTTCAGACACTCCAGAAGAGGGCACCAGATCTCGTTACGGATGGTTGTGAGCCACCATGTGGATGCTGGGATTTGAACTTATCACCTTCAGAAGAGCAGTCGGGTGCTCTTACCCACTGAGCCATCTCACCAGCCCCAGACCTCTGCTGTTTTAATGATCTGTTTAAACCCTTTGTAATTAGTCTAATATTTACCTGAAGATGAAGTTGTGTTGAAGTTAGAAATAGCAGGAGCTTGGCTGTGGATACAGTCCGCGTCCGGACTCTTCTGTCCTTGAGCAATGTGGGTGATTCTCAAAGCCTCAGATGCCTTCCAAGGAAGATGGCAATGGTAATTTCTCTGTTCTGGGCCTGTGGGGATTGGAAGTCGTCAAGGATTGGTGGTAGGGACACATCTGGCTCTCTGTGGGTGCCGGGTAATGCCATCCTCCTCCTCAGTGCTTTCACAAGTCCCAGGGAGAAGCAGGGCTTGTACATGGTTTTATGAATGGAGTTAAGGACTTGCCTCTCTACCCTCGTTGTTTGCACAGCGTCCTTACATTAAACAGTGTAAGGACCTTTAGCCCTCTTCATAGAGTCTATAATACAAAAAAAATTTAAAAGGCAAACAAACCTATTCCCCAACCAGTAAGGTCAGTGTAAATTCTGAATGAGCGTGTTCCCAGAGCTGTGGTTTTAGTAGATGCCACACCTGTCCTACACAACCCTTTCTTATGTTTTCTTTACCTGGGATGCCTCAGGGGGCCTCAGGAGCAGGGAGTCCTCCGGGGCTAAGCAATTTCCAGGTGACAAACCTGCCTCCTCCTCAAGGGCTGGAAGGTGGCTATAGAGTCACTAGAACTGGCCTCTCTTTCCTGCAGTTTGTTCTCCCTGAGCCCCCTCTGCTGGCTCTTGTGCTGAGCACTTGATATGCTCACAGGAATCCTGAAGCAAGGATTTTGTTGTTGTTTTGTAAGCAAGGAGCTTGTGCCTTCATGTTCATAGATGCAGAGCCAAGAATCCCAGCCACCGACAGCTCTCTGTCCTGTCTGTTCCTCTCACAGCCATCAACAGCTCTCTGTCCTGTCTGTTCCTATCACAGCCACCGACAGCTCTCCGTCCTGTCTGTTCCTCTCACACAGCCACAGACAACTCTCCGTCCTGTCTGTTCCTATCACAGCTCTCCGTCCTGTCTGTTCCTCTCTCACAGCCACAGACAGCTCTCTGTGCAGGGCTGCTTTACTCCAGTTTTGGCTCTGAGCAGTCCGATTTTTTTTCTTTCTCCTTCATCTTTCCCCTACCCAACTCTTCAGTTTCTGACCCAGGGCTCACTATGTGGCCCCGACAGTGGTAGTCTCCCTGTCTTGACTTCTTGAATGCTGAGGTGACAGGGGTAACAGCTCAGTGTGGTTTTCTTTCTTTTCTTGTCCAACATATTGTCTGTCCCTTTAAATTATCTTGTGATAATTGATAACATTAAAAACATTAATTTGGAGCCAACCTCATCTACATAGTGAATTGTAAGCCAGTCAGGGCTATGTGATAAGACCTGGAACCCCTAGTGTAGATGTGTCTGAATGTGGAGCTGGCCATAGGGTCTTACACCCATAGCCCTAACATTTGGGAAGCTAAAACAGGAAGAGCTTATCCTCAGGCTTAAAACTGTCTCAAATAAGCAAAGTGTAGGAGGATGGAAACCTATAAGATATATTTTATGAATATTTACATAAATACATCTGAAATTATTTACAAATTATTTCATGCATGTTGAGCTACATTTTGCATTTGTGAATGTTTCCTTAGCCCTTAGGAGGTAGTGGTCCTCTCTAAGGACTGAGGTCTAGTATCTGAACAGCAAATGAAGAGATTACAGGAGTTGCTAACTGGTGAGAAAGAAATTTCCAGGGCTCTGTGTGATTTATGGATACCTATTTCGAACCCAGAATTCATAGCCATTTGCTTTGTGCTATGTGACTATTAGTGATTTTAAGAGTTTTTTCCTGTACGTTATTCCATGCATGGAGAAAGTCAGTCTCTGAGATTATCCCACTGGTAACATGTTATCCTTCTGTCCCATGTTGTTCAGATTAGCACTATTGGCATTTCGAATCATATTAATTTTTGTGGTGGGGACCTGTCCTTTATACTCTGAGGCACTTATAATATTGTTTGCCTGTGCCCACTAGACACTGTAGTAACCCCTGTATATTGACAACCATTACAAATATCTCTAGACATTGCCAAGTGTCCTTTGGGAGTACAGTTGTCCTTGTTTGAGAATCACTGAATCTGTTCAGCGTGTGCCTTACATAGGAAGCTTCTTTCAGCTCACAGTAACAGAGCAGTATCCTCTCTGTCCCCGAGAATGAGAACGGTGGACTGTCAGAACTTAACAAAGGGCTGTCCTAGCCTCAGTATGTCCCTAGCATAGATGGTGGTGACATGCAGGCAGATATGCCATTAGAAGACATTTAATTCTCACAGCCACCCAAATACTTGTACCTCCTTATAGATGTGGAGATTGAGTTATAGAGAGGTTTACTCGGGGTCACACAGTCAATAAGCAGAATTACATAATCCAGCTCTGGACGGCGAAACCCAGGGGAGGGTCCTTGTTAACTGGCTTTTCGTGATTATTCATTGGTTTTATAGAGGCTTAGGGAAAGTAGACATTTCAGCCCTAGGTTTTGTTTTTTGTTTTGTTTTGAGATGAGGTCTCCTCTAATTCTGGTTGGCCTGTAGCTTGTCAATTGTGCTGTCTCTTATCTCTATCTGGAGAATGCCAGGGTTAAAGGTGCACATAACCACACCAGCAGCCTCCTTTCATTTCTCATTCTAGCCCTGATTCTGGACACCTCCCGGGGGTGCTCACAGAATCTTACTAGGTTGTGCAAGTTCTGGGAACTGCTTGTTGCCCACCCTGTAAGCATGGCCCCAGACATTGGTAGGGTTGACCTTTGCCTTGGAATGTCTCCAAACAAGAGTTCTACTTGTCAGTAAATTCTGGAATCCTGGGCCTTAGTGTCCAGTAGAACAGGCCTTCTTCCTTGAGTTCTGAAACCCTGAGTTATCAGTTATCTGTCTCCTTGCCATTCCATTTGGCTTCTGGGACTTTCATTCTGAAGGATACTTTGTGCAAAACACAGGTTCCTGTCAAGCTATTTTGGAAAGGAGTAGGGAGCTCATTATGACCATTGCAGGGAGAATAGGTATCACACAGAAAGGGAACTAGAGAGGAAGAAGGGAGCTTTGGGGTTTGCCACCCAGTCTTCTTGTCAGCTCTGACACTTTGTTTGTTTGTTTGTTTGTTTGTTTGTTTGTTTGTTTTGAGACAGGGTTTCTCTGTATAGCCCTGGCTGTCCTGGAGCTCACTTTGTAGACCAGGCTGGCCTCGAACTCAGAAATCCACCTGCCTCTGCCTCCCAAGTGCTGGGATTAGAGGCGTGCGCCACCACGCCTGGCAGCTCTGACACTTCTTTAAAGGTGTGGTGCAGATCTCCAGTTCCCTGGTGGACAAAGCGTTGGCCCTGTAAAGACTTGGTACAGACTATTGCTATTTTTCCTATCATTGCCCATTGATGGGTATCAGGAACTTTTGTGCAGTTTCTTATTTCTTCATTCACAGTTTTATGCACAGGCCAGGTCACATGTGGGGCCAAAACTTATTTTATAGCTGTGTCCCTAAATAACTTCCTCCTTCCAATATTTTTGTAGGCTTCAGGCTTTCCTAGGCATCTTAAACTCATCTATAGTCTTCATGGGCTTTTCCATTTTCCTAGAAGACACTTCAGTGTCATCGTCATAACTGATGGAGAGAGAGAAGGCAGTAACTGCATTTTCAGAGAGCTGAAATCCAGCAGTCACAGTCTGTCCTGCTGCGTAGTTCCTGCAGAGTGAATGTCCGGGCTGAGGTAGCCGAAGCCTTTGAGAGGTCTTTGTATTGAGCAGTAGACTCGGGATGAAATACTTGTCAGCTACTGCAGCAAGCAAAGTCCTTTGTGCCTACCATTGTTGTGTTCATCTAGAGAGAGGAGTATGGGAGACATGTGTCACACAAGTGGCTCTCCACTCCTAGCAAACTGCTAGTCTAAGTTATTGGCTTCATGGCTTCCCCAAAGTAGGACCAGCACGAGGGGCCAGAGAAAAGAATATATCCGGTTCCTACAGTCGCGGTGTTGAAAAACTGTTAATTTTGTCAAGAACTCTGATTTACAGATGGGATTTGGCTCAGTGGTAGAGCATTTAGCTAGCATGCATGGGGCTGGGTGCAAAAGCATTCTAATTCTGTTACATGAAATTAGAGTAAACAAAGGTAGTTTTAAATGTCTATTAGTAGCCAAGCAGTGGTGGCGCACACCTTTAATCCCAGCACTTGGGAGGCAGAGGCAGGCAGATTTCTGAGTTTGAGGTCAGCCTGGTCTACAGAGTGAGTTCCAGGAAACCTGTCTCAGAAAACCAAAAAAAAAAAAAAAAAAAAAAAAAAAAGTCTATTAGTTTAACTAATAGTGATTTCCCCCCAGGATGTGTTTAAGAAAATAACTAATACTCCAAAACACTGGAGAAACAGTGGAGAATATTCAGGGGCAGCCAACAAGAATGCTACAGCTGGGTATGGTGTCACTGGAATGGATGCAGCAGAGCTCAGAGTACAGCTGTTGTCTTTGTTCTTGTTCTGTAGGCTTGGCTGGCCTGATGCTGGCTGTGTAACTCAGACTCAGGGAAGTCCTTTCACCTTAGCCCCCCAAGTGCCACCGTACCCGGCTGTGGCTGTCTAGAGTGTAATCTCATTGTCCAGTGGTGGAGGTCCTAGGACCAGACCCATGTGGACAGTAGCAGGCTGAATGTTGGTCTGGGGTGACATAAAGCATCAAGACATAGAGGTAAATGGAAGATGCCACCTGAGGCATTCGCCAGCCCCTGCTCTGAGGCGTGTGAACTGCTGGACTCGTCACTGGCCACAGCTGCCATTGCGTTATGGTGGGAACTCAGGCTACGTGAGGATGGTGTCCTGGTGGTTGGCAGGATGGCCAGGCTTGTGGCACTCTGCCTTGACCTCCTAGCAACGCTTTCTGAGCTGCAGGTGCTGTAGCCAGCATAGTCTTCCCTGCTAGCTGCCCTGACGTGCAGGGGCTGCCCCTGTACCTGTTACACCATCCTTGCCTCCTTCCCCAACCCCCATGCACGCTTCTTTGTCCTGTGCCAGTTTCTCTTCCTCTGTGTACAGTGTGTGTTTGTGTGGAGGCCCAAGGTCAGCCTTGGATGATGGTCCTCAGGAGCTGGCCACCCTGTTTCTTGAGACAAGATCTTCCATTGGACCTACCACTTGCTGATAGGCCAGGTTGGCTGGCTCACATGCTCCAGGTATCCCCCTGTCTCAGTTTCTCCATGCTGGAGCCACAAACAGTGCTGCCAGGCCTGGGGTTTTCCATGAGTTCTGGGGCTTGAATTGGGGTCCTTGTGCTTTTTGCAGCATGCAGTTTGCCCACTGAACTGTCCCCGCAGCCCCATAGTTACACTTCTGAGCCAAACTGATGCTGTCATGACTCTTCTGTCCTGCTAACAGGGCTACATTTTGCTTGTGATAACGTCTGGCTTACATGTTTGGGGCAGAGCTGCCACATAAGTGATGTTAGCGTCTCCCTAGTCCTAATCTGAGGCACCAGCACTGGTTCGTTAGTAACTTGACAATTCCTCTAAGACTGTCGGCTGTGAAGTCTCTCTCTTTGTAATTAACATGGAACTTAGATTTACTTAGTGTGTTGGTGGTGCTGGGGTCTGAGTGTTGAACCCAGTGAGCCAGTCAGTGCTAACCAGATACTGTACCCTTTAACTACACACACGCTCCTAGCCCTAGCCCCAAGTGAAATTTTAAAGCTGTAAATACAGGATCTGATTGTCAGTGTTCTCACAAAGCCTCAGTGGCAAGGCAGTTAAGATCACAAGTAAAGAGTGAAGGCATTGTGGCCAGTTTGATCTGGTAACTGTGTGTAGAGGACTCATTGGGATCTGGGCCTGTAAGTACCTTCCTCCATATGTGAGCCTTCTTGGATGATATTCATAGTAGCCTGCCTCACATGTGGGAAAACAGAGATACCAAACAGTTCATGTTAACTGACAAGAGTGTGACTCAAACTCGATGGCTCTTAGTCTAACTCTAGGCCTGCCTCGCGGTCTGTGCAGTGACCATTGTGTCCATACCACAGGATGCTGCTTCCTAACTGTGTCTTCTGTGAGTAGATCTTCAGCATCATCTGGTCCTGGTAGCTATGACCCACTGGGTTTCCACTGAGCTCATCAGCGCAATGTTTTCTAGGTATGATGGACAACGTGGAGAAGAATAGGCGACCTAGTGACTGGTCTCACCGAAAAGGAGTCACCTATCTAAACTGAACTCGGACACGTTTCTATCTACGAAAACGGATACTTTCTCATTGAATGGGAAAAGGATATTCGTTGGTCTTTCATCCGGTTTTGTATGTTTTGAGAACAGACATCGGGAACTTGTTGTCTGTGAAGGCAGTCGTAAGGGGTTCCCTTCCTCATAAGGAGGTGAGCCATGGGGTCTTCCCCCCCCCCAGCATCCTGCCTGGAGTCTATGTCTACATTTAAGAGCAGGAGGAACCCACACATAGCCAAAAGTATGATGCGTTAGGAAAGCAAAATTGAGGAGACAGAAGCAGCCGGAATTTGCAGGAGACAGTGTGTAGGAAAAGGAGCTGCCCAGGAAAGGCTGTAGACTTCTGCCTCGGGTTCCCTGAAGACTCTTGGAATAGACTTACCTCTGACGGCTGGGTGAAGCTCAGGAAGAAGAGGAAGAGCAGCTGCTACGCTTTGAGCAGTTTGCAGGACTCAAGAGACATCAGAGCTCTTTGCGGTTATAGTGGAGAGGTCTTAACACCTGAGGCATTCAGTAAGTACCTCAGAGGAGTGATGCCCAAGTGTCTAGCTCTAGCAAACTGTACATAGCTTAAAAGAAGAAGCCTCTGTACATGTATTAAAGAAACAAAACTCACTTTCCTCTGCCACACATTCACAGTATGGACTACTGCTGACCCCAGAAGTGGGGAGTTTCTTTCTCTGTTCTTGGCTAATAACTCCTTCCCTGAGGCAAGAGAGATAAACTAGAATTTCTCTTAGTCAGTTAACAAGCCATCATCAACTCTGCAGTAGCAGATACCTGTGCAGTGTCATCCTATTTAATTCCATTCTGGCATTATCTCTTCTGGTCTCATGTCTGGTTCCGCAGGAGGGATGTCTTTAAGACAATCTTTTTTTCTTTAGCCTCAGGTTGTTTTATCTGTGCTCCCTCCTGGGTCACTGACTGTACATTGGAGTTCACACAACCCACTATCGGGTTTGGTTAATTTGTTCAAGTGGCTCACAGAACACAGGGAAATAAATGATCACTTAAGTTTACTGGTTTCTTCTTTTTAATGTGTGTATGGAGGGGGGGCAGTGGTGTGCAGATGTGCGCATGAAGGCAGATGTTGTCAGAGGCCAAAGGCGCCCGAACCCCTGGAGCTGGAGTTAATGTTTGTGAGCTGCTAGACATGGGTGCTGAGAACTGACCTCTGGCCTTCTGGAAGAACAGCAAGTGCTCTTAACCGCCAAGCTATCTCTCCTGCCCAGTTTACTGGTTTCTTGTAAAGGATATTGACAAAGGATACAGATGGAGACTCATCTGCAGGTAAGAAGGAAGGAGTGTGGAGTGTCCATGTCCTCTCCAAGCTCACTGCCCACTGTTAGCCCGCAGGCATTTAGCTTCAGATAACTCCGTGCTTTTATAAGAGACCTCACTACTTTGACATGACTGCAGCATGGGCAGACATGCTGAAATGTGATTGGATGAGAAGAATAGGGTCTAATACTAATGATAGACCAAGTGGGGTGAACAGCGGGGCCTGCTCATCATCAGAATCTCTTCTGCAATGCAAGTCAAGTCAGATACATCTCCGTGGATATCAGAGCCATGACAGGTAGGGTAAGACTGGAATTCCTCTAACACTCTGGAGACTGAAGCAGGAAGATCACAAGGCTGGGCCAGCCTGAGCTACATAGTGAGTTGCTTTCTCAAAAGCTGTTTTTTGTTTTTTGTTTTTTGTTTTTTTTTACAAAAGTAAGCCAAGAACACTGGATGAAGGAAAAATAAAATTAACTAGAAATAGATCACAGATCAGAATGTAGACATGGAAGCCAGAGTTCTAGAAGAAACCATGGAAACAGGAATTCTGACCATGGGCAAAGATTTCTTGGGACCCTAAAGTTTATCATTAAAAATGATAAATTAGAATTTATTTCAATTTTCTATTCTTTTGTTATTTGTTTTGATCATTGTGTGATGCCAGCTGGCCTGGAATTTGCTAAGTGGACCAGCTAGCCTTGAGGTCACAGAAGTTTGTGTTTCTGCCTCCCAAGTGCTAGGATTAAAGGTGTGTGTCCTCATGCCCAGCTTAAAATTTCTATTCTTTAAAACATGGACGAGGCAGAGGCATTGTTGGTTAAAGGGTTCAAGTTGGTATGCGATCTCTCTGCACTGCAGGTGACTACAGTGGAGAATAATTTGGATGAGGCCAGCAAGATGGCTGTAAAGATGCTTGTCATGCAAGTCTGGTGACGTGAATTTGACCCCTTGAACCAGCTGTACAAAGTTGTCTTCTAAGACACACTTTTTTTTTCTTTTTTTAGTTTTTCGAGACAGGGTTTCTCTGTCTATCCCTGGCTGTCCTGGAACTCACTTTGTAGACCAGGCTGGCCTTGAACTCAGAAATCCGCCTGCCTCTACCTTCTGAGTGCTGGGATTAAAGGCATGTGCCACCACGCCTGGTGACACACTTATTTTAAAAGAATAATTTACATATTATTCTTTTCAGTATAGATTGAACATCTGTAGCCCAAATCCAACATGACACTGAAGAAAAAAAAAAGAAAAAAAAAAAGCTTCAGATTTTCTTCACCAAGATGGCTCAGCGGGTAAACACACGTACCATACCAGTGTGGGACCTGAGTNAAAAAAAAAAAAAAAAAAAAAAAAAAAAAAAAAAAAAAAAAAAAAAAAAAAAAAAAAAAAAAAAAAAAAAAAAAAAAAAAAAAAAACACATAGAGAATCCTCTAAATATACTTACGGAATGTCAGAAATAGTATTCACTTTTTAAAGGTAAACCATGAACTAGGAGAAATTATTTACAATATCAATATCTGACCAAGCATTTATAACTGCAACATATGGAGAACTCTTATAACTCAGTGAAAAAGGATAATATACTTTGAAATAAGGAAAAGGCTATTAATAATCATTTCTCCTGAAGATCCACAAATAGCCAATAAGCACATGAAAAGACAATCTTAGTCATCAAGAAAACTCTAATTAAAAAGTGATGAGATACCATTATCCACCCACACAACTGAATAAAAATTAAGACTGACCAAATATAAAAAGAATTTGACCTTTTCCACTTATGTATTAGAGCTGGACATTAAAGCAGTACACACACTGAGCAAAATGTCTTCTCCATGTCCCATTCTACCAAGCAGTTTTATCCCTCGGTTCTTCAGTGGAAGAGAACATGTGTAACAACAAAGCAAGAGGGGTAGGCCAAGTGTGTGTGAACTTGTGGATAGATAACTGTGGGTGTCTTAACCATTGAATACAAGTTGGCACCCAGAAGAAGTAAGCCACATAGCATGGCTGATGCTCATGGTTGAAAATGCTGAGCAGAGGAAGCCAAATAAAAAAACTACAGTGTGTCTCCATTATATGAAATCTTAGAAAAAGGGAATTCTAATCTATAATGACAACAGATAAGATAATGGTGACCTTGCAGTGAGATCATGGGTGGGTATACACATGTGTGGTCATGAGTGTGTATACACATGTGAGATCATGAGTGTGCTTAGACATGTGAGATCATGGGTGTGCATACACATATGTGATCATGAGTGTGCATACACGTGTGAAGATCATGGGTGTGCATACACATGTGTGATCATGAGTGTGCATACACATGTGCGATAATGAGTGTGCCTACACATGTGATTATTGGTGTGCATAGACATGAGAGATCATAGGTGTATATACACATGTGTGATCATGAGTGTGCCTACACATGTGATTATGGGTGTGCATAGACATGAGAGATCATAGGTGTATATACACATGTGTGATCATGAGTGTGCATACACATGTGAGATCATAGGTGTGCATACACATGTGAGACCATGAGTGTGCACACATGTGTGTGATCATGGGTGTGCATAGACATGAGAGATCATGGGTATGCATACACATATTTGATCATGAGTGTCCATACACATATGTGATCATGGGTGTGCATACATATGTGTGAGAGTCCAGGGTTAACATCACTTGTCTTCCTCAATTGCTCTGGACTTTTATTTTTTTGAGACAAGGTCTCTACCTAAGCCTGGAGCTCATTGATTGGACAAGGCTTTCTGGCTAGTGAGTTAGTTCTAGGTATCTGTCTTCTCTGCTCCCCTGGTGCTGGGGTTACAGACACAGGCTGCCACAGCAGGCTTCTGCTTGGGTGCTTGGATCTGAACTTCATCGTAGCCTAGCAAGTACTTTACAGATTGAGCCATCTCCACTGCTCCCTGCTAAAGGTTTTTAAGAGAAATCAGATTAGAAATCAGGGCAATGGAAGATTTTAGAGGGAACCACATAGAACTTCTGGAATGGAAAATAAATTTTCCAGAACATTCAGTAGAAACATACAGAGAATTAGACTGTAGGCAAGGATACTGAACATGAAAATGTAACAACAGAACTTTAAAAATTGAAGCACAGAGAGAAGGCAGACTAAAAGAAGCCAAACAAACTTCTGATGTCCCATGCAAAGTATCAAAAGCCTGACATGGTGGGATTTCAAGAAGAGATGAAAAAGGAAAGAGCAGGGAAGAAAATTATGTGAAAAAATAAATAATGGCTAAGCCTTTTCTAGAGCTGCTGGAGACTGTAAACTCACAGGTCCAACTCCAGGAAAACACACACACACACAGAAAATCACAATGTGCCTCAGTGAAGTCAGGTTGTTGAAGATTATAGAAAAAAAAAAACTGTAAAAGTCCGAAAAAGGTTTTAACACGTGGAGAAATAAACATTACTAACCCAGAAGCCAGAACACAAAGGGTCATCTTTCAGATGTGTACAGTAAAACCTTGTCGATCTGGGACTCTGTGTCCAGTGAAAAGTGTCTCTCATGAATGAAGAGGGAATGATTTTTACCAGATAAAGGGTTCTGGGGAGATAGCCCGGCAATGAAGAACACTTCCTGTTCTTCCAGAGGACTGGGGTTCAGTTCCCAGCACCCATGTCAGGCAGCTAACATGTAACTCCAGCTCTGGGAGATCGACATCTTCTTCTGGCATCCTGAGGCACACACACATTAGATAAAAAAAAATAAATATTTAAAAATACATCTTTACCCATTGGTCCCTCTTTACCCAAAGCAAATGATTCAGCCTTTTGATTCCATCTTAGCCACTGGACGCCTTAAGGTTTTTAATTATAGTCTCATAGTTCACTGTGATGTTCAGAAGTTACATTAGGAAGGAATTGACTTCCTCACTCCTTCGCCCATTCCTTCGTGTAAGGCTTCCAGCTTGCTCTGTTGCAAAACTGATCTTGAATGCCTGTGTGTCTGCCACCAGGGAGGTGAAAGCTAAGGGAATGTGTAGTCTTGGAGAGGGAATTGCCTCACTCCATTGCCAGCCCTTCCATGCTCTGGAAGGTGGGCTTACCAGCAGACATCTACGTCAGCATAGGCACTGCCTACATCTTCCATCTTCCGAGCCTGGGATAATTTGTCTCTTAGATTTGCCTTGTTCCTAGCAAGCCTCCAGACTGCTGTCTGCTTATACTTTTAACTGGTAAGAAATCTGTGTTTCTACAGTCCATGCTGGATTACAGGCTCTCAGTTACATGTGGAAGTCAGAGACCAGTGTTTGAAAAAAATCTATTCACTGTGTAGTGACTTTGTATACTTTTGTTTTAAAAAAAAAAAAAAAACTCAGTTGTGGCTTTGTTTCCAACTCTTCCATGTCAGGGGGTACTTGATGGATTCATTTCTCACTGAAAGACAGCACCAGAGCCCTCAAGTGCTAAAGTCTTACTTTATGTACAGCGCAGAGCCTGGCTATGTTTTCTGCCTTAAGATAGAGGATGATGCTCTGATAGGTCTTCGTTCTTTAGAATATGATTATACATAGTCATCACTCTCCTGATTCTTTACAGAGAGAGAGAGAAAGAGAGAGAGAGTGTGTGTGTGTGTGTATGTGTAGAATTTGGTACCTTCCACCGTCACTCTCCACATCATCTTTTGTGGCAAGATCTCTCACTCCAGTTGGAGCTCATCAACTCAACTGGGTTGGCTGGCCAGCCAGTGAGGTTCAGGGACCCACCTGTCTCTACAGAACTGAGGTCACAGCCACACATCAAGGCACCACAGTTTTATACTAAGTACTGAAAATCCAAGCAGAAGTCCCCAAGCCTGCACAGCGGGCACATTAGTGATTTGTGCTGCTCCCAGGCCCTTCTGATTTTTTTATTATGATTTATTTTATATGTGAGTGTTTTGCCTACATCTATGTGCACCACCTGCATCCCTGGTGCCCACAGAGATCAGAAGAAAGCATTTGAATTTCTGGAACTGGAGTTATGGTGGTTGTGAGCCATGATGTAAGTGCTAGAAACCAAACTCTGGCCCTCTGCAAGAGCAACCAGTGTTCCTAACTGTGAGCATCTCTCCAGTGATACCCCTTCTGATTCTTGATAACAGATGGCTTGGTTACTTCTTGGCAGTGAGTTTTAATCCTGCTTTCTTTGTCTCTGTTCTTGGCCTTGCCACATGTGGATCCTTTTTCATGGCATCAGGTTGGACGAGCCCAGCCAAGCGTCTTGCAGATAGATTGGCTGGAGAGCGAGGCCAAAGGGTAATGCTGACTCTTTCCTGGTTGGAGAGCCCTGTACCTCCTTTTTCTACTGGGACCTTGTTGATTGTATACAGCCTTTTTGCATGGTAGGTGGCATAAGCATGCCTATTTAAAGGAGAAATAGCAGAACAGGGATATACTAGTTCTCAGGAATTGGCTTAGCTCCATTCTAGACTTTAGGAAGGTTGGAACCAGAAGCCAAGGGAGAGCATCGTTGTGAATCAGTCTCAGAATCATCAGGCAGCCAGCCACTCTCCAGACCTCTAAATGCTGAAGTGTCTTCTCCTCCTTCCATGGAGCTGGAGTCTGTAGCTCTCGAGGACAAAGGCAGACCTCTGTTTTTTAACTATATCTTCTACCAGGTAGTCTACTCAGTCATAGTGATTGGGGGCCACTCCACACAGTGCATCCCATGACCTTTGTCTACACAGATGGAGTGTCCCCCACATGAGGGATCCAAGCTTCATGACTGCAGCCCTGCTGCTCTTCTTCCACACTGCTCTCTGCTGAGGGTCTCTGTTCATACTAAAGTTCCCTTTTGCTGCTGGACTTCTCGTGTGTCACTTCCGCCCTCCATGCCCACCTGTTCTTCCTCAGTGGGGAAAAAGATGAGAAGGACCCAGAGGNTGGATATATGCCAAGTAGAGGTATTGCTGGATCTTCCGGTAGTACTATGTTCAATTTTCTGAGGTACCGCCAGACTGATTTCCAGAGTGGTTGAACAAGCTTGCAGTCCCACCAGCAGTGGAGGAGTGTTCCCCTTTCTCCACATCCACGCCAGCATCTGCTGTCACCTGATTTTTTGATCCTAGCCATTCTTACTGTAAACCAACTTTCTTAACTGACATTGTGCCCTTGGCTACAACAGTCCACACGTAGAGCTTGGAGAAGCAGCCACCGAGAAGGTGGCTGAAGCCTGTAGTGATGGTGGGGGATGCTGCAGACTCTTGGGAAACATAAGCTTTCCCCTGGCCCACTCCCACTGGCAGAACAGGTGCACAGTTGCCCAAGAGCCTGAGCTACTAGGGGTGATCATAGAAGCCACCAGCAGAGCTCGCCAGAGGAACCGGTTTGACAGTACCGATGAACTTTAATAGTCCAATGCCCTTGCTGCTAACCTACCCTGAGATTTCAGTTGACTTCTACAATATGCCATAAAACTTGGATTCATTCTTACATAAACATCCCTCCACCTTCAGGACGAAAGCCACCTTCTGGGGTGGCTTTGCCATTTAGATTTACTTTTTTTAAAAAGGCTGGCATTTGGGGACATATGGAGTCCAGAGGACAGCTTGATAGAATCGATTCTCCTACCTTTTCTTTTTTTTTTTTTTTTTCCTCATTCCGGTCAACCTGCTCGTTCTGGTCTTGCCTCGTTCACTCCCATCGGCCCCACTCGCTCCAGCCGCCCCTATTCGGCCCCGCTTGCTCCGGCCAGCCCTGCTCCTTCTGGTCGGCCCTGCTCCTTCTGGTCAGCCCTGCTCCTCGCTCCGGTCCAAGGATTTGTTTATTATTATTATTCATAAGTACGCTGTAGCTGACTTCAGACGCACCAGAGGAGGGCATCATATCTCATTACGGGTGGTTGTAAACCACTATGTGGTTGCTGGGATTTGAACTCATCACCTTCGGAAGAGCAGTCGGGTGCTCTTACCCGCTGAGCCATCTCACCAGCCCCTCTCCTACCTTTTCATAGGTTCAGGATTGACATTGGGTAACCAGGCTTGTACAGAAAGTGCCTTTCCATGCTGAGCCATCTCGCCAGCTCTAGACTTATGTTCCGAGGGTGGCGTCTCTTCAATGCTCCTCTTTTTTTTTTTTTTTTTTTTTTTTTTTTGGTTTTTCGAGACAGGGTTTCTCTTTAGCCCTGGCTGTTCAATGCTCCTCTTGACTCTTGCGATCCAGGCTACACATAGCTGTGTGAGTTTTACAAGCTTTACTTGGCACCTGGAGGCCAGCCTCATTCCTGACACTGACTCCAGGCTAGTAACTGTTGACAGTGTCCTGGTCTGTGTCACCACTTTACCTGCAGGCCTTGAGCAAGGGCCTGGACTGCTCTACACATCCTTTCTTCATCTAGAAAGGAGGCTGCTTCCATCTCCCTCCTAAGGAGTGCCTGCTGGGAGCCACCAGTCTCACTGATGTGACAACACTTACCTGATCAGGCTGCCTCAGAGGAACTCAGCTGGACGCACATTGAGTTTAGATAGCAGCTGAGTCAGCTTGTCCTTGAAGATGCAGTGAGGTGCTTCTGGGACCGAGTTAGGATGAACTTGTCCTTACCAGTCAGTCACCCCCAGACTCTTCTCCCAAATGGGCCAACTCTTCATAAGAGCACACACTGTTCATCAGGGCTGTGGAGGACAAAGAATCTCTGAATGTAGCCCCTTCACAAATGCCAAATAATGGCATTGACCACGTATGACCTGTGAGTATTAAGAGGAAAGAGGGAGTCGACTATGAATGAAGCACTGTACTGTTTTAATGAAGGGCTGTGCAGTTGAGTGACCAGACCATGGCAAAACTTTGCATCCAGTCCTTTGGTTTGGGTGTTCAGTCCCAAGACCTTCTGGCTTTCCTTCAGGGCTCACACAGTGAAAATGTCACAAACCCCCTTCTCTAGTATAGTGTCTCTTTCTGCCATGTTTGGATTTCCTAAGCAGCCAGAATCATACTAAATCTTGGTTACAGGGATGGAAATTCGTGATTTGTAGGTCACCACTACGTGGCAGGGCCAGTGGCAATCTCTTCTGCCTCAGGAGCAGATAAGCTGTGCTGCCTAGAAAATTTTGAATCAGGGGGCTGAAGAGATGGCTCAGCAGTTAAGAGCACCGACTGCTCTTCCAGAGGTCCTAAGTTTAATTCCCAGCAACCACATGGTAACTCACAACCATCTCTGATGGGATCTGATACCCTCTTGTGGTGTGTCTGAAGACAGCTACAGTGTACTCATAAATAAAAGGGGGGTGGAGAGAGAGAGAGAGAGAGAGAGAGAGAGAGAGAGAGAGAATGTTTTTTAAAAAAGAAAATTCTTAAAGAAGTCACTAAGGATCATCTTTTTGATGGTGTTGAACAAGGGAGCCATGGGGCACGTAAAACACAGACCCCAGCATCATCCCATTTTCTAAGTTTGATAAGATACAGAGTTGGTTAGAAAATTAGTCCTTTACTAGGTAGAGGACTTATTAAATGTCAGAGACATTTCATTCAGCACAACTGAATTGATTGTTGATTGCCTATTATATATATATATATATATATATATATATATATATATATATATATATATATATATATATATATATATGAATGACAGTAAAAGTGGAAAATCCTTTTTAAAAAAATGTTGAAGAGATGCTCTTTGGTTAAAAGCACCTGCTGCTCTTACAGAAGACCTAGGTCCAGGTTCAGTTCTTATCACCCACATGGGACAGCTTACAACTGCCTGTTAACTCTGTGTTCCAGGGAATCCAGTGTCCTCTTCAGGCCTCTGTAGGTACATAGTGCACAAAATTCATACAAGTATATATACATACACATAAAAACTAATTTCTTGAGCCGGGTGTGGTGGCGCACACCTTTGATCCCAGCACTCGGGAGGCAGAGGCAGGCGGATTTCTGAGTTCGAGGCCAGCCTGGTCTACAAAGTGAGTTCCAGGACAGCCAGGGCTATACAGAGAAACTCTGTCTCGAAAAACAAAAAACAAAAAACAAACAAACAAACAAAAAACTAATTTCTTAAAAAGTAGAAACATATAACAGAAATTTTATCTTGTGTGTTCCTGTGGAGTAAGAGTGGAGTTCTAGCCTGGCGGATGGGGCACGGGACACTTGTGCTTCCAGTGGTAGAACTGTCACTGTAACCCTAGGTTTCCATTGGTGGGACGCCGTACCAGCTCAAGAGACATGTTTTCCTGTGAGTTCTACCTGCTGGACACTTTCCTCTGAAACTGTGTTAGATTAGTTGGTTTTGAGGACAGCTATTAATTACCTAATGTAATTACCTAAACTGTAATTTATACTTTTAGTATTACTCTTACAACCAGAGGCCTGTATCTTTTTCATGTGCGTGTGTGTGTGTGTGTGTGTGTGTAGAGAGAGGTCAGAGGTCAACATAAAGTATCTTCAACCAAGGATTCTCACTGAACTTGGAGTGCCCAACTCAGGCTGGCTGGAGGTGAGTTACAGGAATCTTTTGTCTTTGCCTCCCCAATGCTGGGATCCCAGAAACTGCTGTGCCCTGCCTCCTGCTGCTGCTGCTGCTGCTGCTGCTGCTGCTGCTGCTGCTGCTGCTGCTGCTACTGTTGTTGTTATTGTTGTTGTTGTTGTTGTTGTTGTTGTTAACTCATGCTGGGATCTGAGCTGAGGCCCTCATGCCCCTGTGGCAGGCACATGACTGACTGAGCCGTCTTACCTGTCCCTGGGTCATTTTCTTACTACTGAAGTAATGTGTGTTTAATGTACACAGCTAGAACACAGTGAAAATAAGCTTATCAGAATGCCATGCTCTAAGGCGAATCATGTTTGTGTATGTTGGGTTATGTTTTGCGGCATGGAGTGGGACCTGGTTTGCTTAAAAAACAAAAACCAAGACTCCTGCCATGGCCTGGAACTCACATTGGCCTCAGACTGTGGCTGATCCTCCAGCCTAAAACCCAAGAACTGGGGTAGGATTACAAAAACATGTTTTACCCTTAATTCTTCCCTCCTTCCTCCCTTCTTCCCTCCCTTCCTTCCTTCCTTCTTTCCTTCCTTCTTTCCTTCCTTCCTTCCTTCCTTCCTTCCTTCCTTCCTTCCTTCCTAAGTAAACATAGGTGTGCCACTCATGTTTTAGTAAGTTGCTCTTTACCGTTACTTAGGACATTCTTCTGTTGCTCTGCAGATGGACCTACTTCCTTACTGGTTTTAGCTGACGATAGGCAAGCTCTCTATCACTAAGCTGCGCCCTAGCCTTGTCTTACTTTCTAAACAACTTTAGAGTATAACTTCATTGAGTTATACTTTATGTACCACCAAATACACTCATTTCAAGTTTATGTACTCCATTGCATATATGTATATATATACATACATACAGTAAAGTTAATAGAATGACTTACAGGCTGTGGTCCAACTAGTCCCAACAATGGGTCCAAGAATGCAGTAGTTGTTCAGTCCACAAGACTGGGTGTCTCAGCTGCTCTTCAGTGCACACTGGAATCCTGAAGAAGTAGGCTCTAATGCCAGTGAAGGGCTGGACTTGCCATCAAGAGTGAGAGCAAGCAGGCAAAGGGAGCAAGCTCCCTCTTCCATGTTCTTTATATGGGCTGCAAGAAGAAAGTGTGGCCCACATCAAAGGTGAATCTTCCCACCTCAAAGATCTGGATTAGAAGTGGGTCTTCCTACTCAAAATGATATAATTAAGAAAAAAACCCTCACAGGTATCCCTAGCCATTTGGGATTTAGTTAATTCCAGATACAGTAAAGTTGACAACTAAGAATAACCATCACACGTCCACCCTTTGTCAACTTGACACACAATCATATCTCCTTATGACATGATTAATTTCCAAATGAAAACAGTAACTGAGTTGTAATTACACCTAACGTCATATAACATCCCATGTACAATTGTAAACACATTATATATTTAACAAGTTATAATTATGCCTAACATGATATGATTATCCTTTATACAAGCACAAACACATTATAAATTTAGAGTGGGTGGCAATATCCCTTGAGGGGCATTCTTTTAGCATCTCAACTTAAATATGATAACTACTGATAACCTGTTAGTTAATGTTACAGTGCATGATAGAAGAATTGAGGAAAGAAAATACAAGTATCTGTACAGACACATTCTTAATTTTGAAAATCTTTTTTTATTAGATATTTTCTTAATTTACATTTCAACTGCTATCCCGAAAATCCCTTTCCCCTCCCCCCTCCCAACACATTCTTAACAAAATATGACAGAAACACTCTTGTCAATTATAATCCTTGTTTCTGCAGCATGTTATATGGCCTTAGCTGGTATTTATAACTTCCTTCCTCTACTACCCATTCTGTATTTCCTCTACCATCTGAAATAACCTTATCAGGTCTTTGGCTCGATTGCTGAAGGAGTGACCCATACCATCATTCTTGATGACTCTCTGCCCTCTGTGGTCCCTCCTGGATTAGGCTGTTGTTGTTTCCCATTGCCTTTAATCACAGATATGGTAANTTAGCTGGTATTTATAACTTCCTTCCTCTACTACCCATTCTGTATTTCCTCTACCATCTGAAATAACCTTATCAGGTCTTTGGCTCGATTGCTGAAGGAGTGACCCATACCATCATTCTTGATGACTCTCTGCCCTCTGTGGTCCCTCCTGGATTAGGCTGTTGTTGTTTCCCATTGCCTTTAATCACAGATATGGTAAGGTAACACTAAAAGGCACCCTAACAGATCTCCTGCACTCCAGATATAATCTTTCTTACCTCTATTGTGCAGAAGCAATCCGATTTCCCCCCTGATAATCTGGATCAGACACCCATCCCAACATTTACTCCTTTCTTAGCATGTTAGCTTAGGGGCATCAGAAACCCAAAGTGGACAGAGGTATCTGAGCTTCCAGTTCAGTGGAATTTTGTGTGGATCCTGCTGGAGCAGGCCCTTCTCTGGAACCAAAACTTCTAGCTAGCAGTACTCAAGGTCACAGGAACAGGAAGCAAAAAAATTTCCTAGTGGGTCACTAGAGGTAATAGTGAGTGGAACAAGTCCCTTTTCCACCCTTCATTCCTGGACCCGCGGACTTTGGCTAAAGGAGAAAAAACAAAAGTAAAACATACCGTATGTTGGATGCTAAGTCAGAACATATCCCACCTTCTGGAGAACCCTACCCTAACCCTCTAGGTGGGTGCCATCTAATTGGCGATGTGCCTGTGTCTCCAAAAGCTCATTCTGTCTTTCTATCAGGCCAGCTGCTTCAGAATGGTAGGGAACATGGTAAGACCAGTGGATTCCATGATCGTGGGCCCACTGACTCACGTCTCTGGCTATGAAGTGCGTTCCTTGGTCAGAAGCAATAGTGTATGAGATACCATGACCGTGGAGTTACTTGGTCAGAAGCAATAGCGTATGAAATACCATGACCGTGGAGAAGCTATTCTGCAAGTCCATGATTGATAGTTTTGGCAGAAACAGTAAGTGCAGGAAAGTCAAATCCATAACCAGATATCTACACCTGAAAGAGTGAAGCATTGTCTTTTCCCCAGAAGTGCTCCAGTGTCATCAACTTGCTCTCAGATCACTGGCTGGCCAACCTGGGGAACGGTGCCATGTCTGGGGCTCAGTGTTAGTCCCTGCGCTTGGCAGATCTGGTACTCAGCAGTAGCTATAGCCACGTCAGCCTTGATGAGTAGCAGTCCATGCCGCAGAGCTAATGCATAACCCCCATCTCTGCTACAAAGGTCACTGTGTTTGTGGGCCATTGGGCAATGACAGGGGTGGCTGAGTAAAGAGACAGACTGTCCATAGGATGGACCCATCCTATCTACTTGATTGCTGAAGTCACCTTTTGATGACAGTTTACATGGGACATGAGTATCTTCACATACTTCACCCATTTAGAGAGCTCTGTCCACATATTTCTTCCCCAGATGTCTTTCTCATCCATTTCAGTCATGTTGTTTCCAGGTCTCTGATCACTAAGCAAATTCATTGGCTACAGTCTTTGAATTAGTGAACAATAGCACATCTGGCCATTTCTCCTTCCAAACAAAATGTCTGACCATGTGTTCTGCCCAGAGTTCTGCCTACTGTGACAATTTCTCTTCGCCATTGTCCCTCAGGGTTGTCCTATACTGGGTTGTAATGCTGTGGCTGTCCACTCCCTGGTGGCGCCTGTGTAGTGCGCAGAACATCAGTAAATGAGGCCCCAGTCTTTTCTCTCTTAGTCAGCTGAGCATAGGGCACACTGTATGAGGCTACAGGTACATGCTTGGCAGCAGACAGCATTGCAACTTGAGTAGAAACTATAGACATTTGGGCAACTTACTGATGTAACTTGCTTGGGCCTTTAGGACCTGCTTAGGCCAAATCACATATACACCACTTTCATTCAATAGTAAATTGCTGCTCTGTACATCTTACTTTATGACTCTGTGGGTCAGACGCATGATGGGCAGCTCAGGTTGCATGGTAACTTGGCAGCCCATTGCCAAATTTCAATTTCCACTAACCCAGTAGCAGCAGACCAAGAGCATTCTCTCATAGGGTGAATAGTTGTCCACAGATGATAGTAGAACCTTGCTCTAAAATCTTCTGTGGTTCGCCTATAGTGGCCTGCCAAAGGCTCTAAACAGCATCCCTATCTGCCATGACAAGTGTGGGTTTGTGGGGCAGTGGACCATGCCATCAGACAGAACTAGAAAGGTAGTAGCAAGTTTAGTAAATCTCATAATTCAGAATGCCAGGAGTTCAAACTAGCTCCCAACCAGGTCTCTGTCCTAGAGCATGTGACCAAGACTCCATGCTAGTGAGATATCTAGCTAGGGCCAAGTGATTAGGCACTGAGCTTCCCTTCCTGGGTATCCCTTCCCACAAAAGGTATTGAATCCCTGATCCACCCAAGCAGGACATATGCGTCCTCATCTGTCATTTGGACAAGCAAGGACTGCCTCTTTTATCACTGTAGACGGAGTGGGAGGGAGGCTTTGTCATACAGAGCCACACCTAAGTCTCCCGTAGAAGCCCCTCCACACTCCTGGCACTCACGTGGAGCTAAGCCAGATTCCTCCTGTCCTGGGTTCCTCACAAGCCCACAGGTCCCCATTCTCAACTCCTCGAGGTTCCCAGTGGCATCTGGGTGCACAAGAATTTGAGAACCGCAGCCTCCATCCCAGCCCCTGCCATTTCTCACCTGGAGAACCATGGGCTGGGGCCCCTATCCTAGACTGATTTTGCTTTCCCTGAGTGACCTGTCAGTGGCAAGGAAGATAGGCAGCCTAGCGCCTTTCCCTGCGTTTCACCTTCCCAAAGTGACACATCAGCAGGTTCTGACACCCTAGCTTACGAGGCAGAAACTACTCTCAAGTTCCAGTGGGTCTACTGGATCGTATGGTCCAAGTGTGATAGAGCAGCCTGCACAGCAGCCAGGACCTGTTAAAGAAAAGAGCCTTCTGTGCCAGGCCTACACAAAGCCAGCAGCTTTCTGAGTCACTTGGTATATGGGCCTGAGTAACACACCCATGTGAGGAATGTGCTGCCTCCAGAATCCAGATAGGCCCACTGACCATTGTGCTGCTTTCATGGTGGGAGGGGTCAGGTGCAGTGATTTCTCCTTCACCTTAGAAGGAGTCTCTGCATGCCCCACCCCACTACACTCCTAAGAATCTCACTATGTAGAAGGCCCTTTTTTTGGTTGGATTTATCTCCCATCTTCTGATGCACATGTGTTACCAGTGAGTCCAAAGTAGTTGCTCACTTGGTGGAATCAGCATGGTGTCACAATATAGTGCACCAATGTGATAGTTTGCGAAAACCAGACAGTTTCCTTTCCCCCAGTGTACTGTTACCCTTGCAAGAGGTAGGTCTCTCTGAGGAAGGACCAAAAAACAAAAAAAACAAAAAAACCTCTCAGGAACTCATGGGGTCCTTCCTGAGGGAAACCTGGCCATGTCCACTCAAACAGCTCCAGTGTGAAATTGGTTCATGGGACATGATTACCATCACCATGGTCCCCTGTATCCTTTTTTTCATTCTCTTTATAATTTTTTCACTTATACAGATAAAACAAAAATACAGCAGGCTTCTTGGCCCCACTGCCTCAGAGCCCAACTACACCCTCGTGTTTAATTCATCTAACTTACGCAGCAGCCTCCCTAAGCCTAGGGTGTGGCAGAAGAAAAAGGGGGACATCAGAGCTCTGCAGATGTGCAGGTGCCCCTCTCATTTTGTATCTTACAAAATTCGTAAAGAGCATGGCTTCTGGGCCTTTCCAGTGTAGAGAATTAGGTTTTATATAGCATTATCTACTCTAGAATTGCAGTTTCCCTGAGCTTTAAAATCCCTTCATCAACACTAAGCCAATGGATATCAGAGTAGCCCATCTTTTGACAAATACCTTAGCCAACCAGAGGAACTATTGACACTCTTTTCTTTTTTTTTTTTACTGTGCAAGCGTCCGTATTCCTCCGAGTAGACACATTCCACTCAGTGGGCCCGTATCCATAAACCCAGCCTGATCCAGTTCATGCTCCTTCTGCCCTTACCTCTAGCAGACTCATTAAGCTTTTCAGCGGTGTTGCACACCTCCTTGCAGACTACACTTTCTGTCTCCCTCTGGGAGCCCGTTTAGCCTTAAGTCGAGTTATAGACCTAGAAGCCACTATTGGTGGACCCTGGGGAACATTAGTATTATCTTGCCTGGCATCTCCTTCAGAGAAAGTCACCGCAATTTAGCAGAGAATAAAGAATAAATATCCTCTGTCAAAGGCAGAAAAGGTGATTATTTCAGGCTTTGGGGGTGGGGTGCATCTTCTGCTGAGAGGGAGAGGCGGCTGCCTCTGGTGAGGTGAACCCTTGAGAATCTGAGGGTTCAGAGTTCTCAGCTTCAATAGGGTCCTCCCACCCCAAGTTACAGGATCCCATTCCTCACCATTTAATGCCCTTACTTTAACTGATGATACTTCTCCAAAGCCTAGACTTCATTTCTTTCTGTAACTCAGCCAATCTTATAATGAGGTGTTTAGTTTGATTTCAGCTCTAGCTCTGTGACCATCGGAGGGAAGATTCTCTTCCAGGGCACACTTAGAAACCTTTAGACTGTCAGCGTGCATCTGGAGCCCATCAGTTTTATCACTGAGTTTATTGTAGTCCTTCACTGTATTCTGAGATGCTAGAAAGTGGTTAATTTTATCTTGTAGCTCATTCTTTTGCTTTGTCAGTTTATCCGGAGAGGCCGGGAGCAACCATCCAGTATCATCATTTTCTTTATTTTTTTTTCCCACAAGTTGTCAAAACTTACATACATAGTTACCAAATCCATTGCCTCCCGCAGTTGGTGAATCAGGATAATCAAATGCATTTGTCTCCTTAAGTGTGTAAAATAGCATGGGTTTTCAGTACTCTCTGAGCTCCCAGTAACTGGAGAGGCTTTGGTAATTGTAAATTCCTTAAAAACATCATCCTTATACTTCTGTTGCTGTAGAACCACTCCTGGTACCAAATCTGTATTAGTCAGGGTTCTCTAGAGGAACAGAACTTATAGAATGAATGAATGTGTGTGTGTGTGTGTGTGTGTGTGTGTGTGTGTGTGTGTGTGTGAGGGAGGGGAGGGGAGAGGAGAGAGGAGAGAGGTTTATTAGAATGGCTTATGGGCTATGGTCCATCTACTCTTAATAATGACTGTCCACCAACCAGAAGGTCCAAGAATCCAGAAGCTGTTCAGTCCATGAGGCTAGATGTCTTCAGCTGGTCTGCAGTACATTCCAGAGTGATGAAGAAGTAGGCTCCAACTGCCAGCAAAGGAACGGACTTGACAGTGAGGTGAGAACAGCCAGGCACAGTGAAGCTTCCATCTTCCATGTCCTTTATATTGGCTATCAGCAGGTGTGACCCAGATTAAAGATCTGGATTAAAGGTGGATCTTCCAACTGTCAAGATAAGAAGGAGAAATGAGTCTGCCAATTCAAATGATTTAATTAAGAAAAAATGTCTCACTATACAGAGAAACACTGTCTGGAAACCGCCCCCCCACCCCCCCAAAAAACAAAAGCCTCACAGATATATGCCCAGCCATTGGGTTAGAGTTAATTCCAGATGCAGTCAAGGTGACAACCGTATAATCATCACAAATTTGTCCCTTGTTGGGCTGGAGAGATGGTTCAGCCTTTAAAGGCTAGACTCAGAACTACAAGTCCACTCCTTGTCAGTTTGACACACAGTCACATCCCCTATGTCATGCTTTATTTCCAAATGAACACAATAGCCAGTGTTCCCAGAGAAACCCCTAACTTTTCAGGTGATCTGTGTATTGATAGAACACGCGAGCACACACACATAGAACCTTTATTATAAGAGTAAATTAAATTTCTGCATTTTTCTTCCTAGGACATGAGGATAATAAAGCAGAGGTGATATGACATAAAATAGGAGAGGACGTGTCTTCATGAGAGTCTGACTCCTAGAATGTCCCCTACTGCCTGAGCGCACTGGTTAGCTGGGCGTCTCTCCAGGACAGCATGTTCCTACTGGGCGGTTCCATCAGTATGAAGGGCAGAGTTACACAACACTCCAGCCCCATTAAGAAAGGTTCACAGGTCTTGGATCAGACTGCATCCTGAACACCTCCCCTACCAGGTCCCAAGGCAGCATCAGAGACACGTCTCCCTGTAGCATTTCCAAGACCGTTCAGGTTGCTGAGGCCGCCCTGACACCAGGGAATGTCTGTTTCTTAATTCTCACCACACCAATTAATCTGTGTTAATTTTGGTGAAAAGAACTACTTTGCATTTTCAAAATCAGCATCATCAGTCTTCTTACCATGTGTGTTTTCAGCTGTCATTCCTATCAAAGTGATCCCTTGTGCAGATAATAATTCACTCCTGAATCATTAGCATGAGCACAAGACTCTGCTGCCCTGGCCACCCCCCACCCCCTGCCCCCAGGGGAAGCTGTGGCTTCAAGAACTGTGGTTTTTTTTACTAGTATAGCTTTTCTGAGAGGATGTCATTTATCTCTTAGCACTTGACTGAACATGTTATAAGAGGTCTAAATCTGGCTACCTTAGAATCTTATCTGATTTTTTAAAAAGTTAAGTCCTTACCAAAAACTACTCATGAACACTTGTGATTAAAAACCTCTGGTTTTGGCTTCTAAGGTCAGACACCATAATCAAGACTGTGGATCAGTTCCTCTCCCTTGCCTTGGGGAGTAATTGTCCTCTGGCGTTCTTGCTGGCAGCTTCCAAAGTAATTTTAATCTCTGCAGCTAAACTGAAAGAACCTATCATGATAATTCATGGAACTTATTGAAGTCAAAATAAGTACCTACACAGTCCTCACAAAATGGAGCTTGGGTGAGAATCTAAATAAATTCCTTTGTTCAGTACAATGTTACTCAGCTACCTGATGTGAGCCAGGCTCTGTTTAAGTGCCAATGGTGAATTGGATTGACCTGAACAGATCCTTCTGACATAGAGAGCTGAAATGGAATTTAAAGTAAGACAGTCCACAAAACACAGGAGAAGCCAAGCCTGCTGCCTCAAGCCAGCAGTCCTGACTACTCATGAGGCTGAGACAGGAAGATCATGATTTCAGAGTCTGCCTAGGCTACAAAGTGAGTTCTAGGCCAGCTTAAAACTGTTAAATTTTGTCTCAAAACCAAAGTATAAAAATATAAAATAAAAATAGATACAACAGGGCTGAGGATGCAGTTCAATGGCAGGTGCTTGCCTGGCATGTGTAGCTCTGGATTCAGTCACCAGTACCAAAAGAAATAGGAAAGAAAAACCATGGTGTTATCAGAATCCAGTGGATAGGTTCAACAGGAGGTTGAAGAATGGGCACAGTGCACCTGGAGATGTGGGTGTGCCAGGAGGTGACCTGAAAACCAGGAAGAAGAGAGGAAGCCACTTGTTGATCTATAGCAGAGTGATGGCGCAGGAAGACGGATGTGGGTGTTTGGTGTAGAGAGGCCTCTGTGGCTGGAATAACGGGAAAAGTGTGATTGATGGTAGCCTGTGATCCTGTATCCTTGTCGTCTCGGCCCAGAAAATGGCTTTGACTCAGATAGCTGTATGAGTTGACTTCTTCTTGGGCCTTCAAGTCCCCCATGGGTGCTTGCTGGCTGTGATAAGCAGATGTGGCGTAGATTTTCTGTCCTGACAACAGGCCTAGCCAATTAATTCATCCTTCTCTTTGCTGAGGGTGACTCATGTGCTCCTGTTGTGTGGGTCTCCAGGCTTATTCAAAAGGCCACTCTTGGAAGGTAGCTTCTATATCACTGTTTTCTAGTACCTGGAATGCTGTTGTTCAGATACTGTGTATGTGAGGTAAACTGTCATGAGTCACTGTCCTTTATGACAGGAGGTGTCAGTAGTTGGTTGAATTGCCTCCCAGTTTAATCGTGAGACAAAACGGACTGTTTAGAGATAAGGGAGCTACCTTGCAGCCTATTGCAATTACCAACTAGATTTCAGGGTAAACTCACCTAAATGCTGCTTACAACAGATCTACCTGAAATATAAAGTTGAAAGAGATTTATAAAAATACTACCAAAAAATGTGACTAGCCGTTGTGAGCATACTTGTGATCTCAGCACTTGAGAGGCAAAGATGGGAGTCAAGGCCAGCCTCGGCTTTCCAGCAAGATCGTATCTCAAAAAAGAAAGCCGTGTACCTTGAATTTTATATATCTCGTGTATGTGTACACTTTCTAAAAGGTGTCTTTTAATTCAGAAGGTTGGAGGAGATGGGAGCTGTTTGAGGCCTTATACATTGTTGTAAGAACTCACTGCAAGTGTGAGCACCGGTTGGGGAGGAGCAGCCCATCCGTCAGTGCAGGAATACATATCCTGAAGGCCCGGTAGTAGGCATGAGGAAAGGGTTCTGTCCATTGTCTTTATTCTTCAGGACCACAGTTAACGAGGCCACTTGTCCTGGAGCTCTGCCTGAGTTCTGTGAACCATGTTTTTAATGTTAGCTCCTGGCTTTTTACCTGCAGAGAGACTTCCGTCCTCCCAGGGTTCCTTGTACCATGGGGCAATTCTTTCTCCAATGTCCAAAGCTAATTCAATTAGCTGAAGGTTTAAAAACAAACAAACAAACAAACACACACCCCAGCTAGAATCTTCTTTCTTCTCCTCAGCCTTCTGTGGCAGCATATGATGTGCTGTCCTTTGGCCCAGGATGTCTAATGGGTCTCCCTGCTCCCACATCACCCTCTTTAGGCTGCTGTCAGCACAGCCGCAGAGTGAAGCTGCTGCGTGAACTTCAGCTTAGCACCCATCCATCACCACAGGCAAGAGAGAAGCCCTTGCCCTGCCTCAGTGTGGAGTCAGTTTGACTCCCCTGCACCTTCCTCAGTTAGATATCCTAGAACCCTTCACGAACACATCACACCTGCTCCCAGACTCTCTGCAGAGTTTACCTCACACCACTGATGTGTTCTGGAGCTCAGCCGCCCTTCTGTGTAAAGAAGGCAAAGACTGGCCGTTTCACTTCTTCCTGAGTGGGGCATCTTACACAAAAGTTTATATGTCTATGTGTATACTTATGTGTGTGTTAATTTACTAATATGATTTGTTAGTACTTATTGACAGTTTATTTCCAGGGTTGTTACAGTGACCTCCCTATATTTTCATACGTTGGCATTGGTACTTATGGACACATACCTTGTACTTCACAAAATGCAGTGTGAAAGTGCATGAGTTGTTAAATCTTTGGTAGATTCACCAAGTTGAATCCCTAGAGTATGTTTTCTCTCCAGCTTTTTAAACAGGGGACATTGGGCCTATTGAAAAGCCTCACCTCCTTATCTTCCAATTACTATCTTTCTACATGATTAAATTTCTCTGGCTGCCGTAACTCAGTACACACACTGGGTGACTTAAATGATAGACGTTTATTTTCTTTCAGTTCTGGAAAGGTCCAAAATGAAAGGGCTAGTCAGCAGGTGTTTCCTCCTCAGAAAAGAACAGGCTTCCAAGAGCAACAGCCAGACAGGCAGAACAAGATAGAATATGACAAGGCAAAAGCCTGTATATCAAGGCTGGACACAGCAACCCAGTAGGAGGAAAAGAGCCTCAAGGGCAGGCAGAAGAATCAGAGACCTGCTCCATCCCACAGAACTACCAAGCCGTCAGTCAGCACACACGCAGAGGACCTGGTGCAGACCCATGCAGGCCCTGTGCTTGCCGCTTCAGTCTGTGTGAGCCCTGCTTAGCTGATTCAGTCAGTCGTGTTCTGAACACGTGCGTCCTCCATCCCCTCTGACTCGTACAGTCTTTCCACACCCTCTTTTGTGGGGTTCCCCAGTCTCCCAATGGGAGGGACCCAATGGAGACCTCCAGTTTAGACTCTCCATGTAATGTCTGGTTGTGAGTCTCTACACTAGTTCCCATTTGCTGCTGGAGAAAACCTCTCTGGTGATGATCTATGAGTGTAGCAGAACATTAGAAATCATCTCATTGAATTTTGTTGTTGTTGTTGTTGTTGTTGTACTGTATCCAGTCTCTAGTTCCTAGCCATCGAGGCAGTGTAGGGCATGGGCCTCCTGTCATGGTCTGGGCCTCAAGTTAAACTAGACATTGGTTGGCCACACCCACAAATTCTGTGCTACCCTTGCACCAGCGCATCTCGTAGGCAGTATAGATTGTAGGTCAAAGATTTTGTGTCTGGGATGGTGTCCAGGTTTCTTTTTCCATATCCTGCAGACTACCTTCCCATACTAAAGAGAGCAGAACATAGGGATAAAGACTGCGGAGGCACCAGCTTGACCTCTCCATTCCCTGAGCTGTGTGGATGATATCCTTGGAAACGGGGCTCCACTGTCCATTTCAGAGAGCAACTCTCTACCTTAGCATCAGTCTGGCTGTCCTAGGATCAGCCTGGGTTGATTAGGGATCTCTATGGGACCCCTCAGCTAAAATCTCAACCAAATACCACATGATCCCAGCACTGGAAGCCTTGTCTGGCTACAGAAGATGACCAGGTCAGAGTCTGTATCCGCCTTCGATAGGAGCCTCACAGATTCCAGGAAGCTTCCACTGAACTAGATTCCCACCCCCATGCCCCTCCAACTCCAGCTGCCTCCCCACACTCTCTCCCTTCATCCCCAGTTCCCACCACCTGATCTGTTTTTGTGGCCAGTCACTCACAAAATCTGTTCTATTTCTCCTTTGCTTCCCCTCAAGAGCCCTCCTCTTTGCCTGGCCTCTCTAGGTCTGTGGATTGTAGCTTGATTATCATTTACTTAAAAGCTAATGTCCACTCGTAAGTAAATAGAAACTGTAGTTGTTTTTATAGGTCTGGCTTACCTCACTCGGGATGATTTTTTTCTAGTTCCATCCATTTGCCTGCAAATGTCATGATGTCTGTGGTTTTAACAACTGAGTAAAATACTCCACTGTGTTAAATGTACCACATTTTCTTTATCCATTCTTTTGCTGGGCAACATCTAGGTGGTATCCAGTTACTGGCTTTTATAAATTAAGTTGCAATGAATATAATTGAGCAAGTGTCTTTGTGGCAGGATGGAGCATCTTGTGGGTATATGCCCAAGCATGATATAGCTGAGTTTGGGTCTTGAGGTAGATCAAATCCCAGTTTTCTGAGGAACCAATGGATAGCTGCTACTTTTTGTTGCTTTTGTTGTTTGGTGTTTGTTTGTTTGTTTGTTTGTTGAAACAAGGTTTCTCTTTGTAGCCCTGGCTGTCCTTGAACTCGTTCTATAGACCAGGTTGGCTTTGAACTCACAGAGATCCACCTGCCGCTGCCTCCTGAGTAAGTGTTGAGATTAAAGGTGTGCACTAACACCTCTCCGCTTGGATGGCTACTTCTTACAATGTCCTCACATAGTCTTTTCCTGGTACACTCATATATATGTGTCCTGGATTCCTCTTTTTAAAAAAACACTAAATGTCGGGCATGGTGGCACACGCCTTAATCCCAGCACTCAGGAGGCAGAGGCAGGCAGATTTCTGAGTTCAAGGCCAGCCTGGTCTACAGAGTGAGTTCCAGGACAGCCAGGGCTATACAGAGAAACCCTGTCTCGAAAAACCAAAAAAAAAAAAAAAAAAACCAAAAAAAAAAACCAAACCACTAAACATACTGGGTTAGGATACACCCACAGGATCTCACTTTACATTAGTCACTTCTTCAAAAGCTCTCTCTGCAAGCAGTCACCAGGGATTCATCCCATGGTCCCATAATTGTTCCCTTTATCCATACATCACACTGATATAATGGTATAACAGTAGATTTATTATATAATGACCTATACTTGTGTCTGGTTATACTATACTTTAATTATATAATTTTGTATAATCCATTATATATATATATATATATATATATATATATATATATATATATATATATATATATATATATATATATATATATATAACACACCATTTGAAGGGAAGTTATAGCCCCTCTGCTACCTAAGTGTCCACCTTGTAGGAATCAGAACCTTCTCCTTTTCCAGTATCTGATGTCCTTAGTAATGGTGAAGCTAGAGCCAAGCGTCCTTTAACCCCAGCACTAGGGAGTCAGGCAGACAGATCCCTAAGTTTGAAGCCAGCATAGCTTACAGAGTGAGTTCCGAGACAGCCAGGAGTAAACAGAGAAACCCTGTCTTGAAAACCAATAATGGTGGTAGAAGTCAGGATGGTGAGGGCAGAACTGAGAAGCACAGTGACTGCCCCAGCTGAAGTTTCTAACCCGGTCTCCTGTGAGCCTCTAGCCCTCAGTGGTACTTCTTGTTTCCAGGACAAACGCTGTTTTCCAGGGCTGTTCAAGCCCCAGGGCCTCTTGGACTTTAGCTCAAGATTCCGTGGCATGCATTGTTGAGGTTCGGGGATACCATGTGTCGAGGGCACAACGCTCTTCCTTACAGTCCCACCAGCTTTGCAGTCTCTTCAGTGTCACCGTGACTGGGAGCACCAGGCTTGTTATGCCAGTGTTTGTACAGCAGCCTTGGCCTGCCAGGTGTAGGCTGCTGCTTTTATTCAGAGCAGGGCTTTTATTCAGCCAGGGCGTTCTGTTTTCTCGAACCCTCCTCCTGCTGCTCAGTCTCTGGCTGCTTGGAATTTCTCCAGAAGTCGGTGCTCTCCTGCTGCCCGCTTTGATCAGGGTCCTTTATGCCTTAATAAGTTAGTCTGATTCTTTCTTAGCACTTTGGTGTAGTAAATATCACACAAGCCGCACTTCCGATGTTTGTTTTAGTTGTGCAGTGTCGTTGATAAAAGTTTCAGGGGCAGCTGGGCAGTGGTGGCGCACGCCTTTAATCCCAGCACTTGGAAGGCAGAGGCAGGCGGATTTCTGAGTTCAAGGACAGCCTGGTCTACAGAGTGAGTTCCAGGACAGCCAGGGCTACACAGAAAAACTGTCTCGAAAAACCAAAAAAAAAAAAAAAAAAGAGTTTCAGGGGCACCTGGAGCCAAAACACTTTATTTCTCTGTTGCAGACAGTGTGCTGAGCGAGACAGCTTGGACAAAGGCACACCTTTGCCCTGGGAGTCCCTTGCCAGCCAAGGTTGGGCAGGTTGTTGCTGCCCCTTCCCTGGAGCTGTGAGCACAGCCCACATCTCTTCTTGGTGCCTCCGCCTGGGAAATCCAGCATCCGCTCAGTTCTCAAGGCTGCTTTTCTCAGCCTGCTCTGCTTAGATTCTCCTGGGTCCTTCTTCCCTGCAGGACTCCGTGCAGACCCTCTGACCCAGCACTCAGGAACCCCCTCATGAGGCCCATGTTCAATTTGTTACTCTCTTACCTGCTGTATTTCCAGCAGGCTCTTGTGTTTATCTACTGTAATGAGGCAAATTAAATCATTCTAAACACTCTGCTATGCTCTGTGACTGTATGTGTGAGCTCCAAAGCTGCATCTGCTCTGTGTCTTCTCTCTGGTCTCTCAGCAAGCTCTCACTCAACCTTGAGGACCTGGCTTGCTCACTTCCATTAGGGAAGCCTGTCCTAACTCCTGCGTCCAGCCTCGGAGCTGTGTCTTCTGCAGCGCTTTCCGACCTGCGGCTCTCCCACTTCCTAGGGAATTGACTTTACATTTGTATCCTCGGTGTCTGGCTTGGAGTACAGTAAGCCTTAGGGTGAGTGGGCATGTTGTCCTCAGAACATATGCTAAAGCTGGAAGCAACTACATTGTCCCTTGTTGCTTCTAGTCATCACCTAAATGAGCTTTGTCACAAGGGGAAAATGCAGGTTTGCACACACTGTGAGAAGGCGTGCTTTAGGAAGTATCTAGTTCTGAAGAGTCCTTGCCGACAGACAGCAGTCTCTTCACTGAGCAAAATACACTGCCCCATGCTGCCACACTACGTGTTTTAACTTAGCAGTGTAAGCAGTGGTAACATACCTTGGGTATGGACTTTGCATTGCTGTTGGTTTGAGAAACTCCCAATGTCTGTTTGTTCTTTCAGTTAAACGCTTCAGAGAACCAAAGCATGAAAGACGGCCGTGGAGGATATGGTACGTACCAAAGTGCTGGCTCACCCCAAGAAAGCACTTGCCGAGGTGTTAGGGTTTGGTCTAGGGACTGATGGTAGAGTATTGGGTTAGGTAGGACTTGGAACAGGAGAAATTACATACCGTATAAAGTAGTGGGATCCCGCAGTTGAAAATACGAATGCTGTATAATATGAAAATAGTTCCTTTTTTTTCCCCAAAAACTTTTGACCCTACGTTTATTTATAATGCTGCTCTCAGTGCTGGAAGATGGAAGACAGTGTGAACGGAGCAGCCTCTGCTGTAGGCCTCTCCATTGACTGTTACGAGATTATGCCTAAATTCTTGACTGACTCAGTCTGTGTATGTAATCAAATACAAATTTATTTGGAAATTAGTCATATTTCAGAGATTCTTGTCACACCCCTCACCAGATGTGACTCAAAACTCAAGGAAACAGTATTTACATCCCCTGGTTTTATCATGAAGGATGCAGATGAGTGAATGGCTAGATGACGACGTTCTGTGAGCTGGGATGTTCGATTCCTGAGCTCAGTTCTGTGAGCATGGCTTTCACATCCACCATTCTCCCTGTGAATGGATTAATTTGCTTATTGGTTCCAGAATACTCCAGGCCTGTGTTTTAAGGCTCATGAGGCCTACAGGTTGTTAATGTAGTCAACAGCCCTCCTCCTCTCCCTGGAATATCATGGGTCTTATTTAATCATGGCTCAGTCTTTCAGTGGCCTGCCCCACCCTAAAGCTCTCTAGGAGAGAGCTTTACAGTCACCTTTTTAGAAAAAAACTATGCTCCTGTCACCCAGGACAGTGCAAAGGATTAGACCTCTCTCTGTGAGGGAGCCTGGAACAACAACAAAAAAAAAGATATTCCTCACACCTTGGCACTTGGGACGTTACAAGGGGTTGGGACTCTGCGTCAGGGGCAGAGGTCAAGTGTTTAATGTAGATACATGAATATCAAACATACTCATTTTGTGTAGGATGACCCTGCAGTAGCAGTTGTATGTTCATTATGTAGTAGTAAAGCTTCAGAAATAGATTCCAAGGATAAAATTCCCAAACAGTAAGTCATTTGGAAGGAGGCAGGCAGGCCTCTGGTAGTAGTGTGGCTACACTAAGCTTACTCCTGCCCTAAGGAGACTTCCACTCCCCTTCAGTAGCGAGCGACGCCATCTTCATGTCAATAAAAGTTATGATTTATGATTGTCCCGTGCACTCACTGATTCCTGCATGTTGAGAATTCCTATTTGTACTTTTCTGTCATTGAGTCTCCCAAATCCGGGCATCTAGTCCTGCCCTCACGGTTAGTGAGGAACCCGAGAAGAGCGAGATCTCAGGCCCTCTGTGTGTTTGCAGGCGTCCTTTGGTGTCTCCTGCCTCTGGGTGTAGGGATGGTTGTGAGGCTTGAGCACAGACTTGGTCTGTTTCCCTAAGGTGGTTGCTGTCTCCTGTCCGGTTGGTAACTTGCTGGTTCTGTTTTTATGCAGGTTCTTAGACACTTCCAAACAAGCCATAGGGATGCTCTTCATCCACTTTGCAAATGTGTACCTAGCAGATCTCACTGAAGAGGACCCTTGTTCACTGTGAGTGCTTGTATTTGAATTTAACCTCCATTGAAAATATGGACTGGCCTTCCCTTCGCTTGCCAGCACAGCTCTTTAGCTTGGGGGGGGGGGTACCCATCCTTCCTCCTCTCTATAGTCTCACCCTGTGTGTGCCTTCATGAGTTTGTACGCTCCGCTTTTGGTTGGTTCTCAGGACTTTGACAGTTACCTTGCGTGTTGGCTTTCTGTTCATCAGTCCTTTGTCTTTCTAGTGCCCAAGTTCACAGCAGCCCCCCATCAAGACAGGATAACACTCAGAGTGGCTGTGTGCCGGCTACAGAGCACATGGGTGTTTCCTGTGCTGTGAGATGCTCTAAGGCACAGTTGCTGTCGGGCATCACTGGCCTCTGACACAAAGAACATCCATCTGTCAGTGAGGACTGCCTTCCACATGAGGTGCAGAGCACTGTGTCTGCAACCTTATCCATGCCCTAAAACACTGTACTTCTTACTGGAGGAGGAGTGGTCATTCCCCAGCACACAGTGTGGCAGAGGCTCCACTCCAATCCCAACTCTTACTTCCCATCTCCAACTTCAAGTGGGAAGCACCGGAAGGTTATGGTACCTAAAGTTCACACAGTGCAGACATGATGAGGCTGGACATAGACCAGTCTGTGTACTCTGTACACATCTGTACCCCCATGATGCTCTGATGCCTAAATGAATCCTCTGTGTTGAATGCAGAGTGTCAAATTTGGTCTTGGCTTCCAAGGGCAGCACACAGTAGGCTCAGGAAGTATTTGACAAGTATATAAATGAATGCAAGACTGGATATACCCATTGCCCTTGTTGTTTTTCAGGCTTCATCTCAGATGTGAACCTGCAGGTGTGAATATCCTTCCACACCATTAGAGATAGTGTCAGAGCTGGACCCTCCTGCCAGAGTGGAAACTGCTCTGGAAGCTGGGACTATTCTTTCTGACTCTGGTCTGAGAGTGACCCCTTGTGTCTTTAAGGAGGAAGAGCAAGCTGCCTGCCTCCCTCTCAGTGCTCTAGGTTCTGGGGACCAAGCACAGTATGCTGGCCCCGTGTTGGCCCCGTGTTGGCCCCGTGTTGGCCCCGTGTTGAAGTGTTATGCACGTCACAAAGCCCAGACTGGGGCAGAGGTCTGCTGGTCTACATAAAGTGTCTCAGCTTTAGCAACTTGGAAGCTCCTTGAAGCCAAGTCTTGCACTGTCCTTGAGCTTATCCATAGGGAGTTCAAAGCCATTTGGTATCACAGGGTCAGTATCTGCTCCATGGCCTCACTTTGACCTTAGTCTGCCTAGGTAACTGGAGCCTGAGTCCAGTGGTGCTCAGCTGGATCTGGACAGAGGAGGCTAGGTAAACAAGGGGCTTTACCTTGGTGAGAACAAGGTTATATCTCAGGAAAATGGAAGCAAACCTTATAAGAATGATCACTGTTGGCATGCCTCCCCATGTTCCCTTCCCAATCCTCTGGCCTTTTCTTGAGGCAGCAGAACTCTCTCATTGAAGTATAAAAGTCATGTCTGGGACTGTAGCTCTGATAGAACATTTGCCTAGTGTGTACGCGCGTGTGTGTGTGTGTGTGTGTGTGTGTGTGTGTGTGTGTGTGTGTGCGCGCACACACACACACACACATACACACATACACAGTGCTGGGTTCCATCACTAAAAATAAAAATACTGTTTGCACACATGGTTACAGACAGGGCTGAACATGCAGCCCTGCCTGATTTGCCTAAGAAGTCTCAGAAACCATTTTCCTTGACTGCCCTAGGAAAGTGGCACAGTTACACCCCCACCCCCCCACCCCTGGCCTGGAACCATCGGGATGAACAGAACCACTTAATGGACTTATTGTTGTCAATTGGGTTTTGTTCTCCTCGGTTTCCTTAGCTACTTCCAGGTATGCTGTCTTCTGTTGAATCTTGGCCTTGGCACATACACCTTGAAGTTTATAAAGCTTCTTTACCCTTCTCTTTCCTCTTCCTCAAGTTTTTAATATTAGCATCTTTTCAGACTCCTGGAAATGGAAGCCACCATTCTGTAGTCTCTTGCATAAATATATGTCGGGGTACCACTCTCCCTCAGTAAAGCCAAGCAAAGGCTGTGTCTGTTAGCCTTCATCTGGGACCCTGCTAAGTGCCACATTCAGGCCACAGCTTAGAGGCTTTTATTCCCTGACCATGCTGGTATGGCCTCTCTTTCTAGGTACCTCATCAACTTTCTTCTGGACGCCACTGTAGGCATGCTACTCATTTATGTGGGCGTACGGGCTGTCGGTGTCTTGGTGGAGTGGCAACAGTGGGAATCCCTGCGTTTTGGAGAATATGGTAATGTCCAGGGACACTGGGTAGGGCCTGCTGGGAAAGTCAGGAGGATTTGGGCTGTTCACTGTCTCCTTGTGTGGACATAGAGGAGTTCACTTTAGGACTTGAGATTCACTTTCCTAGGAGCAGTGAGCAAGTACTTCACGGCCAAGATCTCCATTGTGGGGGGAAAGAATTGCAGAAGCCAGGAGACAGCCCTTCTCCCAGAGGCACTTGGTCCCACATACAGGGCTGCAAGGCCACCTCATTCTACTGAGCTTCCCAAAGAGTTCATGTCCCCTGCCCACCACAAGATCGATGGGTGCAGCTGTTGTTTGGGAAGGCTGTCCACAGTGAGGTGAAAGCCTGTCCCTCTTTCTGCTACACACCTGTGATTGTCCTGTCACTGGATTACTCTGATAGAACGTTTGCCTAGTGAGGAGAGCCTGGTGAGGAGCTACTCTTAGGGAGCAGTGTTAGGAGTTCACCACAAGAGGGCGCCAGAACAAGTGTGTAGAATCTGGATCCACACTCCTTCCATGCCGTGGCTCTGAGCCCAGAGACCTACTCTCTTCTAGGTAGTTGAAGACCTCTGAGAGAATGACAGTTTAAAAGGGCACATGATTGGTGGAGCCGGCTGTGGAGTGCCTTGGGTATTTCTAGAAATCTTAAGTAATTGTTTGTCTTCAGTGAGGGAGTATGAGTTCAGGGGAGGGCTTTTCTTAGCCTGTTACTTGATGCCAATGAGTCAGTGACTTAAGATAGGGCCCAACACAGCATGTGCCTCAGGACTCAAGGGAAGGAGGCTTCCGAGATGTCCAAACCCATAGAGGTCTCAGCTTGCAGGACAGAAATTGCCACAGCACATGTGGACTGGTCTAACATCATTCTCATTTATAACACGGGCAACTAGGAGTTAAGTGACATACCCAGTCAGGACGTGTTTGTGAGCTCTGTGTCCTCCACACCAGGGGTCCTAAAAACTTCCACGACCTCCACCAGCACTGCTCACCTGCACCTCAGCTGCCGAGATCCCTGTCTGGAAGGCAGAGCTGTCAGCTCCACTGTAGTTGACCAGTGATACTGTAACGTTCTCACAGTCAACCATTGACTGAGAACAGGGGTCAGGTCTGGTCCCTTACACCACGGGTTCTCAAGCAAGTTTTGTCTGCCTCCTCCCCAAGGATGGAAAGAAGGGAAAACGGCAGTAGCTTTGTGTGAGCCCTGTCCTCTTGGCCCAGCCCCTTAATCCAGTCACTGGTGTTGGGAACCAGAGTGCTCAAGTGTCTCCAGAGAAAACGTCCCTTTGTCAAGGGCCACCCCAAGTCCTCATCCCTGTGCTGTCTCCCCGCTGCCTGCGGCATTGTAGTGGTTGGTTGTTGTTCTGTGCTGCTGTAAGAAATCAACACAGCCTTTGTGGCTTAAGACAACCTAAATGGATTTATCTGTGGTCCCTTCAAAAGTCCAACGTAGTTCTGTTGGGTTAACATGCAGGCAGCATTAGGGTTGTGTCATTCTAGAAGTGATGCGGATGTTGTTTGGTTGCCTAGTCCAGCCTCTAGTTCTGTCTGGGTCCCTGGCTTATGATTCTCTCCCTCTGTCTTCAAAGCCAGCAGCCAAGTTCTTCTCGAGGTATAACATTCTGACCTTCCACCTTGAAGTGGCCCTATGGTTACCCAGAGTGCATCTGGACACTCCAGATACTCCATTTAAAGTCTGAATAGAAACTTTAATTCCATTAACAGCCAGACTTCCCCTTGGCTAGATCACAGCACATAGCATGGGTTCCAGAGATTGGGATGTGGACATCTTTGCAGGACCATTATTCTGCCTTCTACACCGGTGAACTTACCTGTCCAATTGAGACAGGAACTCCATGTAGGCCCCACAGCTCTCAGGGAAATAAAGAAGAAGGGGTTTCTCTCAAGATAGCATGTTGGGTTCCTAGGAGAAGTCATGGGACTTGAACCATAAGCACCGTTGTTTGGTTTGAGGAGTGAACAGTTTTTGAGTCACAGGTGCTATCTGTAGTCTGATGACCAAGCTTCTCTTGCCCTGAAGACAAGATATTCTTTGGTGGCACAGTACATCATAGGCTTTTCAGCCGGCCCATCCACGTGCTCCCTTCTAGAGGCCTCTCAACACACACGTGTTCCTTCCTTTTGGCCCCTATTCCCATAACAGCCTGCGAGAATAATTTACCGGAACAAACCATGTCCCTAAGGTTGCCCACTACAGTAGAAAACAGGGTACACTGGCATGCTTACTGACCGTATTTGTCCTCTAGACAGAACTTCAGGGAGCATTTGAAAGACTGTCAAGGGAACAGAAATAAACTGTCACATGTCCACTCAGTCTGGCTCCAGTGACCTATGGCCTGGTACACCGGAAGCGAGAGTGTATCAGCCAGACACAGGCACTTTTATCTCTCTTGGGTGGTTTTCAACATTTTTTATTTTAGTATAAAACAGCAACAGGCCGTGGCAGCTGCACTGTACAAACTGAGAAAGAAGAGGAAACTGATGTCTTTTCCGCTCCTCACAGCCTCTGTTCTAGGCAATGGAGTGAGTGCACACTGAACAAGTGAATGTCCTCAGAGCAGTAAGCAAATGGCGCCCCTTGTGTGCTCTCTCCCAGATACCCCGCTCCTTCTCAGATTCTTCCCAGCGGTGCTTCCTAGATGGGGATCACTGTTCTTGCCTGAGAGTTAAGCAAGCAGTTTCCCCTCCTGTTCTCAGTAAGGTCAGGTGGTTTACCAAAAGCATTGTGAAACTCCTGCCAGCAGCCTTGCCAGGAACAGTGGCACTTCCCAGGTGCTCCGCTGAGGCTCAGATGCCCTGCCCCGGAGGTGGGAGCAAAGGGTCAGGCCTTAGGTTAGACTCTTAGTGTGCTGCTGCAGGCGTTGTCCAGAAGAGGAAGTGGCGTGTTCTGCTGGTAGTCCATTACAGCTGCACAAAGGCATTCACCTGCCTCCCGTGTTCAGCCTGCAGCCCCAGACTGGGATGCGGCCTGCAGCATGGGTGCCTGGAGATGTCTCTCTAGACCAGGTCCTCTTCTCTTGGCCTCCCTGAAATGTTACTTTACTGCTGTTCTGGTCCATGGAGTGCAGGTCGCCCTGGCTGACCTTCCAGGACAAGGCCCTGCCACCCACTCTCCCACTCTGAGGAGGCCTGGCCTAAGGTTCCGCGTGTCATTCGATCATTCTCTAGAGAGGCTGGTCCTGCCCTTCGCTGAGTCCGTTTTTTTGATGTACCCTAGAGGCACTGCAGGGCCCAGGTGGTCCCCATTTTGGACTGTTGTAGCCCTGCCGAGCATTTCTTAACCCTACCCACTGACAGATGCAGACAAGCCTGTGCCGTAGCCGCTAGCTTTCGTCTGTTTCTGCTGTCTCCTGTCTTGAAGGCTTCAGTCTCTTTCTCCTAGCCAAGGTGTTACATGGCCCCCCAAAATTTAGGTTGCTCCTAAATTTGTGTTTGTTTAATTCTATGAAAAAGCCCTAGAAAGCATTAACTTGTGGTTCTTTTGCATGAGTTTGTGGACTCTGAGGTTCTCTGGATCAGACAGATGTACTCAGGGCTAAGAATCTCAGGGAGGCTGGGGGATGGGGCGACCAGAAGGAGGAAATGGACAAAGAAGTTGATTACTGCAGTTATAGGGACAGTGTCAGAGAAGGGGGGGTTAGCAGCAGTCGCTGGAAAAATCAACTGCAGATAAAATAGAACTCTTGCTTAACCCAGCTCTCTGCCAGTGGACAGCGCCAGCAGTGAGCTCCTACTAAGTTTAGTCTCCCTTAACTCTGTCCTAGGATTTTTTTTTTCTTCAAGAAAAACATTCTGGTATGTCCAAATTAGGAATTCTGGCTTTATTCAGAGCACTACCTCGTTTAGAAATGAAGTGATTTGTAAAGCTTTAGAGCCAGGGTTCTGGGATCCAGCTATGGGCATGAGGACTCATAATGAGCTGCAAAGGGCTTGGGTGGTGTTGTTGTCCTACTCAGATCCTGGTATGTGTGGCTAAGCACCTGCCTGTCCCTGCAGGAGACCCTCTGCAGTGTGGGGCCTGGGTAGGGCAGTGTGCCCTCTACATCGTGATCATGATCTTTGAGAAGTCTGTGGTCTTCATCGTCCTGCTTATACTCCAGTGGAAAAAGGTTTGCCTCCATCCCAGCTTCTGCCCTCTCTGCTAAGCCAAGTAAACAACAGCCCCGTCATCCCCAGCCCCGGCACCAGGCCTGCTTGTTTCTGTTTTAGCTCTATGCGTGAGTCCTGGGTCTGGTCTGATGTAGCAGCTCTTTATAAGAGCGTTAGTTTGTCATTCTTGTACTTGGTGTTCGGCACTTCGTGTAAACACACATCTTCTCTAGATGAAACCTGGGGATGTGTAAGCATAAAGGAAATCCAGCCCCTCTGCTGTGTTGCTTGGTCTGATGAGTCTGCAGACTTGGTAACTGTGAATGTGTCTACACTGGTAAATGTCCTTCAGACTCGTGTCTGCTAGTGCAGCCCAAGCCACGAGCAGTTTCTGAGGTCTTTACTCTCCTTCATGCTAATACCTGGGTAAGCCCATGGCCTTGCCAGCCCTACCCTCTGCCCTCTGACCCCAGCACAACCAAAAAAGCTCATTCCCATATAAAACAGCCAAGGAGCCTTCTAGAACAGGTTGCTCAGATACTGGCTTTGGTTTTATCTGTAGCTAAGTTCTCACCTTTTTAAAGAAAATAAGCCCAAGTATTCAAAGCAGCTTTGCTCCAGAAAGACTGGCTGCGTGGCATTGCTGATGGAGAGCCGTCTGGGGCCTCGTTGCCCAGTTCTCTAACGGTTATCCACTGGTTCCCTTCCTTAAAGCCCCCGAGGCACATGCACACCCACCGCTGCTCTCTGGGGCTTCAGGCTCCCCCTTCAGGACATGGGTCCCACTTGGATCTGACACAGCCCTCAGGTCCACAGGGGAAGCTGCCCCAGAGCCAGTGGCCCAGAGCAGCTCTGACCGGTCCTTACCAACAGTCAGATCTAGGGTCTGTGCAGGCATGGGTGTGAGGGGCTGTTCCGTGGCTGTTGGGGAGTGTCTGAGTCTCCTGTGTGCGGCCCCTGTGGTCTCCTCACTTTGTCTGTTTCTTTCTGCAGGTGGCCCTATTGAATCCAATTGAAAACCCCGACCTGAAGCTGGCCATCGTCATGCTGATAGTCCCCTTCTTTGTCAATGTCAGTGCCTTGTTGAGTGTCTTATCCCAGCTTGTACCCTGCCACCAAGGGTTCCTGTTCAACGCTCTGAGTGTGACACAAAAGTCACCTTTACAGCCTCAGACAATCCTTTCTATCTGTGTAGCCAGTCCATCCCATAACCATGTTTAACATGGTAGGAGTCTTTCCTCAGAAATCAGGGCCCTATTTCAGGCAGATGATCCTAGGAACTAGGCCTTGTCTTCCCTGATAGGCCACTTCGCTGAGACATACCAGCCTGTGTGTGAAGTGTGTGACTTCTAGAACAAGGTCAAAGTGTTCTCCAAGTATTTACTGTTGAGTATAGTCCTCAGAGAAACTCTTGAGCACAGTGGCTTCAGGTGGAGAACCAGTGATGTAGCGCACTAGAGGGTGGCCTGAAGCAGCAGTGTTGCCTGCCACCTGTGAAGGACCCATGAGGCTCAAAATGGGCAGTTAGAGACCCAGGTTCTCAGCCCGAAACAGGCTGCCTGGTTTCTTTGTTGGGTTTTTTGTTTTTGTTTTTTGTTTTTTGTTTTTGTTTTGTTTTGCTTTTTGGAGTCAGGGTCTCTCTACACAGCCCTGGCTGGCCTCAAACTCACTAGAGTAGACTATGCTGCCCTCAAACACAGATGAGCCTGTCTCTGCCTCCACAGTGCTGTGATGAAGAGTGTGGACACCACGCTTGCCCCCAGGCTGCCTGTCATTTAACACAGCAATAAACGCATAAGTGACCACAGCTAGAATCACCCTGCTCTTCTCTGATCATAAAAGTACAGCAAGCCGGGCGTGGTGGCTCACGCCTTTAATCCCAGCACTTGGGAGGCAGAGACGGGCGGATTTCTGAGTTCAAGGCCAGCCTGGTCTACAAAGTGAGTTCCAGGACAGCCAGGGCTACACAGAGAAACCCTGTCTCGAAAAACCAAAAAAAAAAAAAAAAAAAAGTACAGCAAAGGAAAGAGTGTTTCTCTTGAATGCTCTGGGAGATGGTCGGTCCAGGCTGCGGGAGGCTTCTCTCGTCTCTGTGGAAGGGATGGGACCCTCTGCTTGCTTTGTTCTGCTTTATCCAGAGTGACCTACACTCTTCTCTTCCCACAGGCTTTCATGTTCTGGGTAGTGGACAATTTCCTCATGAGAAAGGGAAAGACGAAAGCTAAACTAGAAGAAAGAGGAGCCAACCAGGACTCAAGGAATGGGAGCAAGGTTCGCTACCGAAGGGCGGCATCCCATGAGGAGTCTGAGTCGGAGGTAGGAGCCTCTATGACTCTCCCGAAGGGCTTAGCAATCATACCTTGGGCTGGGGAGGGGGCGGGGGTGTGTCTCTGCTCTTAAGTTTGTACCTGAATACACAGTGCCAGTCAGAGGGAAGGAAGAAGCTGAGCTAAAGAGTAGCCCAGGTCAACTGGGCGTGGTGACGCACGCCTTTAATCCCAGCACTCGGGAGGCAGAGGCAGGCGGATTTCTGAGTTCGAGGCCAGCCTGGTCTACAAAGTGAGTTCCAGGACAGCCAGGGATGTACAGAGAAACCCTGTCTTGAAAAACCAAAAAAAAAAAAAAAAGAGAGAGAGAGAGTAGCCCAGGTCACCCAGAGCCTCATTAGCGTGAGCCCAATGTGTGTTGTCACGTGTGCTGTGTCAGGCCACAAGGATGTAGTATTTGATTTGCTACAGACCATCGCTGTGTCGGTGGAGACAGCTGGGTATGGTGAAATCCGCTTTACTCCAGGGGAGCGCTAAGGTACTTGGAGCCCTGTTCTTCACTAACAAGCAAGGGGAAATCTTGTAAAATATAGGAGTGGCTAAACCTCACAGCTAAACCTCATCTCCCTCTACCGACTGGTGCCTGGAAGCCGCATGCATGAGCACAGAAAGCACGGGCAGGGGAGTGTGTCCCTTGGCCTGCAGCATTCCTGACCTGGGCCTCAGTGCCTGCGGAAACTCCATAGTGCCAAGCACTGTGCTGCCAGTGGGAGCTACAGACGTGGCCGAGATTAGCCAGGCTTGTGACATGTGGCTTTAATCCTGCACTTGGAAAGTAAAGACACTCAGATCTCTGTGAGTTCGGAGTCAGCCTAATCTGCATAGCAAAGTCCAGGCCAGAAAGGGCTATATAGTGAGACCTTGACTCCCCCAACTACCCCGCAGAGTGACTGAGATGGCTGCTACCCTGAGACTTGAGGATAAGGAAAAGCAAACGCACAGTTGGTTTACCACCATGCGTGCAGTGCATCCGACTGAGCATGCGCACCAGCCCTGGAACCCGGGGCAGGCTGGAAGAGTTTTAAATGATGAATAGATTAGAAAGCAAGCCCCTATTTTCTCCAGGTTTGTACTCTGGTTACAGGGCTGTATCGCATCCTAATAATTGGCCAACATTTGGCAAATGACAAAAAGCCATAAAGCAGAAATTACGCTTATAGGCATTCATACCACATGGTCTGGCCTCTGATATTAAAGTGAAATTCACATTGGCCAGAGCAGGAAGCGTGAGCCATCAAGTGACTCGGTCCACAGGAAGGTTAGTGAGGCTGTTTGTCCCACCCCTCAAGTAGGAGTTCACATTCCCCAGCACAGCTGGACTTTGGGCCCTTAAACCTTCATGCAGGCCATTCCAATCTTCCCCTGGGCTGCAGAGGTCTAAGGCCAGCAGCTGTGGCAGGAGTGAGTGGCAAGTTTGTCCTCAGTGTCCCAGCTGCATGGAGGGGTAGAGCGCTTCCCTCTTCATCTGCATGACAGAGGTGGCTCAAGACAGCCCCTCTGAGCCTACACTGCCTGTCTGGTCCCAGGGATGACTCCAGTCCCTTTTGAAAGACATTGTGTTTGTAAGGCAACTCTAGGCCCTGAGATTCCAGGCGCCTGCTTGGCTTTGATCAGCTTTGGGTCTGGCTGGAAGCCAAGTGAAGGCATTGATGGGGTAGGAGGTGGCAGATTAGGGGTGGTGACTTCAATGCTAGCTTCAACAGGCCGGCACATCTCACTGTGGAAGGGGAGACTCCCCTCAACCCTCCTCTGAGGATGTGGGAGGCATGAGGCCTCCCACAGGGGCTAGGTTCCCAGGAGGACACAGCACAGAAGGCACTGGAATCTCAGGCCTTGCCTCTTGACCGCCTCAGATCCTGATCTCAGCTGACGACGAGATGGAGGAGTCTGACGCCGAGGAGGACCTCCGGAGGCCTGTGAAAAAGAAGCACCGCTTCGGGCTGCCTGTATGACACATTCCCACGCTGCGGGTGACAGTCCTGGGGCCCAGCCCTGCAGCAGCAGCGTCGCCTCCCCCCTCTCTGCCCTCTTCTACCTCCACTCCTCCTGCTGTCTCTGCCCGCTCTCCACCCGCCCCAGACGACTGTGACTTAAAGGAGGGAAGAGGACCCATGCCTGAGGGGGCTGTGGGCAGCCGGAGTGCCCGCTCAGTTGCACTACAAATACTGACCAAATATGCAAGCGAAGAGCTTTGTTTGTTTGTCATTGTCCCTTAGGGGTGCTGTGAGACCCCCTGTCCTGTCTGACCAGGTGGCATGGTGGAAGGAAACAGCACACAGACTGTTGCAGGTCCTGGAGCTGAGGCTGCTGGCCTTGTGGACGAGCGCCGTGCTTGGGGTTAGCAGTCTGGTTGACCCAAGTTGGAACAGGAATGCTTTCTTAACTCAAAATGGCTTTTGTAACTCTTTATTTCTAAAGCCAGTTTTATGAGCTGTGACAGTGTTACTGTTTTTTGAGTATGTGTTTATTTCCTACAAAGTATCTATGGGTCTAATGGGCAAACAGATTTTTAAGTCTTCCGTATGCTGTTTGACTTTTATATTTTTAAGTTATATTTTCATACTACTGTATTTAAAACTCTTTTTAATCCCCAAAGACATGGATTTGTTCGCCTTTCATGGGGTATGAGCTGGGGGGAGGTGGGTAAAAATAGTTTTGGAGCCAGGAATATTATTAAGTAACATCGATGGTAAGGCAAACAAACGGTCCTGGTGGGAAGGTGGAGAGATAGCGCTCACAGATCCATAGTTAAGGTCAGAACCTGTGCAGGAGGCAGCTGCTCAGGTAGGTCTGTGTATCCGGTGTGGGGACAGACAGCCCTGCCAGGGCATGCAAGCTGCCATGTTGGAGGCATTGGTTAAACTTTACTCAGGAGTTAGACATTTGTGTCCCGAGGATTCAAGACCGCCAGCCACTCCTGTTGGTTTCCTGCCTCTCTCAGTCTCTTCTAAATTGCAAGTGTTATGATGGCCACAGCTTCAACTGCCGGTACAGCAGCTTGCAGAGCCAACCTTTTCCCTGTTCTGTCACCAGCTGTCACCTGCTTGCTTGCTTGCTTAGCTGTCTGGAGAACTCTTCCTGGCCGGAAGAGCCTGCCATGATGCCCTCCAAAGTTGTGAAGTGACAGCGGCAGAGCAGACACTGATGCGAGCCGTGTTTGAATGTGTAGATTGTACGAGGTGGTTCTAACTGGCTCCTCTCTGCTGGCCACACCCACTCCTCAGCCGGGCTGTGGTTTACCTGTGGGCCAGCCTGGCCTGGCACTGTCCCTACTGTGGGAGCAGCAGGGCAGGGCTATCTGATGGCCTGTCAGTGGTAAGGAGCACCAGAACACCCCACCGCCTCATGGGCTGAGGCCTTAGGTGAGACAAGCACAGAGGACAACTCTGCTCAGAAGCCCCTAAGCCCAGGTCAGAGTGTACTTTGCATAAACATACAGGCTCTAAATATGCTCGTGGCCCCGGGACCCTAGCCCTTACCCACGGTCCCTGGGCTATCTTCTGCCACTTGAAATCTTACTTGTCGTAGACAGAAGGGTATGCTCTGGGTGGTATGCTCTGGTTGGCCCTCTCAGCCCATTGTCTAGCACAAGTCACTGAGAAGAGTGAGTCTGCTGTGGGAGGCTGCACATTCTAGTCAGGCAGAGGCCGTGACCTGGAATGGATGGGCCAGGCCCTGCCTTGTTCCCAGTTCCCATTTTCTTCCATCCTACAGCGGTGGACATTCTCTCCCCTTCTCTAGTGAGCTTCCACTGAGCTCAAACTTCTGGTGAGCTGGTCAGCTCCCGGGCGTTGCTGACGTCATCCTCACATCCCCTTCCCCCCTTCCCGTTCGCTGTGCTTTAGCTGGCCCATGCTGCACACACCCTGCCGTTCATCTGGAGCTCAGAGCTGAAACCTCATTTTCAGACTCGAGCTCCTGGAGTTTCCAAACCAGGCACAGAGGTGGGAGAAACGCTGTAAAGGCTGGAAGGATGGCAACTCCGGGTGCACAGCCTCACAGAGGTGGTCCGTAAGGTCCTCCCAGCTCCCAGGCACAGGGCCTGGAAGACAGGAAGCAAATGAGTGCAGGTTCCTTCTGCACACTGATTGCCACTAAGGGCTGTCGTCTCTGGGCTGCAGCTGTAGAGCTGGCTCAGTAGGAGAGGAGTTCCAACAGGAATCTGCCACTGGAGACTGTGTGCAGGCTTGGTGTGTGTCTGTCCTTCCCTCTCCCTGTGGATGTGCACATGCACCCATACAGCAGAAGCACATATACTCACACAATTCCGAGACCCTCGGGAGAGCCTCCGGCGGCTGACAGGCCTTTCTGTCACGGTGGTGCACTGTCTCACTAGAATGCATGTAGAGGGCTCTGGTCAGGACCTCTTCCTGAGCTGTCCCCCCTCCCCGGAACAAATGTCCGAATCACTTGTTCCAAGTTGCCTTATGAGGTGGGACCCTTTACTGGCTGATGGCAGGCAACACCGAGCTAGAAAAAAAAAAAAACAAAAACAAGAAGTGGAATGCTGACCTAGCTGTGGTGTGCTGTCAATCTGTAGGTACCTTGGCCAAGCTGCTCTTGGTGGAAGCTTGCCAGCCAAGGCGATGAATGAAGGTTTGTTTTGTAACTAACAGAAATAAACCAATGAGAGAGAGCTGACACCTAACTCAGAGACATGGTGCTTGCTTTTTTATTTCCTTTGCCTGTTAGTGGGAGTTTGGGAAAGGCAGGGTGAATGGTGAGATCCCGTGTGGCAGTAGTCCCGAAAGTGTGTGAGCTGAGACTCTGTGCCCCTCGGCCCTGGGATATGTTGGGAGCAGCTTCCCGCCTCAGACTTTAAACTGTGAACTCCTCAGCACCAAAGGAGTCGTGAGTTCATGTCACCTCTCCTGCCCCTTTCCTGGGGGAGGAGGGGGACAAAAAGACGCAAATTCAAGCTGTAACTTCTCTTTAGCAGTATAGGCCTGCTGGCTACAGCTCAGGATGCACATCTGAAAGGTGCCCCAAGACCTAGAAGGAGCAGACCCAGCCTGTCCCTCCTGCCAGGCAGCAAACCTTATAGGATGTAACCTAGTCTTGTTTTGTTTATGTTTTTTTAAGACAGGCTTACTGTGTCCTGGCTGTCCTGGACCTAGCTCTGTGGATCAGGCTGGGCTTATACTCAAAGATCTGCCTGCCTCTGCCTCTGCCTCTGCCTCTGCCTCTGCCTCTGCCTCTGCCTCTGCCTCTGCCTCTGCCTCTGCCTCTGCCTCTGCCTCTGCCTCTGCCTCTGCCTCTGCCTCTGCCTCTGCCTCTGCCTCTGCC
>LR750381.1:546239-561284 GCA_902729485.2 Mus minutoides | reverse complement strand
GGAAGCCGGGCCATGGTTCCTGCCTTGACAGGTGAGGCCTGGCTTTACCTCATTGCAACTTCTGTTCTTCCCCAGTCAGATGTCCTGCTCCGTCTGGAACTTGGGCACTCTTTTGAAAGAGGACAGAGGACCTAGCTCTGTGCTCCACCCTGGCTTTGCTAGCCTCTGCATGGCCTCTGTCACTTCTGCTCTCCTCCAGCAGGGTTCATCTCCACAACTCCGGGGGCTCCTCACGGCTCTCCTCTACCCCACCTCCTCCAGAACATGCTGGGGTTTGTGTCCTGGCTCCTTAGCCAACCTGTAAACACTCTGGGGGTGGATCTTCCTTCTCTGACCTGTGTCTGCACTGGAAATCATCCTGTGCCCATACAGGATCCATGTGCACTGAATGGTTGATAAGTTAATTAGACAGCATTTACCCTACTGGAATCCTTATCCTTTTAATTATTTACCTACTTTTTGTTTTTATTTTTAGAAAGGGTCCAATTATGTGGCCCTGGTTAGCCTGGAATGTTCTATGCAACACCAGCTAGCCTGAATGTTCTATGTAGCCCTGGCTAGGCTGAACTCTCTATGTAACCCTGGCCTTAAACTTGTAGAGATGTTGCTACCTTTGTCACCTGGGTGCTGAGCTCTGTAACATCTCCATCTTTTGAAGGCAGAAATCCATGTTTTATTCTCGTACCACGAACATGACTGCCCATGCTGCGGAGCCTACAAACCCTGAAACCTGTCTAACATGAAGCCTCCACACAGTACGGAGCCCAGACTCTGGTGTCTGGTCCCTCACCCACACAATCCTAGGGAAAGCTCCTTGGAAGGATGTTTTAAAATCTGATGCACTCGGATCGGTGAACACAGTAAAGGGTCCCAACCAGTTTTCCCTCCCTGCCTTTTTGCCACATCCACCCAACATTTTGCCAACCAGTCATTCTAGCCATCTCTTTCTTTCCCTGGTGGCGGCCCTCTCTGCTCTAGAATGAAGCCAGTGAACTTGGACAGGCATCATAATGTCTGTCATGACTTGCCCCAAAATATAAGACTCTTAATCAGGAGTGATTTCATCCCAGCCAGCATTTGGTAGCATATGGGAACATGTTAATTCCACAGAAGTGCTGAGGTAGTGTTGCCTGTCTCTGATTTAGCGAGTACAGTCCAGGTCTGTCCACAGACATCCTCACAGGCCAGCGGCTCACATAGAGACATCAAGTCGCAAAAGTCAGTCGCGATATGCTATCTCCTGACCCTTCAGTTCCCAGTCGTTGCTAACACCACCCAGGAGAAATAAGAACTGGAAGGAGGCTTCTTGCTTGGCGACAAGCCAAAAGGTTCCTGTCACCTGCCTGCCACAGCGAACTCAAAGGGGAGCCAGGAGGTCCGGAGCATTTCAGGAGTCAGCCTGCAGCAGGGCCTCCAGTTGAAATCCCCAGCACTCAGTCAATCCTCAGTACAGGAAGGTCCTGGATGAAAGGCTGATGAGAGATGTGTAAAGGGAGCGCTTTTGTTTCCAAGCTTATGGAGAAGGGTGGAGAATTTTTTAGCGGAGCCAAACCACACACACCTCTACTGGGGCATGAAAACGTGCGAATGAGGACAGAACAGCACACCTGCCTCCGCTTGCCATGCGCACGGCTCAGAAGACCGCGGGAGCGAGAAGAGAAAGTTTATTTACTTAGTGAGAACGCTCAAATAATGGCCCTGCCTGCCCCAGCAGGTAAGACTTGCAGTTTAATCGTGCTTGGTCTTTTTTCAACACAGGATATCTCTGTTTGACAGTGTTTGAACAGATGGTGTGCAGGCAGCACCCATGACAGCAAGATGCTGTAGTTGTTCCCAGCTTCAGACCGGATCCCTGGGTCCTACTGTTGGCCACCGAGTGCAGGACGTGGAGGCTCTAAGAGGCAACCTCTGCACTGTTTACGTGTAACTGCTCTTCCGAAGCTTAAAAATGTTTAGACGTGCTTTATGCGTTTGCATGCATGTATGTCTATGTGCCTTATCTGTGTGGTGCCCCTGGAGGTGAGAAGGGGGGGTCAGATTCCCTGGAGCTGGAAACACAGGCGTGTGAGCCAGCAAGTGGGTGCTGCAACTCCAGTGACCTACATCATCCAAGATTTTTCTAAGAATGGGAGATTTGCTAAGAAGAGCTTAAGCCAGAGAGAGAGGATCCATGAGATGTGTCACATAACAAGGTGTCAGAAGAAGATTGCAGAGTGTGGTGGATTACATCATTCAGGGCTCTTGCTCTTTCCCAGTTAGAGTCTTATTCCTAAATGCACCACCTCCATGGTCAGGAGTCGTCTCTGCAGCTGCACACACATCGCAGGCTCAAAAGAGAGGATTGGCTGCACCTTATGTGGTCAAACATCCCCTTTGCCTAACACTATGAGAGTTTTTTGTTATTGTTTTGTTTTTAAGTTCCAAGCCAACAGGGGAATATTGGTCATCTTATGTCTGTCTTTTATTAAGGAAAGAACGTCTTTCCTAGAGGCTCCAGAATATCCCCCATATGCTCATTGAACCCAAACTAGGTCGTGCCTTTATAAGCAGCTCAGTGGCAGGCAAGGGAGCTGCTAATACCCTCTCAAGACTTACCTCAAGAGAGCAGGAAGAAGTCTCCCCTACACTTGCCCAACACTTAAAATCAGAGCTCCATTAGAAATCGAGGAAACAAAACCCCCATTTTCAAGAGTGCTCATGAGAGAGGTTAATTTCCTAGTTATTCAGATCTAACAACCGAGCCAAGTCTTCTGGATTATGTCTTAGACACATTAGTCATGTATTTCTACACTGACAGATTAGTGTGCAAGCTGTAGCCTGGTTGCTGGGAATATAGCTTTTCCTGGAGCTCCTAAACAGAATTTCCAGTGTGAGCAGTAGTTCCAAGAACCTAGGGTTCTAGAGCCTACAGCACAGGGAAGCTAAGTGGCCGGAAATGCTGAGCCCCGTAAAGCAGACACCTCAGTAGGGGCAGTACTAGCAAAGGTAAAGGTCTGAGGGAGGGTGGAGGGTAAGCTGGGTGGCCCTGGGGGGAAGGGCTCTGTGCAGAAAGGATGTTCTTGGAAAGCTCCATGCTTACCTGTGGTCAGCCTGCTCTGGCCTCTGGAAATTGGGCAACATAGTTGCTCTCTTTGTTGCAAAGAATCATGGCTTTATCTTAAGACAGGAACACTGCTACAGGGTTATAAATGTAACTTTCATTCCTTCAGATAAAGGGATATAATGAAAGCCTAGCCAAGCTGTAGGAATACACAGCCTGGACTGAGCCCAGATCATTTCTATATCTCTACTATCTCTAGGCCTAGGCCTGGAAGCTTCTAGCCTCTGTACAATCTAATTGACTCCTAGAATGTTTCAACATCTGAGACTTACTGCTGAATAAGCTCACCTATTTGCCTGATGTAATTGTTTTCATAGAGGTGTTTTGCTGAATAAATTCACACTTTCTAGCTCTTTCTGAATTCTGGCTGGCTTGTTCAACTCAGCTGTTCTGGTCCAAACCTCTCTCCAAGCTGACTGATTTAAACTAGCTTCTCTCAGCTTCTTACTGAATTGCTCTGTTTGGCCTCAAACTAACTCTGGCAATCTGTTCTAATCTTATAAATGCTTCTCATTCTCTAACTCATTCCGTTTTTGCCTGTAACCTGTCTGTAAAACTGTCCTAGTAAAACTGCCTCCTCCTCCTCCTCCTCCTCCTCCTCCTCCTCCTCCTCTCCCTTCTCCCTCCCTCTCTCCCCTCCCTCTCCCTTTCCCTCCTCCCTCTCTGCTGATCTCTTTAGTTGCCTCTCTTTCTTCTGCTGTTCTCATGAGAGTTGAGCATATCCTATCTCTGATTCATTCTGTCAAATCTTTCTCTGACTCATCACTTTGTCTACCCCTCAATTAGACATCACTTTCAAACATGGGGGGTGCTTCCTTCTACAAACTAACTTTACCTTCACTGTTTGGGATTAAAGGTGTGTACTAAAGGCATGTCTGTATTCCAGCCAGAGGGATTAAAAGTGTAACACAATAGTAACTTGCTACCGTTTGCCACTTTATGTCTTTTGGACCCAAATAAGGCCCCCTCAGTCCCTTTGGCTTCCTGTCTTTTCATGAAATCGTTCCCTATGACACCCATTGTTGTTGTCATGCCATTAGCTATGACAGGCAGCAGATGTGGCTCAAACTGATAGGATCACCTAATGTTGGACATCAGCCTGCACTACTGTGAGTTAAATAAGCCTCCTTGCTTTCTCACATCAGGTACTTGGCGATGGCAACAGTAAACATGCAAGCCTAACTCAAGTTCGTGACTCACAATATCAGCTGCTGTAATAAAATGGAGGTTGTTTTAAGCCACAAAATGTTAGTGTAGCTTGTTATGTAGCAATAACAATATGGAACACTGCTACCATAATGGCTGATTATCATTTGTTTAGTAAACATGCAAAGTGACAGGTTTCAGTATGACATTTTCAAGCATGCTTTGTCCATCGTCACTCAATAATACTACCTCAGTGGTTTGTTTCTGTGGTTTTCTTTTTGTTTTTGTTCTGCTATTTTTACAAGCCCTCTTCACTTGGGCTCTCCAATAGCCATTTGCCATTAACTGCCCTTCAGGAAGCTTACAGAAAGACCATATGAGCTGTTTCTGTAGGATTTCTTCTCCAGGAAAATTGCTGGGCTTACAGGATCTGGCCTTAAAGAATTCTCAAGCTTTGTATACAGTCAAACACAAACCACTACAAAAGCTAAACCCAAGCCAAATGCCAAATTAACCAGCTGCCTCCCTTCTGAATAAAAATAACACAATTATCTAAATTCCTGGTTTGTCCATGGATATAGCAGAGGTTCACCAGATTGTGTGCTCTCTGCAATGTACCAGGCAAGGGAAGACTCACTTGCTTCTCCTGTCAGGGCAAAGGGAGGCAGCAGTTGCTTCTAATTGGTATTTATGCAGCATCCTCCCAAAGCCCTGACTTGTGGAGGGAAAACACCACCTCGGCTCTTTCTGACACCTATTACTTGCTACTTCAGTCGGAAATTCTTCCTTCCAAATTAGCTGCATCTGGCAGCCCTGCATTCCTAGCTGCCACATAGGCAGTTCTTACCTCCTCAATAACTTTCTCTTCAGCTTCACCTTCCCTGGATTTTATTTATATTTGACAGTTCCCCAGGGTTTCCTGACAGGAAATGTTAGCAAGAGCTGGGATCACGTGGTTTAAACATTCAGCGCTACGTTATTTTTCTTTATTAGTGTTTGCAAATCTGAAGAAGACCACGAATCCACGCCACACCAAGGCAACGCTTTCTACTGCTTCCAAACCCATCACTGAGGACCTTAAGGCACGAATGTAGTTGTATCCTTTTAAGTACAAAGGAGATTATGAGTTGGGGAGAGGGCTCAGTGTGTAAAGCGCTTGACACACAAGCATGAGGACTTGAATTTGGATTCCTAGCACCCGCTCAAAGGCCAGTCAAGAATGCACACACACACACACACCTATACCCCAGAGCTCTGGGAGGGAGCAGACAGGAGGGTCCCTAAGGCTAACTGGCAGTCCATTCTATGCAAAATAGCAAGTTATAGATTAAGAGAGAGGCACTATCTCAAAAACCAAAATATCTCAACAATAACAGGGAGAGGGATGAAGAAAGATATAGACGTTAATCTCTGAATTATACATAGTCTTACTAAGTGTATATGCACACACACACACACACATGCGTGTGGCAAGCATGCACACATCCATACATGCATACATGTTTTGGGCTGAGGATGTACCTCTGTGTGGCAGAGCATTTATTTGCCTAGCAGGAGGCCCTGAGTTCCAGCCCAGTAGGCTCGGTTGTGTTTGTGTCAGGTTGGCATAGGCTCCAGCTGAGGGATGTAGATGAAGTTCTTTGCACACTCCCTGTGCAAGGCTCCATGGGTGTGCTCACTTCCAGTGTTTCCTTGTACGCGGGCATTGTAATCGGTCAGGACAAAACTGCCCCCTCCCACCGATGGTCATAGCCTTCATCAGTGGCTGGCTTTCCAGCGGTGGAGCTTGGCTGGCATACAATTATTCCCTTCTTTGTTCTGCACATGGCATCCCTTCTACTCACAGAGGCACCTCAGGACAGCTGTAAGGCAGTCATTCAACAAAGCAGAGCTAGATGAGTCTGGTTATCTTCATAAGAGCTCACCGGGGCGGGAAAAAATGTTTCCTGACTCACTTGAGAACACATAGAGGGGCGACTGCCTAGTGGAAGGTGACCAATGCAGACAAAGCTTTATCTTCAAGAGAAGAGATTTTTACCAAGTTGGACTCACAATACACCCTAGCTGTGCCCCTGGGGCTGCCCTACCAGCAAACTGGCTTTGTTATTTTCTCTCTTTCTGCATGTAGGCTTGTGTGTAGTGTGGTGTAGTCTAGAGGAAAGCCCTGGGTGTTGTTCCTCAAGCGTCTCCCACCAGGGCTCCTTGCTGTCCTGGAGCTCACCGAGCACGTGAGGCTGGCTGGCTAGCGAGCTCCAGGGTCCTGACTGTCTCTGCTTCTCAGCTCTAGGATTACAAGTATCAGAAGAGGGTTCAGAGGCCCTGGAGCTAGAGTTACACAGAGTTGTGATTCTCCTGACCTAGGTACTGGTAACTGAGCTCAGATCCCCTGAGTACATGCTTATAACCACCAAGTCATCTGTCCATCCTCCCAACTTTTTATACACAGGTCCTAGAGATCAAACTCGGATCCCTGTGCTTGAAGTCAAACACTTTACCAATAGAGCCACCTCCCTGGCCCCAGTCTTAGAACTCTCTATATACCAGCAAGTCTTGACTGAAATCAGAGTGGTAGCAACAGATCTCTGGAACCACAAGAAGCAAGCAGTGGATTAGACAAGCACATGTTACCCTGCTTTAAAAGATTCACATGTATGCACGTCTCATCAACAGCGCTCTCTGTCAAACACCCATGGTAGCCTAGGTCCCACTCAGCAGAATTACTGTGACACTTTCCAGGTTTGACTTTAAGATATGTACTGTTTATAATGGCCTACGGTGGTCCAGAAAGAGTTGGAGGCAGCTAGCTTAAAATACACAGCCGTGAAAAGCCAATTTAACTTTCTTGGTTAGAGGTGCCCCTGATATAAATAGAAAATATTGGAATCCTGATTATAAAGTGACTTATTCATGAAGATTACCTTATTTTACAACCAGCAGACGTTTCTAATAAGTGAATACAGTTAAGTGTATGTCCAAAATTCTTCTTTTGACCTTAAAATTATAGCCAATATGTACTGTTTTCATTTTTGCCTAATCAGAAGGCATCTGATGTCATCCTGAGAAGCGCACAGAAGAATCTTTGACGTGGGCGAAGCTAAGCAGGCCTGGTGATTTTGGATAAACTCTGCCATCCCGGTCCTTGTGGGTCTCCTGCTCAGACCCGTCCTGGCATGGCTCTATCCGTGACTTTATTTCATCTCATTTCCTTCAACATTGAAACATACTTCTTTCCGATGTTTTTCCCTCTGTGGTTCACCTGAAATCCTACATTCCTGTGATTTATTAAAACACTCAAGTCCAAATCTCTTATTTGTGTTTTTTATAAATATACTCTTGAATCTCTGCCAAGCAGAGAAGAATTTATGCATTCTCTAGTAGGGTCAGGGTTTGATGGGACCTTATGATATGCTGACTGGGTCATTGTTGTGATCACCTGGTGAGCCAGTCTGCCTCCTCAAGTGACTCTCCTGCTTGCACTGACTAGAGATGGAGGGAGAGAAACATTCCACTGCCCAGCGGGGATGCTGCCTGGTCCACCTCCTCCCACCTCTGGTATACGTAGTAAGGCCATTGCTCTGCTGGTTAGGAAGGTGGTTGGAATCAGTCCTGCTCATTGCTTCTTCAAGCATGTCCCTGACTCTGACTTTTCAAAACAAAGGAGAACCACCCTGTGCCTGCCAGAGCCCAGAGCACCCTGTACCAGCTGACACCCTAGCCTTTCCCCATAGTTGCTTCTGGTAGGAAGAGACACAGCAAGACCTTGAGTGTTTGCAGAATCCGGTTGACTCTGGATGTGTCCAGGCTCGATTTCCTGTTGACTTAGTTCCGGTCTTCATAAAGCCACACAGCCTACGTTTGAGGAAGAATGCCACACCAGGAGTGGAAAGAAGGTCCTGACCCTCGGGCGCTTGGCTGCCTGGTGCTGAGGTCAGAGTACGGATTGAGATTAGTTCCGTCTCTGTGAGGGGGACATGGGTCTGGATAGGATGGAGTTGAGGAAGAAGTGTGGACATGAGGCTTCTCCTGGCTTCCAGATAAGGACGGAACCTCCATGCCTCTCTCCCCTAAAGTTGATTGCTTTTATTTTCTTGTCGATGGCTTTGTTTATTAATTTTTTAGAGATTAATGGAGTCTCCGTCCATGTCTGTGGCTGTAAGAAAATACCCGAGACCTGAGTAATCTATAAGCAGCATTCATTCACCCCTGTAGCTCTGAAAGCATAGAGGCGCACAGTGACTAAGAGTCCGTGCCTCCGGGGGCTGCTCCCCACAGATAGTGTCTTCTTGTGTCCTTACATGACGCAGAAGATGATAGCTGCCTTGGAACTTGAGGCCACCACTCCTGTCCGCACCTCATCATCTCCCACAGACCCGACCTGTTAACACTGCTGCCTTGCGGGCTTGGCTACACCACATGGATCTGGGAGGGACACAAACATGCACATAGCGGTGCTCTGCCGTACGCATTTACTCCACGCATTTACTCCACGCATTTACTCCACGCATTTACTCCACGCATTTACTCCACGCATTTACTCCACGCATTTACTCCACGCATTTACTCCACTGTGATAGGAAATCTTAATGCACTTTGGCCTCAACCCCAGAGTGTACACGGCAGAGCCTGCCCTAACATATGTCTCGTCCGACATAAATGAGGTTTGTCTTAATCTTTTTTTTTTTTTTTCTGTTTCTGTGACAAAATATTCCAGGTTAGGTGGTTCTCCAAAGTGGAGTTCTGGATCTCCTATGGTCGTCTTGCTGGGTCTTAATGTAGAGGACACCCATTGCCAGAGAAGGAGCGTGAGACCAAAACACTAAACTCCCCTTCCCATCGGGGCATCCTGTGAGGACACGCGTCTCAGTGACACTGACAGTCCACGCTGGCTGACAGCAGAGCCCTCCTCCTCCTCCTCCTCCTTCTTCTTTTTTTTTTGTTTTGTTTTGTTTTTCGAGACAGGGTTTCTCTGTGTAGCCCTGGCTGTCCTGGAACTCACTCTGTAGACCAGGCTGGCCTCGAACTCAGAAATCTAGCTGCCTCTGCCTCCCGAGTGCTGGGATTAAAGGCGTATGCTATCACCGCCTGGATAGTCCACTCCTTCTTAAAGCCTCGCTCTTTTTCTTTTCTTTTTTTTTTCTTTTCTTTTCTTTTCTTTTCTTTTTAAGATTTATTTTATTTGTATTTATTTTATTTGCCCACTTGCATTTACACATGTAACACATACATACATGCCTGGTACCATGGACCCCTGAAACTGGAGTTACAGTTGTAAGCTGCCATGTGGGTGCTGGGAATTGAACCCAGATCCTCTAGAGGACTATCTGGTGCTCCTAACTGCTGAGCCATCTCTCCAGTCCCAAGTCTCACTTCTTCATACTGTCATGATGTCAGTCCAGTATCAGCATGGCTTTGGCAGGGGGCATCCTAATAATAATATAGCATAACATAAAATCAAATAATATGCTCCCGATCACAGACTTCAGAGGAAGAAGGGAGGCTGGCAGTCTGTCTGGGTAGCACAATGCTCTGGGTCAGACTGAGAAGTCATGAAAAAGGATCCAGATGAAGTGGGATCTACAGGGAAAGGGCAGGGAGAAGGAGCCGGAAGAGGGTTGCTAAGTGGCCCAGCTCTTGTTTGTCTTCTGTGAGCTTCCAGGCACCGCACACCGCAGTGGCAGCAGGCGACCACCATGATCTCTGCTGCTGAGGGCACAGAGAAAGACTTAGAGCGTGGACAGCTCACTCACGCCTGCCAGCACCCTAAATACTGTCTCCCTCTTGGTACCCTGAGACTCCGTGACTGACCGCTGGAATCAATGTATTTGTGTCACGGTGAACATATTCCTCTGGAAAACGCTGTGAGTGAGCTGCCAACCTCCCAAAAGAGGCTTCACGTGGGTTTCAGCCCAATATCAAAGGAAAAACCATGCAAGCAGCAACAGGCCGGGAGGCTCAAAGTCACTCAAAGCAAAGCAAGCAAGCAGGGACTGTGGCTGGAAGGGGCCTTCCTTCCCCCAGAATGGGACCCTTTTGTGTTTTTTGAAAAAGAAGTGGGCTGGAGAGGATGACTCAGCTGTTAAAGGTTAGGCTCACAACCAAAAATATAAAAAAAGAAGTAGCTATTTGTTATCAGATGTACAGACACACACGACTGTATGAAGGCCTAACAAACAGCCTCCAAGTTGCACCCCCCATCCCTCACTCTTACAGTGCCAAATACATCTGACCTAATGCCCTGGAAAAGTACAGATGAGGCCCAACATAAAATTGTCAACATATTTAAAACATGAGATCTCTCTGTGTGTGATACTTATAGTATAATCCGATTGTACAGATCCCAAGTGTAAACCATAGATGGCAGTGTCATGCTGTAACCTCTAAAGATTGGGCCCGCGAGGTAGATCTTTCCTTTACCCTCCAGGCATTGCATAGACTGAAGATGACTTCCATGGTGAAGCCCTGCAGGTCATCTCCAGCATCATGACAATAGAAACAAGCCTCGAGAGTTCACGGATCTTCTATACTCTTGAAGCACCTCCTCAGCACAGACTCACGGAGACTTAGCACGGTTTTATTTTAGGACGCAGGGTCTCATCATGTTGCTCAGGCTGGCCTGGAATTCCTGGGCTCAGGTGATCTTTCTGCCTCCGCCTCTTGAGTAGCTGGGTGGTAGATGAAGACTGGTTTGCAGGGAAGTTTGTACAGACCACTGTCGCCATGCTTGCTATTTATTCTTGGTTGGTCTTAACTGAGCGTAAATGTCCCACCTTAGTCACAGTGCATGCATGCTTTCCTGAGCCTACCCCTGTCAGTGCAAGATAGCCCACACCCAAGAATCCTTGAAGTATCACAGCTGGCTCCCACCATCTTCATCCTGGAGAGTTCCAGAACACTACAGTAGAATGTAACGTAAAACTGTAATGCCCACTGAAGCCTGTCTCTAAATAAGCTCTTTCCTAATGGTCCTCTTAGGCCTCCAGACCACCAGACTCTGGGCTCCAGCATCGATGTACTTCGCAGATAGCTTCAGAGTCATGTGTGGGTTGTTAGCTGTACCCGCCCTCCCTCATAGGGAGTAAAGGTCCATTTCTCTGGAGACTTTGATAAAAGAAGTCAGGGCAGGAGGCTGGCAAAGATGGGAAGACCAGCTGAGACCACTCAGGGCAGGAGCAGAGGCAATTGAGAATGTGGAAATATCAGATCAGGAGGACTCTGAGCTGGCGGATCAGTCAGGGTGACTAAAGCAGCAGAGAACCCCACGTTCTCTGTGGTCACAGGTGCAAATGCATCTCTGTTACTGGGTTACATTGCTGCTCTGTGTGTGTCTCCCATCTTCCCATCTGAGATCTCAATCAATGAAGCAACCATGCCCTGCAAAACATCAAGAGAGGAATGCACTCTCATAACATTTCTTGGTTAGAGAGTTGGCATGCTCACAGCGTAAGCTCCATATCCTCAGGTGTAGCCTGCCTCACGGCCAAGCATGGTCAATGGAATGGAAATGTACCATCCTTTAACAGGGAATTATGGGTATGAATGATCATGATACCAACCCTAATGACTACAGGTAAGGCATCTCCAGTCCTCTGGTAACCTGGGGAAACTGAGGCACAGAGTAGCGATGCGGCTTGCCTGCTGGCTGTAAAGTATGAGGTTGGAGTATCAGCGCACATTCCTTAGCCATCTATCCTGGTTCTTAGTCCTAAGCCTGAGCTTCCAAGATACCTTCTAAGATGTCTTCCCAGATGTGAATGGGTGGGCAGGGCAGTTTTAACTCATGCCAGAGACTTGATTCTCCCTCTGGAGTGTGCAGCTTTCCAAGTCGGAAGAAGGTGCAATGTCTTGTCTTTTCTCTCTAAGCCACAAGGGTCCTGCTGGAGGGGGAGGGAGTTCCTGATCCCCTCAGACACACTGTGGGGAACGTGGGGAACAGCAACGTGATGCCGCTCATCAAATGAACTCCAGTTTGCCCCTGGAGATATGAAACTTGAGTTTGAAGTTGCTGTGAGGAATGCTTTAAAATAACATAGCCTGCCTATAAATTCTTCCCAGCTTAGACATGGACGAGCTTTCCCTTTAAGGACAGGCACGTGACTGTGCGGGGCCATCATTAATTTTTGACCATTTTTTTCCACTTTCATTTCTTTTCAGTTTTTGCCAAAAATGCAATAAATGTCACGGAAAAGATCTTCATAAAGCCATTGGTGGATGAATCACGAGGTATCTGGAAAATGTTTTCTTTTCCTTTCTAGTGCAACAGCCTTTTTCTCTTTAATAAAAAACAACAAATGCTACAGCTCCTGCCTCCACAGTAAAAATGTCTTACAAAACAAAAGCATGGGCTTTGTTGTGTCACGACCACACGCCTCTTTGCTCAGGGCATCTTAGGGAACCTACACAGTCTCTGTCCGGAGCTGTGAATCTGTTCTGGAAATGGCTTCAGATATCAGACCATCTCAGGTCACTGGCATACCGTTTTCCACAATGGCTCCTTTGATTTATAACATATGTGAAATTAAAATAAGCTTTATATGATTTTTTTTATTTCCATAAACCCTCTAAAAAGTAAGACCCTAGTTAAATGGCTCAAAATAAAATTGAACCACACTTGTCTACTTTTATCAAAGGTTTCTGACCAGATGGAAGGGAGATTAAAAAAAAAAAAGCCAAGTCCAGGAAGACTGTTCCCTCCCTGTCTCCTGGGTAGGTGGCTCTGAGAAGAGCCTGTGGGTTAGCTGCCCAGTCTCCCTGACCCTTAGTACTACAGAGCAGACCCTGGGACAGAATCTGTGCCAGGGAGGGAGACAGTTATGCAAAGCTGCTCTTTATGTGAAAGTAAAATAGATTTCTGAGCTAGGATGCATTCAGAGGCAGAGCATCAGCCTAGACAGAGCAAGGAGCTGACACCCATACCCAGCAGGGGAAATAAAGAAAGAAGGAAAGAAAGGAGGGAAAGAGAGATGGAGGGAGGGAGGGAGGGAGGGAGGGAAGGAATGAGGGAGAGAGGGAAGGACTGGGGATGTAGCTCAGTTGGCAGAATGCTTGCCTACAGTGTATGAAGCCCTGGGTTCAATCCCCGACACCTCATAAACCAGTTGCACTAGTAAACAATTGTAATGCCAGCACCCAGAGAGGCAGGAAGATCAGAAGTTCAAGGTTGTCCTTAGCTACATAGCAAGTTTAAGGCCAGTCTGGGTTACATGGGACTCTGATTCAAAGAGAGACGCAGGGTAGCTCTACTGCCCACCTCTTGAACAAGGGGAGTCTAATTGTTCTGTTTGTTCAAGTAATTTACATCTGTCCTCCTCTTCCCAAGTCTCTTGAAGGTCAGATACCCTGCAGACCCCAGTGATTCCCAGTATGGAGTGGGATTACGATGATCAGTACGGATAAGCTATCCAAAGTCTGCTTCCACTCAAGAAATTGTGATATACAGGGGACAGATGACATCAGAATCCCATGGGGGCTAGAAGACCTTGTCTCCTTTGTTGGTTTGATGCATCTCTGTGTCCCCATACTATAATGGATCATGGCCGACATGACATGCCTCACCAACTGTCTCTGGGGCATTTCCTCTTGGTGTGAAACTATTTTCTATTCAGTTAGTTAACATCATTCGCACACACCCCATATGTACTTTATAAAAGCTAACACACTGAGAAACGGATGTCCAACACTGACAAGTTTGGGATCTTCATTCCAGCAGTGATGTTAACATATCAGCTAAGAACTTTCCAGAAATTAAACACCAAAGAGAGAGAGAGAGAGAGGTATGCACACGTGCACATACATGCACACATGGAGTATTTGAACCATATGCATACATTTGCGTGTAATTCCTATTTTTGTTTCAGGACAATGTTTGCTGCTTTTCTTAATGGCCTACATTAAATCCAAGATGATAAGAATTGTAAGAAGATTTCAGAGCTGGAGAGGTGACTCAGCAGTTAAGAACACCGCCTGCTCTTCCAGAGGACCCATATTTGGCTCCCAGCACCCAGGTGACAGCTCACACCCACCTATGACTCCATTCCCAAGGAATCCAATGCCCTCCTCTGGCCTTCATAGTCACTACATACATGTAACACATGACACAGATGCAGATAAAACACCCATAATGATAAAAAAATCTTTTAGATTAGTTATTTTATTGGTTAGGAAGGATCTCCCACTGCTACAGAGGTTCCTTCTGCAAATTCCTGCCCACCCAACCCTGCATCATGGTACATCCACAGAACAGAGAAAAACAGGGTGGAGAAGAACATTCAGCCAGGCCTTCTCCTCTCTGAGGCAAAATAGATAAACTGCTATGTTTTTCCTCATTCTAGGACCTGTGGGATCTAGTGTTCCCACACACCACACCTCATAGCCCAACGAGGACAGACTTCCCCCAATCGCTCTGGCTTATCCAACTGCTGCCTGGTGCTGAACGGTGAGTTATTGTTCTGTGTAGAAGAAAATAACCCTGTAACAAGTAACCTCCTCACCCACCCAGTGACCTGAACTTCATCTCCTTGGGCACACACACCCTAGGGAATGAGGTAGCATCCTGCCAGGTGACCCCAAGGGTCCCACACCCAAAGCCACAGCTTTCCTGCTGGTTACTGTCACTGCCTGAAGTCTCCTGACACTGTAGTCCTGGGCCAGAGCTCCAGGATGAGTAGCCACTTACCTTTCCTGTGCCTGAGGGGAAGCTGGCCATCCTTTCCTGTGCCGGGGGAAGCTGGCCATCCTTTCTTGTGCCTGAGGGGAAGCTGGCCATCCTTTCCTGTGCCTGTGGGGGGAAGCTGGCCATCCTT
>LR750381.1:427855-537872 GCA_902729485.2 Mus minutoides | reverse complement strand
TTACTAAGACAAGTCCAAAAACAAAAACAACAAAATTAATGACAGTATGAGCCAACAGTCCTACATTCTACAGGATGCAGTTCCAAAGGAAATGAACCTATGATGAGAACACATCTGAATCTCCATGTTTACAGCAACACTGTATCTAATATCTAAAATATGAAACCAACTCACATACCCTTGGATGAGTGGATAGAGAAAGCATGGTACATTGACAATGTGGAATACTATACTGCCTTCAAGAAGGATGACCAGGAGATCATTAGGTTAAGTGAAATGAGCCAACCCATAAAGACTAGCACTGCATGTTCCCCCTCAGGGAGAATGGAAGACACAGAAGCTATAGAAATACTGATTATGATGCCGTTTACCAGAGACTGGGGTGGGGGGCAGCAGGTACAGACTGTTGGCTATTAAAGCATGATGAAACAGGAGAATTAAGGAGCAGGAACGTGTCACTGGGTCTCTCAAAATAGCTAGAAGACAGGAGTTTGAATGTTCACAATGCAAAGAAATGATAACTCTTCTATGTGTCAGACATGGTCCTTGCCCTCATTTGACCAATCCCATTACCAATCCCCATCACAGGTATGTACCAAAACAGCATTGTTCCACCCCATAAATACCTGTTGTAAAAGTTAAGTTTCTTCAATGGATGTGTTGTGTGTGCATGCAGGCGTGAAGGTGTGTGAACATGCAGAGGTTGGGTATATGTGCATGAAGATATAAGAATATGTGCACATGTGCGCCAAGGCCAGAAGAAGACGTCAGGTGTTTAACCTCTGCCTCATTTCCCTGAGACAGGGTCACTCACTGAACCTAGCCTAGGCTAGTGGCCAGCAAGCCCCAGTGATCTTTCTGTCTCTGCCTCTCACAGCACTGTGTCAAGATCTTTTTTGTTTTTTCCTAAATGTGAGTGCCGGGATCTGAACTCAGGTCCTCGTGCTTTCACAGAAGGCCCCCCCTTTTTTTTGAGACAGGGTTTCTCTGTGTAGCCCTGGCTGTCCTGGAACTCACTTTATAGACCAGGCTGGCCTCGAACTCAGAAATCCGCCTGCCTCTGCCTCCCAAGTGCTGGGATTAAAGGTGTGTGCCACCACGCCCGGCTCCAGAAGGCACTTTTATCCACTGAGTCATCTCTCCAGTCATGGAAAAGTATAAAGACTACTTAGAGGGGCTGAAAAGATGGCTCAGCGGTTAAGAGCACTGGCTGTTCTTCCCAATGTCCATGTGGCATCTTACAACAACTGTCTGTAACTCCAGTTCTGGAGGATCTGGCAACCTCACAGAGACATACATGCAGGCAAAAAAAACCCAAACCAAACCAAATCAAAACAAATAAACAAAACCAAACAAACCAAAAACACACACACACACAACCTCCCCAATCAATTTACATAAATGTACATAGCCCCTCTCTCCTGCCTTGGACAGACAAAATCAACTCAAAAGTGGGGGTGTCTAGGTAGGGCAGCTGACAGGCTAGTACCTTACCCAGCTGGGCCTGGATGCCTGCTGACCTCCCCTTGGCAGAATGTGCCAATCACAGCAGCTGTTCTGGGAAGCCACATTCCACCCATTGACCATCTCCATCTGTGATGGGTGTGAAGTCGCGTGGAGCTTCTTGCCCCAGATTCTGAAGACTAGGGTGGCACGCTAGATGGTTTGCAACAGTGTGGCATGCTAGATGGTATGCAACAGTAGTTGGACTGACAGAAGCTGGATAGATGTGGCTTGCAAGACTCAGTGGTCGGGTGGAATGTCATCATTGGCTAACTCCGCTTGTCTCTGCTACTCCCAGGAGACCCTCTCCTGCCACCCACTCTCCTCGGAACCTGGAGAACTCTCACAAGATGCAGAATAAATTGTGAGGACTGTAGTTTCAGACTGGTCCTCCAGGGTCCATCAACAGGTCCCAGTACCTTCTCTGTCCCCTCTCCCAGCCCTGGATGAGTGATGGACCTTTCTGCTGCTCTGTCTCTGCCCCTGAGCCCTGTTGTTGTCGTGAGTCCCTGTGAGTCTGGGACTAATTCTTCAACAGTATTCTTTTTATCCTGGGCTGTGGAAATGGCCCTTTGGGTCAGATCTATGTTGCCTTCTGTGAAGTGGCTTTTGGCCACATCAATCCAGTTTCATAGACAATCTCAGACTTAAGAAGTACTCTTTAGCTTACTTAGGATGTGAGAGGCACTGGATTCAATACCCAGAACCAGAAGAAGAAGATGGAGGAGGAGGAAGAGGAGGAGGGGAAGGAGGAAGAGAATGAGGTAAAGGAAGAGAAGAAGAAGAAAGGAAAAGGGGAAGGTAATAAAAATGGAGACAGATAGAGGGGGAGACTGACTTTGCCACAGCCGGGATGATTTACAATTTGCAAACAAGTTTCTGGCTCGTGCTCAAAAATTTAGCTTCTCAAAGGGACCAAATGTTCCTCACTCACAGGTGGTGTTGGTTTTGGGGGATTCTTAGACCAGTGTTCAGGGTCTTAGCTCCAGCACCCTGTGGTACTAGGACCTGTCATAGGTGACACTCCAACGTTGGAGCCAGCTTCCCCTGTACCCTCTGTTTTCATCCTGGATCTGTCCCTGTCATAACTACTGCTTTCGTAGACATTTGAATGCAGAGCTACTCGGTGTCAGCTTGGTCCTTCACGGTGCCAGACACACAAAGTCCATTGCAGATGCTCAGTAAATATCACCCAAGTTCAAAGTATTGGAAACGCATTGATGAACTGTCATCTCAGAGAATGAGGCTCGTCACTGAGGCAGTCAGGTTGTCTGTCTGTGAAAGAGATTGGTGTTGGCTCAGGACCCCAAGACCAAGGTCTAGGGACAAAGAAGATTTATTTGCCCCAGAGGGATAAAGGGCAAGGAATAAGAGAGAAAGACAGGAGATAGGGCATGAGGGGGAGGGAAAGGGGATGAGGAAGAGGAAGAGGAAGAGGAAGAGAGGGCAGGGGTATTTGTCCCTGAGTGGGGACAAAGGGCTGCCTCTGAATAAAGAGGAGACACACGTGGCCCATGGCAAATGACAGTTTACAAAGGTAAAGAGGAAAACACCATGTTAGGATGAGGTGTTTAATTTTAATTGGGCATGTCAATTAGATGAGCCGAAGGGGGCTTCTGATTGCTGGAGTTCAATACTTTGACCTTGGTAGTCAGCTTCATGAGGACGCATGTGTGTTAAGTGTTAGAATCTATAGTGAGCACTCACAGGTGTCCTCTCTCTTCTGACCAGCATCGCAGCTTTGAGGGGAAACCACATTGTCGTTCACACTTTGAAAACACTGAACTCAATGATGTTCGTGTGTTGGCCTTGACAGTCACAGGTGTTCAGGGCTGAGCTGGAGCCATTAATCATCAACACATGCTATCTACAGGGAAGGAAAAACGAAGGAACAGGGCAGAGTGGGTGGAACACACTGGCCTCTCCTGACCTCAGACACCTTAACACCTACAGACTCCATGTTGGGAGAGTACAGTGGTTAGACCATTGACTTAAGTCCTTGCCTATCTTAATTTTTTTCCTTCTTCCTCACTCCTTCCCTCCCTTTCTTCCTTTATTTTTTAAGAACGTCTCTTTCTAACCCAGGCTAACCTAGAACTCACAGTCCTTCTGCCTCAGCTTCACAAGGGCTAATATTGGAGGTGTGTACCACCCTCTTCCTTTGGGACACAGACTTCCATTTGAATGCTGGCCCAGACCCACCCATCTTCTGCTTCCCTGTGACCCAGATTCACACTACCGAAGCCCACAATCTCTGATGTCCTGGTTCATGAGTCACGTGGCTCACTGTTGGAGACCCCGACGCATGACGGATACTGATTATGCCCTGCTGTCTCCCCAAGTCTCGCCCTGTCACCAAGCCCAGGTCTATTCCAAGGACAAAGCGTGGGGTGAGTACCTGCCCTGTCTCTTCTCCTAGGCTCACTACAGCGGGGCCTCTTTTCCACTGCATACACCCAGAGGGACACTGCCTTCAAGGGCCTCCTAAGGAAGGAGGTTTTTACTCTACGCTAAGTCAGGGTGACTTGAGAGCACAGCTGGATGTTTTAGGGAGTTGATGAAGAAAGAATGGGGACCCAAAGGCAGCCATACTGATGGTTTTATGTCGTGGCATTTAGCACTTGCCTGGACCCACATGAGCGCACACGAGGATGTCCCCCTGCCCCAGCCTTCATCACCTTGCCCTCTCCACTGAGAGCCACCTACAACTCCTTTCCAATACCTTTCCCCTTCCTAGTTTTGCTCTCCATCCCAAGACTTATCCTTCCCATCCCAGCGCCCTGTGTCTGAGTCTACAAAGAGACCAATAGACATTTCTCTCCCCTTCATCTGATGTGCACACACCCCCATGCACACATGTGACACGTGACAGGGGTGGGTGTGTGCTTGTCACTTAGTGGCGACTAATGGTATTTAAAAAGGTTAACTTTCCTTACAGTAAACTGTTCAGCCCAGGGACAGACACCTTGTGAGTTTCTTTATTCATGAAGCCTCCATCTTCTTCCTGGGATTGATGGGTGACAGCTCTGGGCTATAAGCCCTCCTTGGAAGTATTTACTGTTGCCTCTGAAGTGCATCTTTAATTAAAGGGGCCATGACTCACTGACACGTCGTCAGGATATTACTGAGTATCTCATTAAAATGTTAATAGCTTCTATCCGGCGGTATCGATCCTGATGTCAACTATTCTTCGAATAATAAGCAAAGCTGATTTTTACAAATTTCATCTTTCAACCTTGCTGACTGATAAAGGAGACGAGAAGGCTCCGAGGGGAAATGGGTGATTCTGAGGCCTCCATTGGAACAGACATGAAATAAAGAGGGTTCTGTCAAACTACGCTGGAGATGTCAGCTTGTTAAGACAAACTGGATCTGGGCAGAGTGTTTTCTTTTCTCCTAAACAAATCCTCCAGCAATGGTGGCTTTGAGTCCCTTACCTTGTACGAATCTTTAGTAGCTGAGGAGCTGTGAGCATCAACAAGATCAGACTGAGCAGGACCCACATTCTGAGAGCCATTTGGGGTTCCCCAAAAACTAAGGCCCAAGGCCAGTGACTTCCATTGCCTGAATGCTTGGTGGCTTCTATCCCACTCACCTTCCACCCTCTGATCTCTGAGGAAGTTAAAGCCACACCTTCCTGATGGGCTATCTGCTGCTCTTTCAACCTTGGCTATGCAGGGGCAATAAAGGACCCCTTCCCCTTCCCTCCCTTTAGTTTGAAAGCCAGAAGCTTTCCTGAAGCTACTGCCCATGTGTCTCACCCTGAAACCTGCCCTACTCTGCGCCAGCAACACCTACCTAAGGTAGCACTGCCTGATCTGAACCCGGATGGTCCTTCTGTGTCACGGTCTGTGCTATTTGTTGCCTTCTATTCTTGCCTGTTTCCTCCTTGGAGGACAAGGGAGGGACTGTGTCTCTAGTCTGCTCTAGCCTTACCAGGTCCATGTTGGGCAGATAGTAGGTGATCAGTTAAACCCTGGTTGAGAGCTCATTTGGTAAAGTGCTTGCCATACAAGCACAAAGATTTGAGTTCAATCTTCAGAACCCAAAACAACACAACAACAACAACAACAACAACAACAAACCAACCAACATAAACAAGCTTCTAACACACACAAAACCACAGGAGTGGTGGCAAATGTTCCTAATACCAGAGCTGGATGCAGAGACAGCAGAGCAGTGGGGTTCACTGGCCACCTAATGCAGCCTAATAGGTGAGCTCTCAACCAGTTAGAAGCCTGTCTCAAAAGACAAGGTGGGCAGCTCCAAAAGTACAAGGTCATACTCTGGCCTCTGCATACATGTACCTTCACACACACAAAGGTACCAACACACACACATATGTACTTACACACACACACACAGACAAACACACACATAACTTACACACACAGACACACACACACATATGTGCTTACACACATGCACAAACACACACATACTTACACACACAGACACCACACACAGATACACACACATGCACAAACACACACGTATTTACACACATAGACAACACACACACACACACACACACACACACACACACACACACACACACCTATTGAATCAATGAATGAAAAGTCTTCTAAACCCAGGAAGGATCCCAAAACGCCCATAAGGAACTGAGTTAGAAGGGACTCTATCCAAGAGAATCAGGGAAAGAGGCCCATAGGAAGTGGGCCACTCAGACCGAGAAAGGGGAGGAACTTGGGATGCATATCTACACTTCCAATTGCTGCCTGCGTTCACTTCAAGGGGAAATCTCTGGCATGGGTCTGTGACTCAGAACTCAAGGGCCAAGGTCTAAAAGACATGTTCAAGCCCCAAGTCAACATTTCCAGAACAAACACCCACAACCAGAAGTGGCCAGGACGGCTGACTCACCACATCATCTACCATGCCAGAGCCAGACCCTGGTGGAAGATGGTTATCATTCCTTAGGACCCGCCGTCCCCGCCCTGGCGGAGCTGATGCCCGGTCAATGGGCCCATTCAGGCGGCCCGCTTTGCATATTATTCTTAATAAACATTCATAGCTCAGGCCATAATGGCCCTTTCAAGGCTCCTGCTTTGAATGTGTGTTAACGACAGAGTGCCTTTGTGTACTTACATGTAAAAATACACTGGCCATCCTGTTGATATGGAGTGTATATATTTATAAATATTTATCACCGAGTCGTGGCTGACATTTCCAAAATGCTGCATTTGAATTAGGCTCCGGTTTTTTTTTCTGTCTCCAAAGCTGAGAGGCCAGACGAGGTTAATTAATCCAATTTGGCCTAATAACGTGCTGCGTAATGTAATGATCTCCATGCCCTGGGTTATTTGTCAAGGGGGAGGGGCTCTTGCATCGACTAGAAGAGGAGGGGTTATGACTCCAGGCTGGATCTCCTGCCAGCCAGCGCTATGGAGACACTGTGCCCATGGTGCCCCTAGGGGGACAGATGAGGACCAGACAGTTGTAAGTGAAGCCCAGAGTCTGGACTCGGGTGATTCCAAGAGAAGTGACATTGTGGTTAATAAGCTCCTTTCCTGGGTCTGTCCCTGCTGTGCCTTAGCCCCTGGGATGCACTGTTCACTCAAAAAGGGTATTCAGACCGTGTTCTCACAAACAGGACAGGGTCCCCTCATTTTCAAGGCTGTTTCCACTCATGGACATTGACTGGGTGTCAGCAGAACCAGGGTATCTGTTAAGGACTGGCCAGAAGGACTTCCTAGTCACTGAATAATGGCAGAGTAGGCCGGGCAGTTGGCTCTATGTGCAAGCATGAGGATCTCAGTTGCATCCCCAGAACAAATGTGAAGAGATGGCATGGCAGCCTGTAACCCTAGCACTGGAAGTGGGAAGACTGCTGGATCCCTGTAAGTCAGGCCAGCCAGTTTAGCCTAACCTGCAAGCTCCAGCCAGATCCCTGTCTTAAAAACCAATGTGGATGTTATCTAAGGAATGGCACCAAGGTTGACTTCTAGCTTCTACACACACACATACATGCATACACATGCTCACACACATACATGCACAAGCACACACGTATGCACACCCACATACATGTACACACAGGGATATGCAGGTACAGGCACACATTCATACACACATACACACACACACACATACACACACACATGCATGCACACACACATTCACAGGCACAGTCACACACATGCACACACACACATGTGTGCACACTCACAACCACATAGAGGCTTGCAAACAGGCACACATACACATACATACATACATACATACATACATACATACATACAAACAAACATATACATGCACACACACATGCACACACATGCACAGCTACTCAAACATACACACATGCACAGGCACACACACACATCCACACATGAACACAAGCACACACATGATATATTGAAGAAGTCAGTGGTTTAACATCTTTCTCCAGGCTATTTCACACAGCACTGTGTGCTTAGGGCGTGATCGTAAAGCTGAGTGGGCTCTCCCACTTGTCCCAGCAGAGATCTCCTGTTTGGCTCATCTGGATTCTTATGGGACTTGTCTTTGCTGGCAGATGGGTGGAAAGCACCTCGGCCAGGAGAGAATCCTCAAAGGAGGACTTCGGGCCATATCTAAATTACCTGAAAGTACCAACCTCTCACCTGCTTTTCCTCAGCTCCACCTACCTCAGGCCTGCATTGGATGATGAGTCTCTCCTCCTCAGTGGCTTCTCTTAAGAATCCTGGTCACCAGCCCCCATTCTCCATCCCCAGGTGGCCTCCCAGGTCACAGAACAGACCACATAGACTACTGTGGTTTGAATATGAAAGGGTCACAAGTAGGAACACTTATTCCCCAGATGTGGCTGTTTGGGACCTTTGGGAGACTGGGCCTCGGTGGTGAATGGGCCTCTGGGAGTGGGCTTTACAGAGGCTTTCTGTTCACACTGCTTCCCAACAGTGGCTACACTGTAGCCAGCCTTCTATCTGCTTCCTGATGGTGGATACACTGTAGCCAGCCTTCTATCTGCTTCCTGATGGTGGATACACTGTAGCCAGCCTTCTGTCTGCTTCCTGATGGTAGATAGATACACTGTAGCCAGCCTTCTGTCTGCTTCCTGATGGTGGATACACTGTAGCCAGACTTCTATCTGCTTCCTGATGGTGGATACATTGTAGCCAGCCTTTTACTCTTGCCATCATGCTTCCCAGCCTTGGTGAACCCTTCCTGACTTAAGCTGCTTCTTGCCATATACTTTGTCCAAACACTGTGACTGTATACTAAATGAGTGCCTCAACTCCCAGCTTGTCACTGCCCAGCTCTGTCCAGTGGGCTTTTCCATCCACACCACCCTGACGGCTTATTTTCCCCTCTTGTCCTTTAAGCCCCAAGGAGCCAGTCCCATCCACTGAGGACTCAAATGAAACCAGGGGGCCAAGTTCAAGTGCAAACTGCTTCAGTTCCTCTACCTCTTTGACAATCAAGTGCTGGCTCAGCCTCCATTCAAGGCCAATGGCTCCTAAAGGTTCTACCTCCTAAAGCCAACCAGCTCTGTGCACATGGGTTCTGAGAGCCAAACTCAGGTCTTTGTGCTTGTGAGGCAACCATTTGACCACCGAGGCATCTCTTGACCACCAAGGCATCTCTGCAGCCCCTAATGTCTCTTTTCAGCATACCATACAGTTCATTAACAACCACACAAAGGTACAAATTGCTGTAGCAGCCTAGAATTACGATTATGAAATTCCTAATTGTATAAGTCAGATCCAATTAAAACCAGCAGTTTCATACGCTTCCCTATCACAGACCCCAGGGTCAAGGGCTTGAGGAAAGGGGCTGGGGACATGGCTCAAGGGATTTTCCAGGGAACCCAGTTCAGTTCCTAGCACCCACATGTTGGCTCGTAACTCCAGTTCCATGAGATCTGATGCCCTCGTCTGGCTGCCTCTGACATCAAGAGTGAGTAATGCCCAGATATATATGTGTGTGTAAAACATTCATACACATAAAAATAAGAATAATAACTAGTTTTAAACAGAGTTTAAAAGCTGGATAATGCTGACTCATGCCTTTAATACCAGCACTCTGAATGCAGAGGTACTCAGATCTCTGTGAGTTCAAGAGCAGCCTGGTCTATAGAGCAAGTTCCAAGACAGCCAGGACTACATAGAAAAACCTTGTCTCAAAAAAAGAAAGAAAGAAAATAAAAAGAAAAGAAAACAAAAAGAAAAAAGACTTTGGAGAAATAGAGAATCAAAAGAAGAAGAAGGAAGACAGAAAGGAGAAACACAGAAGGAAAATGAGCCCGTGTGTGAATGGACCCAGCAGTGACCGCCTTCCCTAGTGAGGGCACACACAGGGCACATGCGCAGCATGGTTTTCAGACTGGAATTTGATCTGTGTTCTTTCAACCAAGGAATTCTGTCCTACAATTGACTCATTTAAAAGTAGGTATTTAGGTCGTATTTGTTGGCTGATGAATGAATGCAGAGGTCAACCGGAGGGCTGCCAGCACCCCAAAACAGAAGAACGGAGAGCGAAAACACAACTCGTCTGTCTGAGCGATGGCGGCGTTCTGGCATCTGTGACTTCCAACTCAGAGTAATTTGTCAGGTGACCTTGAATAGAAATGCTAGCTCTTTTTGTGTGTGCAGCTATGGAAAAGAGGGATAATATTTATTCCATACAGGGCATTGCTAAAGGGGTGAAAGGTGATTGATCGCTATGACTATGAGGAAGGAAGACAGCGTAATAAATACTAATTAAAATAGCCATGTTGGCTTGGAAGAAAAATGCCTTTAAAAAAAAAAGGAGGAAGGAAAGGGAAATCTTTCCAAAAGAAAGCCTCCTGGGACAGTATCCTGGGTCACAGATACACGCTGGCCTGAAGGAACCCAAAAGTATACTGGGATAGGCAGAGTCTATGTTTTTAAATTGTTCATGCAGAATTTTCAATTGTCAAATTATCTCAACTATGGTATGTATGGGGCCAAAACTTGGAAGCAATTACACCTTTCTTCCCTTTACATAAAATGCTAAGAATGAGCATGAAAACGCTAAGGCTGCAAATTATCCTCACGTAATGACCCCTGTATACACGAGGCCGCATATTTCATCTGGACCCTGGAGGAGGCCGGATCCTTCGGGGACTACTTCCGTGGCTCCCTGACTCCAATCCTGTGTCCCATAACCCTCTGTTGGCTCATCAGGAAATAAATAGAACTTTGGTGCTGGAGCTAAGAGCATGGGTCTACCAACCCCAGCCCCTCCCCTCAGTCTGCTTCCTCCAGGTCTCCCCAGAACACATAGAGGATCCAGAGCGAGGTTCACACACCTCCCAGGCTGCATACCAGCTCCTGGGAGAGAGGCCAATTGGCTTAGTTTGCGGCCAGACTGGTAAGGGGTGGTAATTGACACTTGAACAGGACATGTTGCATTCCTCCTCAGTGAGGCAGTAATTGAACACACATGAGCCCCCAGCACGGTGACCCTGGAGTGTGCCACACACCTGGAAGCAGTGAGGTTCAATTAATGTGTCACCGTCACTAATAGTGGCTACTGGTGAGAACCACCAGTCATCCACTCAGGCCGAGCAGCTGGGGACAGAGTGGGGAGCAGGGAGCAACATTCAGGTAATTTACCTAACGACCTAAAATTACCAGAGGAGGCCGCAGACCAATGGCAGCAGTGACTCAGCAGAATTTCTACTAACTGGTTTTTTTTAGACAGTCTCATGCTGTGTGCTGGGATTACACATGTGTGCCTTGGCCTGTGGCTTCTAGGACAGCATTTTTATTGTTTTGTTTTGTTTTTTAACTGTGTATACATGTGGCTCTTGTGGCTGGACACATGTAAGTGAGGGTGCAGACGGAGGCCAGAGAAATCCCCGGAACAGGAGTTACAAGCAATTGTGAGTTGTTCCATTTGGGTGCTAGGAACTGAGCCCAGGTCCCCTCTACAAGCTCAGTATGTGCTCTTAACTATCCAGCCAGCTCTCCGACCTGTTAACATTTTAAATAAACACGAAGAACTATGAACAATCAGAAAGGCACAACACCAAGAGGGGAATGCAGAATTTGGCGGCCCACCTTTTCATGATTTTAACATTCCTCAAGAATGTGTACAGTGTTTACCATGTCGTGGGACTGGCAGGACCCAATGGTCATCAATACAAAGATTAAATGGACTCAGCGCAAAGAATCCATACAGTGACTTGGGACAAGCACCCTGGGGCCAACAACAAGGTATGGGGAGAGTCCTGGGCAGTCTGTCTGCAGGCTTTAGGACATCCTTGAAGAAATGGCATCTGGACCCATCTGAGGTAAGAAAGCACAAGGCGTGATCAGCACACACTAACCCCAGCCCCATCCAAGAGCCCCGACGGGAGCTCTCATCCCTCAAGCTACCTGACAAGAACCAAACCAAACCGGGAATTTACAGTTTGCTTTCTTCACAGCTTGGGGGCTGGCTCCTCTTCTCACCATCCCCAGCTTTGTTTGTTTGTTTGTTTCACCCTGTGGAGAGAAGCATCCCTCTGAGGGGCGTCTGCAGGAGAGAGGACCTCAGAGAGAACAATCACCTCTCTGTTTGGGGGGCTGGTTTGAGTCCCAGTGGAGAGGTATGTTGAAGGGCTGCAAGCCTGAGTGTGGGCAGTGTGTCCACAAGGCCTCGTGTGATAAAAATATCAGCCGCCTCTCCCCATAGTAGACTCCATTCCCCAGGCCTGTTGATGTTGGACTCAGCCACGTTATTTTCTTGGCTGCTGAACTGTGAACGGGAATGATATGTAGTACTTCTGAGTAGAAGCTGTAAGAAGATTTCTCAGGCCAAAGCCATACTTTTCTTCTACTTCTGCCGTAGCTTGTCCCGATAGACACTAGGTCTCACATCTTCAGCTTGACTCCCAAGTGGGCAAGCACAGTGTACACAGAACTAAAGCTAAAATCAGATAATCGCTGGGCAGTGGTGGCTCATGCCTTTGAGAGCACTTGAGAGGCAGAGGCAGGAGAATCTCTGTGAGCTCAAGACCAGAGACACTTTCTCTGTCTTGTACAAGAATGAGCATCACACACACACACACACACACACACATACACACACACACACACACACACACTGACTCCCCAAGGGAAACTGTCTGGGGAGTTCCTGAGGATAACACCACAGGAGGTGTTACTGGCACCCTACTGAGGCTGCTGGTATGGGGAATGAAGGAACATTGCCCTTAGAGGAAGCCCTAGAGGTTCCATGTAGGCATGGGGATCCCACCCTGATAGTTCTGTGAAGTTCCGTCCTGGTGTGAGCTGCAGACTGCAAAGCCAGAAGTGGATCCCAGATGCCAGACACTGAGCTGTAGGGTTGAGATTTTCCCTGCTGGGTTTGGTTTTGATCTGGTTGCTTTTAATGCTTTGGTTCTTTCCTTCTTTTGGAATAAAAAAGTACAAAACCCATTTTATCTTACAGACGGCCAGTTAAGAGACTTTCTAAAGGGACACTGAACTTTCAGAGCACTGGAGACTTTATAGACTGAGGGGACTTTTTAAATTCTGTTGTTTATGTTGTAATGTTAACACCAGGTCTTGAAGACAGAAAAAAATGTGTTAGAGTTTACTTGTCCTGGGTTTGCACTTGGAGTTTACAAGGAGCCAAGTGTCCTTGTACCCTTGATACATACTAGTGATACCCAGGAGGAGAGAATCTCAACTGAAGAACTGCCTCAGTCAGATTGGCCTGTGGCCCTGTCTGTGAGAATCTTGATTGATGACTGGTGTAGGCAGCCCCGGTCCACTGTGGGCGGCACCATCACTAGGCAAGACTATAAGAAAGCAGGCCAGAGATAAAGCCAGTAAGTAGCATTCTTCAGTGGTTTCTGCTTCAATTTCTGCCTTGACTTCCCTTAATGATGGAATGTGACCTTGAAAGTTAAGCCAAATAAACTCTCCCCTGAGATCTTTTGGTTGGATCGTTTGTTTGTTTTGGTTTTTTGAGGCAGGGTTTCTCTGTGTAGCTATGACTGTCCTGGAACTCACTCTGAAGGTCAGGCTGGTCTCAAACTCAGAGATCCACCTTTCTCTGCTTGCCGAGTGCTGAGATCAAAGGCACACACCACTATTGCCCAGCTGGTTGGAATATTTTATTACAGCAACAGGAAGCAAACTAAAATAACCCCCTTACTACCTGAAGGGAAAGTCGGGTCTGAGGACTCTACGTTTAAATGACGTTGACTCCATGTTCTTCAGCCTCTCATCACTGTAACAAAATGGTTTTGGTTACTTAGTTCGGGGAGATGGCTCATTGGGTAAAGCCACTTGCTACCAAGTCTGAGGAACAAGTTCCATCCCTAGAACCTACATGGTAGAGAGAGAGAACTAATTCCACCAGGCTCTCTGCCCTCTGTATGCATAACCATGGCACATCAACCCCTCCACCCTCTGGAAATAGACAAATACACTTTCAGAAAGATAATCAAATTAGAAAGAGGAGGCTAACCTGGCTGTTTCAAGGTTCTAGTCTGTGACTGGTTGGCCCTGTTTTACAGGACTGGCAGTGTAGCATGGCTGATTTAGCAGTGAGGACTCTAACAGGGTGTTAGACATGGGGGAGGGGGAGGGGCTCATGCTTGTGGAGGCGCAGGATTGGGTGAATGAAACGTAGACTGTACTTCTACATTATTCAGTGAGGCAGGTTGTCTTAGTCAAAGCCAGCACTGACTAATATAGCTAGTTTTGCTAGTCAGCTTGCTCTGGGGGTCTCCTATCTCCACCTTCTGAGGCTAGATTTCCACCCCCATCAGACATTTACATAGATTCTGGGGATTTGAACTCTGATCCTCACATTTGTCCCTAGGAGGGGCAACCTCTTTAACCACTGAGCCATCCTCACGGGCCCTGAGCTTGATTTTTCTGGTGAGAGAAAATCGTGGTGGGAGGTCCTGCATGCAGGATAAGGAGATACTGGAAAAACACATCAGCAAAGTTGGGGCTGAGCCCCACTGTGCATGAGGTCTGAAGGGTCCAGATGGACAACTCAGCACCCAGATACATGTGTCCACACAGGTATCTGAATCCATCCTCAAATTAACCTGTGAGGTAGACAGACACCCAGGCTTCCTGCTAGTGAGCAAGGTTGGATCGTGAGGTTCACAAATGAAGCCCAAGTGAGAAATTCAGTTTCTAAACCATGGAGAACCTGGGGTGCTGGTATGGTGATACTAGCTAGGGGTTTTGGGGGTACCACAAAATAGACACAAGGGAAATCTGAGTCTGAAAGGGGTGATGGTGGTACAGGAGAGGAAAGGATGACACCTGGGTCTCTGGGATCTGCAGTTCAAGCAGGAATCAGCAATGGGGCCAAGGGTGAGCCTCCGAGACTGGATGCAAGGGTGAGCCTCAGGGACTGGCTGACTGACAGGAAGGAGATGGGGTTGGGGTCACTGGGAATCTGAATGAAGCTTTGAGGTTTGGACTTTGTGGTGACAGGGACCATGGGGACCAGAGTCTGGGGGTCTTTTCTTCATGAAGAGCCTCTGGAGGGATTGATTCTGCAGCGACCATGTTTGGAGGAGATGCCTTCCGAGTCATGGCAAGCAGAGGCAGATCCCCTTTGCAGCAGAGTCCTCTTCAGGAATCTCACAAATTAAAGCTGCTGCACACATGGCCCCATGAACAAACACGGATACTCTTGTGGGGAGGCAAGGTGCCACAGACATGAAACTGCCAGAAAGACCAACATGCAAAGGAAGATTCTGTTCTGGGTCCTGTAGGCAGCAAAGGCAACCATTCTGCCGAGTCCATTCAGCAAGGAGTGCCTTCCCCAGGCCAGTGAGCATGCAAGTCCAGGCCTTCCCTCTCTGAGCATTATGGTGGCCGTGCATTACTTGGGGGATAGCCACACCTGGTCTAGAGATACTCTGATAGTTTCAACAACATTGTAAGCTAAGTGTGAAATGCTTACGAGATAAAGAATGTGCTCACAAAGAGGAATATAAGTCAGGAAATTGGTAAGATCGGGGTGGGGGGGGGAGGCAAAAAAGGATGGCTAAAAATGTCTCATGTGTCTGCTGCTGTGTGATATTTCCTGGGAAACCATGAGTTAAAATTTCTTCATCCCAAAGAGGACACATGGACAGACTGAAGAAATGATTCCACCCTAGCCTAGTTAGTGTGCCAGTGAGTGTATTGGGGTCACTCATAGGATCATGGATGGCTCAAAGCCCAGGGCATCACCAAAAGCTCAACCCCCAGCTAGAGGGACTTCTCACAGAAGCTGCTGCCCACAGCTCTAAGCGGGCAGGGCCAATGGGTAGTCACACCTCTGCCAGCAATCGCTGACGGATTTTGTAACCTACTCCAGGCCTTGTGGCACTGGGTACTCTCTGAGCCTTATTTAGTTTACATCCTGAGCCTGGTGACCCTCTAGAGGAGAGTGCTTTAATCTGGAGGAAACCGCACATAATAGGAATTGGGGAATAAAATAGAGGATCCGCTGCACGACGGGGCTGTAATGTTACTGAGAGGATTGAAGAACGGAGGGATACATCTGAAGACCTTACTGAGGAGGAGAGGCAGAGAGGACTGACAGCTCTGTCTGAGCTCAGCAAGGGGACAACAATGTCTGTCAAACCCAGACACCTGACAAACCTTCAGATCTGGGTCAGCGCAGCAAGAAGTCTGAGTGAAGATTTGTGGGCGGGGCATGGGGTGGGGGTGGGGTGGGGAGTAGTGGAGTCACTTAGAGGATGTACAGGGTACCTTTCTCTGGGTGACTGTCACAGGTCACATGGATTGTGAATTGCGTTTTCCCCTTTAAATTCGTATTATTTTTGTATTTGACAACCGATTTCTTCTGACCCCTGAGTATTCTTGCAGGAGTTTTTCAAACTAAGCCCCGGTCCCCAAATGGTTTTGTCTCTGAACCATCCCTTTGCAGAATCTTGAGAGACCTAGAGGTTACACACACTTGTTGCTCTTGCAGACACGCAAGGCTCATAACTGCCTGTAACCCCAGCTGGGGGGGGGGAGACCCACTATCCTCTTCTGGCCTCTGAGGGCACCTGGATACATGTATAAACACACATGCATACACAGATAATAAGAATCAATCTTTCTTAAAATCTTCCATTTTCAGATGTCATGACTGAGAGATCAGGTGCTGTGCAGTAGAGGGGATACTATGTGAAACCACATGGAGAACAGTTATGTCACCAGATTTGGTCCCCAGAACATAACACAGCTTTTACTCAGGGCAGGGGAATCTTGGTGGGAAAATTGCTCAGCCGGCCAAGTGCTGCCTTGCGAGTGTGAGGGCCTGAGTTCAATCCCTAGCACCCACATGAAGGCATTGGATATGTGTGTGGCTAGATCCCTGCTGGGGAGCTAGACGTGTGGGACAGGCAGCCCCCTGCAGCTTACTGCCAGCCAGTCCAGCCAACTGGTACACCTAATGTTCAGGGAGAGACCCGGTCTCAAAAGTGAGGTGGAGAGAGCTGGAGAGATGGCTCAGCTGTTAAAAGCACTGACTGCTCTTCCAGAGGCCCTGAGTTCGATTCCAAAAAACAACATGGTGGCTCACAACCATCTGTAATGGGATCTGATGCCCTCTTCTGGTGTCTGAAGAGAGCAACAGTGTATTCATGTGGTGGCACATGCCTTTAATCCCAGCACTCAGGAGGCAGACGCAGGTGGATTTCTGAGTTCAAGACCAGCCTGGTCTACAAAGTGAGTTCCAGAACAGCCAGGGCTATACAGAGAAACCCTGTCTCGAAAAACCAAAAATAAATAAATAAATCTTTATTTAAAAAGAAAGTGAGGTGGAGACTGATTGAGAAAACACCCAGCATTGACCTCTGAACTACACACATGCACCCACGTGCAATGCACACTCATGTGAATGTACACCACACAAATGCACATACGCCCCAAGAAAAAACAAAACGGTGTTGTGCTTACCATTTGACCCTGAGGAAACTAACAGCCGTGGTAATACGACTTACAAACAGTAACAGTGTTTTTTTGGGGTTTTTTTGTTTTTCTAATTCCAACTCTCCAATAGCCTTCCAGAGAAGTCTAGCCATGGGCTCACTACCTCCCATGCTCTCTGATATGCCCAAGATGGCTATGTAGGGGTGTGAGCTGCAGCTCATGCGTGAGACCAGAGGGCCACTCTCTTATCACTTCTCTCTTTCATTACATGGCTCTCAGGGATCAAACTCAGGCCATTAGGCTTGTGCACAGACATTTTCATTCACTCAGTTGTCAGCCTAACTCTTATATTTTCTGCTCCGGCTTTTTGTCTGTTTGTTCTCTCCCATAGTTGAAGTCGTCTCCTAATGTCTTGCTACAGACTTTTTTTTTATCAAGCATTTAGACTTATGAATCCCTAAGAAGCGACTATTGGGGGGGGGGGCAGCAGGAATCTGAGGGTGCACATCCTTAACCACACTCAGTAACCAGAAAGTGAACTGGGAGAAGGCCACCGCTAGAACGATCAAAAGCCCGTTCCTGTCGATACACTTCTCCAACAGGGCTGAACATTCTAAAGGTTCTAAAACCTCCCCAAACAACATTGCCAACTGTTGAGGTACATAAGCCTATGGGCGGACATTCAAACTACCACAAGCCCCAAGGACCCATCCCCAAGGGGCTCTTTCCTTCACGAAGGCCCCACCTCCTACAGCTTCCGCAACCTCCCCAAAGAGCGCCCCCAGCTGGAGACATTCAGAATGTGAGCCTGCGGGGTAGGACGTGTTCTCGCCGGTAAAGAAAAGCAGCGAGGTAAGAGAAAATCCTGCGCCCTTTGACAGACACAAGAAAAGCCCGTGTCCAGGCCCGGGTCCAGGCACACTAATTCCACATCACCTGGAACTAATTTTGAGGAGCATCAGACAGAAAGGCTAAGGAGCCACTTCAGAATAAAGAATCTAACGAGGCCTGACAGCTGAGGGCGCAGCATCATCCTGGATCGGAGCCTGGGTCGGGGCATAAGTTACAAACGACGTTATTTTGTAAATTGATGAAATTTGAATATAAATTCTGAGTTGGATAATAGTAGTGTCCAACAATAAATTTCCTAATTTTCGTAATCATACTGAGGTTATATGAGAGAGTATTCCTACTCTCAGGAGATGGACAGGGAAGAACTTGCGGGCCAGCGGGGCGTGGTGTCTCCAGCGGGGCATGGACTTTCCAGCTTGTTTTCTAATGAATCAGAGTGTCAATTATCAAACGGGAAGGTGTGTGAACAACTGGGAATCAGGGTAAGGGTGCTTTTCTAAAGATCCTTTACATCGGAAATTACACAAAGAGGATCCATTGGGTTCTCAGAGTTCATTCCTTCGTTAATTTCCATTTGCTGGTTAAGAAGGAGGCCTTGGGAGCCGAGAGACAGCAGTTTCTTTCACAGAGGACCTGGACTTGGTTTCTAGCACTCACATGGTGGCTCAGAACTGTCTTCAACTCCAGTTCCAAGGCACCTGCTCAATGCTGTCTTCTGGTCTCCCTAGCTCCTGCAATCGAATGGTCCATGTAAACTCATCCAAGTATACATGTATACAGATCAAATCTTCACACACACACCCGTGTGTGTGTGTGTGTGTGTGTGTGTGTGTGTGTGTTAAAGGGTAAAGTCACTTGCTACTGAGGCCGGCACCCTGAGTTTAGTCCCCAGTATGCACACAGTAGAAGAGAATTGACTGCCCTAGGCCTCTGATCTCCATGTAAGCACCATGCACTACCCACACACACACAATAAAATAAATGTAATTTAACAATTTTAATGTAGCTTTACTAGAATATTAAGTGAATTAAAGGCCCCATCATAGGATGTTAGAGAGCATCTACTTCTACCAAAGCTATAAACCCAGCACTCAGGAACTAGAGGCAAAAAGACCTGGGTTCCAGGTCATCTCAGGTAGGAAGCTCCTTTCAAAAAAAAAAAAAAAAAAAAAACAACGAGATTTATGTATTTTATGTGAGTATACTGTCTCTGACTTCAGACACACCAGAAGAGGGCATCAGATCCCATTACGGATGGTTGTGAGCCACCATGTGGTTTCTAGGAATTGAACTCAGCACCTCTGGAAGAGGTGCTCTTAGCCTTGGAGCCATCTCTCCAGCCCTAGGAAGCTCATTCTTGTTAACCAAAGCTCAGCTAGTAAAGAGGGCTTCCTAATATGCACAAACCCTGGGTTCCTTCCCAGCACTATGTGCACAGGGAATGTTAACATGGAGCCCAGCAGGTAGAGGCAGGACAGAGGATAAAGTAACTTGGTGTGATGGTGCATACCTTTAATCCCAGCCTGGTCTACAGAGCCAGTTCCGGCACAGCCAGATCTACATGGAGAAACTCTGTCTAAAAAAAAAAAAAAAAAAAAAAAATCAATCAAGGTCATTGTTTGGTTACATAGCAAGTTCAAGATCATCCTGAGCTACTCTTTAAAGTCTGTACCATGAAATAGGCTAGAGGGTTAATTAACTATCCTAGGTTTCACTTTTGTCAATCTGCAAAATCGGCTAGTAACGCCACCAGCATCAGAGATCCTGAGGTCTGTACAAAGCAAAAGTGTAGCACACTGCCCCTCTGTAGGAAGCCCCAATGCTCAATGCCCCTCTATAGGAAGCCCCACCCTCTATAGGAAGCCCCGCCCTCTGTAGGAAGCCCCGCCCTCTGTAGGAAGCCCCTGTGCTCACATCTCAGCTGACCAAGCCAATGGCTTGTTGTCCGGTTGTCCTTTGTCTGTGGTGGTTTGAACTAGAAATGCTCCCATAGGCTCACGTATTGAACACTTGGTTTCCAGCTGGTGGTGGATCTGCTTGGGGAGACTTAGTGCTGCCTTGTGAGAGGAAGTGCGTCATCACTGGAGTTTGGCTCGGAGAGTCTAAGAGCTCAGCATTGCAGTTCACCCCATCTGCTTCCTGCTCCAGCAGGCCACGCCTCCCTACCATGGTGGACTCTCTGGAATAAGAAGCCAAATGAACCTTTCCTTTTATAAACTGCCTTGGTCATGGTGATTTATCTCGGCAGCCCGAAGGCACTAACGACAACCCCCCCTTTTGCTCTGGTGTGGCTGACTGCTCTGTTTCACAAGCCCTCTCTTCCTTTGCATCTCAGATGTATCCCTTTTCCAAGTGACCATTTTAACAGAGACACAACAAACACAGTGAAAAGTGAGGGGATGGGACCTAACCAGCACTCCCTTAAAATATAAAGTTTCCAAAATATTACACCTGAGGAAGTTCCTGTGGACACTCCTGCTTAGAATAGAAGAAGGACCATATCTGATTTTCTGACTGTCTGTGAAGACCAATTGGAACAAGTGTACTAACACAGCTAGAAAAACTGGAAAAGTGTCAGAGAACAATCCAAATATCATCTATTCCTGGAGAGACGCTAGAGACAAGCAGGCTGAGCTGGCTCTAGAGTCTCTCTTCCCTGTGAACAACAGCCAGATCAAGCTCAAGCTGGAGACGCTGCGTACTGAGTCAGCCGTATCCATCTAAGACCAGGCTGGGCGGTAAGCATTGGGACTTGGGAAGAGCGGAGCAGGCCGGAGGGGTACAAATTCTTGGAGTGAAAAGAAAAAGGAACTTCAGAGATATGAACTTCATAGCCTATGTGGGTTTCCTGCCCAGAATTGAAAAACAAACAGAAAACCACCGAGAGATGAGAATCTGGGCTCACTTTTCAATATTCTCCTTGTTAGCTGACTGACTACTCAAAAGACATCTCCTCTGAACGTCAGAAAATGATCTTTAGTGAATACATCTTGGGGTGAAGTCATCCTAGATCTGGGGTGTTCTCTGCAGCAGCAACTGAAGGGTGAGGACACAGAGCCATGCATTCATGTGACAGGGAGGCTGAGACCAGGGCTTGCCTGGGGTCACAGATGGAAAGGACAGGGGGGAGGAGCCTGCTGTGTCCTGCTGAGATGCTTAGCCCAGGGGGGAGGAGCCTGCTGTGTCCTGCTGAGATGCTTAGCCCAGAGGGGAGGAGCCTGCTGTGTCCTGCTGTGATGCTGTGATGCTTAGCCCAGGNGCCCAGGGGGAGGAGCCTGCTGTGTCCTGCTGTGATGCTGTGATGCTTAGCCCAGGGGGGAGGAGCCTGCTGTGTCCTGCTCAGATGCTTAGCCCAGGGGGGAGGAGCCTCCTGTGTCCTGCTCAGACGCTTAGCCCAGGTTTTCTTGGTCCCCTCCGGAATCCAAGGGAGGTCCTTTCTCTTAGATATAAGCCTTCCAGTCAGTAGTCATTTCTTGCCATCAGTCCCAGGAAACAGTTCGAGTTTCTTGGTGCTGAAGGTGTAGAACTGAGAATTTGAGCGGCTGTCAGAAAATGGGCAGCCCAGGCTAGCCACGGAGACCCGGCAGCTTCTGACCCCCAGAGAGGAGGAAGCAGCAACAGTCTGAACATGAAACAAATCTTTTTAAGGTGAAGATATTAAGTGTGGTTTTGGATCAGGTGGAATCCAGTGTATTGATCTAACACAAGTACAGTGGGGGTGGAGACAAGCAATAATTGAAGGCTTCATCTGTCAATCACCTTCCTAATACTGTGACAAAACACTGCGACCAGAGCCTGAGAAGGGAAGAGTTTATTTGGGTTTTGCTTCTAGAGAATAAATGGTGTTGGAGCAGAGATGGCAGGTGTCGCAACCCACGTCCGACCAGCAGAGACAATGGGAAGAACGGCACAGACTCCAAGGCAGGTCTCACGCAGCAGCTCCGCTTTATTCTGCAGCTTCCTTCAATTTATCCTCTTAGTTCACTCATGTCACCTCACACCACCCATTCACAGACGCATGCAGGTCACGTCACCTCACACCACCCATTCACAGACACACATGCCCAAGGCAGCATGCAGGATAGGCTGATAGAATGGTATCTCGAGGCATTACACCATCTCTCCCGCGAGTTTCACGCACTGCTTTTATTGCGCGTGACTGAGACTGGGATAAACAAGCGAAGGTCGTGGTGCTTGGCATAGAGCCAGGGCGCCATCTTGGCTCATGCAGCCGCACCCGCTTCCCATAGGCAGGCACCTAGAGCAGCCGCTGAGAGCTCAAACCACAGACAGAAAGCTCCCCTACTAGGATACATTGAGAAACCTCAGAATAAGCAAGAAGGCAAAGGTCTTATCTTTTAGGATCTGCCAGGCTATTTTCTCCTGTCTTTTAATCAAGGACCTCACACTTTTATTCTGGACTGAAATGATGTGAATTGCCTATTCCCCACTGTGTCTTAGGGCAGGGCTCAAGTGAGGAAGAGTCAGGGTGACAGAAGGGAGGGTACATGGCTCAGTGGCTAAGACACTGGCTGTTCTTGGAGAGGACCTGGGCTGGCTTCCCAGCACCAAATGGCAGCTCACAACCGTTGGTAACTACAGTTCTTCTGGATCTGGCGGGATCTGGCGCCCTCTTCTGGCCTTCTTGAACACCAGGCATGTATCACAAATATACACACAGGCAAAACACTCATACGGGTAATGTAAAAATAAATCTAAAGGGAGGTTGTAAATAGAAACCTGCAGCTGAGCCGGAAGTCCACAGTGCATTTTATATTATTTTAAAATTTATTTCTTAAGTGCGTGAGTGTGCCTGATTCCTGAGGAGGTCAGAAGAGGAGGCTAGGTCCTCCAGAACTGGAATTAGAGACAGTTGTGAGCTGCCACCTGGGTTCTGGGAATCAATCTACAGACTTCTGCAAGGGCAGCAAGTGTTCTTAAGCTTGGAGCCATCTCTCCAGCTCCATAATACATTCCTGAACAAGGTGCTGGACTCACACAGAAGCCATCTGAACAGTGCAGGGTTGAGGGGCATGGGAGATGGTTTAGTCAGCAAGGTGCTTAAAGCAGCGCAGTGAGGCCCAAGTTCCACCCCCAGCACTACATAGAAGCAACCGGTTGTAGTGCCATAATCTTAATGCTGAGGGGACAGAGGCAGGAAGATTCCTGGAGCTCACTGGCCAGTCTAGTGTCCTCATCAGGGCTTCCACTGCTGTGAAGAGACAACACGACCAAGGCAACTCTTATAAGGACAACATTTAATTGGGGCTGGCTTACAGTTTCAGAGGTTCAGTCTATTATCATTGCAGTGGGAAGCATGGCAGCATCCAGGCAGGCATGGCACTGAAGAAGGAGCTGAGAGTTCTACATCTTATTCTGAAGAGAACCAGAGGATCACACTGGCCAGACTTGAGCATACACATGAGACCTCAAAGCTCCGCCTCCACAGTGACATACTTCCTCTAAGTAAGCTACACCTTCTCCAGTAAGACCACACCTCTTAATAGTGCCACTTCCCGGTGGGCCAAGCATATTCAAATGATCATACCTAGCCTCTGGCAACCTTCAAGCCAGTGCTTCTGGTCCCCAAACATGTGCACACACATGCATATGCAGCTGCATACGCATAAGCACCATCATCTTTGAGTTCCCCCTGTTTCGTTCATGGACAGATGCACCTGACCAGGTGTGACTGTGCATGGTAGGTACTTTTCTCATCTGTGTCCAAACTGTGACAGCTTGTCACAAAGAACTTAAGGAGGAAAAAAAAATTGTCTTGGCCTCGGTTCCGTGGTTCACAGTCTTTTGACTCCGTGTGCTTACACAGATCATCACGGCAGCAGGGGAATGTTCACATCCTAGCAAACAGGAAGCAAAGAGCCGAACAGGAGTGGCAGGATGCCATCTTCAATGACACACTTCTTCCCTCAGAGCCCTACCCCTGAAAGTTTCTAGAACCCTCCCAAATAGCATAACCATCGAGGAGCCAAGCTCTGAATCCATAAACCTATGGGGACATTTTGTTCAAACTACAGCAGGTGAGTGCTTCACAGCGCATGTGTGGGTGGCGGGCTCACACAGGGCAGTCTGGATGGTAGATATACAAATGTGTGGGTGTTGAGGGCACATGGAACACATACGGGGGAAAAGCTTCACTCTTCTTTTCAAAGTGTGGGGTCCCCAAGCACCCTAAGTCTGGCTACAGTCACATCCACGTAGTGGAGACCTGATTACAGCAAAATCACAAGTATCCATCCTTCTGTGATGCAAGACTCCGCCTCTCATGATACAGGTCAGACCCTGGCCCTGCAGCCCTCAGAGCTGGCCTCGGCCACCCATCCTCGAGCCAATTAAACACAATGGTGACAAGCAGAAAAAGTCCCCCCGACCCCTCAGTGTTTCACTCTGGAAAGAGCCACAGAAAGGTCTAGTGACCTTTCCCCATATCGGGGTTTGAATGAAAAACTGTCTCTATGGGCTCAGGCCTTTGAATACTTGGTCTTCAGTTAGCCATACTGTTTGGGAGAGGATTAGGAGGTGCGTGCAGCCCTCCCGGAGACAAGTATGTCACTGAGGGCAGGCTTTGAGGGTATACAGCTTCACTCCACTTCCAGCTTGCTCTCTCTGCTTGTGATCAAAGGTGTGAGCTCTGCCCCTGTTGCTGTGCCTGCTGCGTGCTGCCCCCATGCCCCTGGTGGCTCTTATCCCTCAGAATGCACAACCCCAAATAATCACAGAAGGTAGCTAATGCAGACCTCCTCCAAGTCATCACGCAGGTGTTGATTTAAAGAGAGGGCAGATATGCAGTTAGAGATCCTGGAGAAGACACCCACCATTGATCTGTCATAGTACAGGCTTCAGTGCCAGCCTGTGAGGTGGTCACACACAGGTCAGACTGGGTGAGATCTCTTTCTGGGAGATCAGCTTCTCCTTTGTCTGGCACCAAAGTCTAGCCTGTTCCTCCTCCAGCATAAGATTCCTAGAAAAATTCTGGTTCCTTGGGGCCCACTGTCGTAATGAAAGGGAGGAACACATGTGTCTCTCTAAAACATTTTCATTACTGCCGGGATGGCTATGCTAGGGGCACCAAAAATAGAGAGACAGAAATACCCGGAGAGAGTTCTTTAAGTCCATCACGTTATAGTGGACCCATGCGTCTTTCGACCCAGAATATCAAGATCTTGCAAGCATTTTCTGTCTTATGGTGATTGCTGGAGCCTTTCAACATTTGACAGCAGGAGGCACAATCATGTTTAATTCATGGACCTTGGAGAAGCTGTAGTGCCAGAGCACTCACCAATGCTTTCATGGAATATCCCGCAGACCCGGGCCCCAGATTCTCCAAGGCAGGAATCTCTCCAAGAAAACCTGCAGAGAGCTGGTGTGTACTCACCCAAGCTCTGAGAGAACGGAGGGCTCTCTGAGTGCATAATCCACAACCATGGCTCCTGCTCCTCCTGACCCACTAAGTTATACAAGGGCACCAGGCACTGGAAGCTAAAATTAACGTTTCATGGGGCATGCCAGAGAGTTCTTATGTCTCTGGTGGAAATTTTCCATGCTCTCGTGACAGACCAGTTTCCACTGATGTCCCCACAGGGAGGGAGAAGAATGAAGTCCCTTGCTTTGTTTCCCCACTGCATAGAAAATTGCCCCTTGGACACCGTGCTACAGCAAAGCCCACACAGCCACGTGGGCAGCCTGCTCGGCTTTTGGTAAAAATCCCACATTCACTCAACAAATATTTACTGGTCATCTGTGATGAGCCTGGCTGGAGGCAGGGTGCTGATGGGCTGTAGCATGTGCTAGAGCCTGGAGCCTGGGCCTCCTGGGCCCCCCTCCCCCAGCCCCTGGCCACACAGTTCCCTGCCAAGTCTGATAATCATGTAGTGTCTAAGAATTGGAAGAATTCTGAGTGAAAACAGTGCCCTACCCCATGTCAGGAGGAGCTTAAATTCCCAGCTCTCTTCCTTCCCAGCTGTGCAGTAGGAGCCAGAGGCCATTTAGATATGGTCAGAAAGGAAAAGGCAGTACCTGGCATAGGGGCCCACAAGGGAGATCAGAGGTAAGACAGCTTCCTTTCTCTACCCTGGGTGTGACTTTCACACCCTGAAACAGTATGCCCAAGTAGTAATAGGAACACTAGATGAATAGCTCACCAGAGTCCTGTCTGACATGGTGGCACAGAACATACCCAGCACCCCAGCTGCTAGAGGCTGTAATGTGAAAATGCCCAACATCAAATTGCAGGACTTCTGTGACGTGGCCACAGTCCATCCTACCTGGCTTCAAAGATGATTTCTGAGCAGGATGGGAGGAGCTCTCAGCCACAGAGCACTGCTGATGTAAGCAGGCGGGAGGAGCTCTCAGCCACAGAGCACTGATGAGCTCCTCCAGAAGACCCTAGTTCAGCTTTTACCAGCTGTGTTGGACATCTCACAACCGCCTATAACTCCAGCTCCTGGGAATGGGATGCCCTCTTCTTGCCTCTATGGGAACTGTACTGGCTAGTTTTGTGTCAACTTGACACAGCTGGAGTTATCACAGAGAAAGGAGCTTTAGTTGAGGAAATGCCTCCATAAGATCCAACTGTAAGGCATTTTCTCAATTAGTGATCAAGGGGGAAAGGCCCCTTGTGGGTGGAACCATCTCTGGGCTGGTAGTCTTGGTTCTATAAGAGAGCAAGCTGGGGGCTGGTGAGATGGCTCAGCGGGTAAGAGCACCCGACTGCTCTTCTGAAGGTGATAAGTTCAAATCCCAGCATCCACATGGTGGCTCACAACCATCCGTGACGAGATCTGGCGCCCTCTTCTGGAGTGTCTGAAGACAGCTACAGTGTACTTACATATAATAAATAAAATAAATCTTTTTAAAAAAAAAAAAAAAAAAGAGAGAGCAAGCTGAGCAAGCCAGGGGAAACAAGCCAGTAAAGAACATCCCTCCATGGTCTCTGCATCAGCTCCTGCTTTCTGACCTGCTTGAGTTCCAGACTTAACTTCCTTTGGTGATGAACAGCAATGTGGAAGTGTAAGCTGAATAAACCCTTTCGTCCCCAACTTGCTGCTTGGTCATGATGTTTGTGCAGGAATTGAAACCCTGACTAAGACAGGCACGCATACTTATCCATGTACATGAACACATACATACACACACACACACAGGGAGATTGGGAGAGAGAGACATTCATCTATAGGTATATGTGTAGGTACATGTGATTGAGTGTGCTCACATGTACATGTGTGCATGCATGTATATGTGCAGCTGTGGGGTCATAGAGGAGGCAACATACGGGGTCAGGGGAGAAAGAGAGAGGAGGAGGAGGAGGAAGAGGAGGAGGAGGAGGAGGAGGAGGAGCCGGGCGGTGGTGGTGCACGCCTTTAATCCCAGCACTCGGGAGGCAGAGGCAGGTGGATTTTTGAGTTCGAGGCCAGCCTAGTCTACAAAGCGAGTTCCAGGATAGCCAGGGCTATATATACAGAGAAACCCTGTCTCAAAAAACAAAGAAGAAGAAGAAGAAGAAGAAGAAGAAGAAGAAGAAGAAGAAGAAGAAGAAGAAGAAGAAGAAGAAGAAGAAGAAGAAGAAGAAGAGGGGAGAGCTATGGCATCATAGAGGGGGCAATAGACAAGTCAAAGGCAGAGGTGTCATAAGGTCATGGGGCACAGCTTCCTAGAAACTGCACAAATTTCTTCTCCATTAAGTCTGTCTCCAAAACATCTGAGCCTCGAATTCAGTGTGTACCCAATCACTGGCCAATGATGTGAGAGTGAAATCTTCCACTCAACACACTAGCTAGCCTAGCCATGTTGTCCTTAGAGTCTAAAGCTTCCTAACTTCTTACCATGTAATTAGTACTTGGTCAGGAAGATATGGAGATGTGTCAGTTTTAATGAGAATGCACCCCCACACACACACCACATATGTTAGAATGCTTGGTTTCTAGTTGGTGGAACTCTTTGGGAAGGATTAGGAGGTGTGACCTTGCTGGAGGAGATGTAGGCAGCTTGAGACTTCAAAGCACCACACCACTCCTACCCAGCACTGTCTGTCTACCTCAAGGTTGTCTCAAGTGTGAGCCCTCAGATATGGCTCCAGGTCTATGGCTGCCAGCCAGTGACATGTTCTCTACCACGATGGTCATGGGCTAACCCTCCAAAACCGTAAGACCCCAACAAACTCTTCTGTCATGGTGTCCTCACAGCAATGCAGAAGTAAAGTAAGACAGAGGGTATACACGTGCACATACACAATGCATGCATGTTCATGCATGCACACATGTACGTGAGCACACCCAACCACATGTACCTACACATGTTACGTGGCACAGTTCCTAGGAAGACATGAAAAACAATGTCTACTCACAGCAGATAGGGAAACAATGACAAACCAAAGGAAGAAATACTGTTGAGTCCAACTTGGTGAACCAATGAGTTCTATTGGGGCTACTTACAGGATTAGATGTTACTGGGAGGGAGGCAACGGCAGAGCCCAGCCCAGAAAGGGTGACTGCTCCTGAGAGCTGAAACCTTGGAGAGAGCACTGAACAACCTTCCCACAGCTGGCAATCTGGAGAATCACTTCTAGGCTGCTCAGCTGCTCTGAGCCTCTCCCAAGCAGCTCTGTTTGTTTGAAAAGTGTCTCTCATTGACCCTTACTGCTTACATTAGGGGCCTAGTGAATCTTGGTCAGTTTCAGAGACTTCCTACAGCTTTTGAGTTGTTTATCCCTAACTTTTAAGGAGCTTCCATCCATGGAACTCCTATCTGTTATACAACAACAAACAAGTGCATACACAGGCACAAGGGCACACACGCATGTGCATACATAAACACAGAGTGTTTGCTGATGGTCCCTACCAGCTGAAACCACAAAGGCAGCAGCAATGTGCCTTACATTCAGTCTTTGAGTAAGCACATTCAACATGCCATGCCTAATTCTATTCACAAGTGCTACAGGGAAGTCTGGGAAACCTATGCCTATAGATAGGAATCAGGAGGGCATTTGCCTAGCCACATTGTTGGAGACTCTTAGAATCTTTGTATCTGCTGCACATCTTTTTCACTGAACAGATACAAGTATCAATAGCTGCCCACCCTTACCCACTCAGGAGAGGTTGTTTTCAGCGTAACTGTATCAAGATCCTAGTGTTAGGGTTTTTTTTTTTTAAGATTTATTTTATTTATTATATGTAAGTACACTGTAGCTGTCTTCAGACACTCCAGAAGAGGGCGCCAGATCTCGTTACGGATGGTTGTGAGCCACCATGTGGATGCTGGGATTTGAACTCATCACCTTCGGAAGAGCAGTCGGGTGCTCTTACCCACTGAGCCATCTCACCAGCCCATGTGTTAGGGTTTTTTAAAGTAATAATGCTGATTATTATTATTTTAAATGATGCCAATAATAACTACACTTACTAAACACTTCCTTCTCCTGGGCAATGGGCTAGACACTTTGTTATTCATTATATTTATCTTTTGGTTTTGGTTTGGTTTTTTTTTTTTCAAACAAGCCTTTGTTAAGTCCAGACTGATCTCCCAACTCATGATTCACTTGCTATAGCTTCCCTGGGTGTTAGGATCACAGGTCATCATATCTGTCTTATAAATCATTTGATTAACTATTCCTAATCATTGTATTAATTATATCAACACAATTTATTAATTATTAATTATATTAACTAAATTAATATAATTATTTAAACAATTTAATTAATTATGTTAATTATAAATAATTTTAAAATGAAAAATTGAGCCAAGCACAGCAATTTAATCCCAGTACTCAGGAGTCAGAAGCAGGCATCTGAATTTGAGGCCAGCCTGGTCTACAGAGTGAATTCCAGGATAGCCAGGGATACACAGAGAAACCCTATCTCAAAAACAAACAAACAAACAAAATAAATAAAATGAAAACTGCCAACTTCTTTCCGAGATGACTGTTAGCACCACTATGCAGATAATGTGCTTAAGGGAGGTCAAATCTTGTACCCTTAACACAAATACTAGTGCAGAAAAAAGTTGTGTTTGTTTTACATTATAACCGCTTCCCACAAGTCACATGATCAGAACCAGGAGTTCCAGTACTGAGAACTTAGCTCAGGTCCTTGGTACACAGTATGCGTTAGCAGGCCAGATTCTAACTCAAAGTCCCGGTGAGACTCAGAACGCTGGCGGTGGCAGGACCTCCCTTTGTCACATAAATGCCTGGCTTGGGTCCAGGAAACGCTGAACAGCTCCCGCCTGAGTCACAGCCTGGGTGAGCACACTGAGGAGTTCCCAGGCTGAAGGGCCGCATTCCTTTTGCAGCAGGCTTCTTCTAAGCAAGTGTCTCTCTGGACTGCACATGAATAAGACGATCGTGCCTGAAGCGTGCAGCCCGCCGTCTGCTTCAGCCACCTTCGCACGCTAGGTGCGTCACCACGACAGAAGCTGTGCCTTCTGACAACCCTGCACAGGGCACTGATTGATATTTTTAAATTATGTATGGGGGAAGGGGGTGTACACATGACTGCAATGCTTGAGGAGTCCAGAAGAGGGCGTCAGATCCTCTGCAGCTGGACTTACAGGCAGATGTGAGCGGACCGGCGCACGTGCTGGGAATCAAACTCAGTCCTCTGCAGGAGCAGCCATGTTCTTAACTGATGAGCTCTGGCTCCTCAATGTTTTGGCTTTCGTTTTGTTTTTATGTTGATAATAGGAACATCTTTTCCCAGCAAGTGCAACTGCTCCAGTCTGGATTACTTAATAAGTCAATTGCTCTATCACAAGCTAGCGCGCATATAAACATTAGCCACTGACGTAGAGTGCTGCACTCTGCCAGTGCCTAAGGCACTAGAAACTAACCCTAATATATTCACTGCTACAGGCCACTTGCAGGCTTCAAAGCTCACCCTGTACCAGGTGACAGTGGTACACACCTTTGATCTCAGCGCTAGGGAGGCTGAGGAGGTCAGATCTCTGGTCTACAGAGTGAGTTCCAGGACAGCTAGGCTACACAGAGAAACCCTGTCTTGAGAGAGAGAGAGAAAGAGAGAGAGAGAGAGAGAGAGAGAGAGAGAAGCAAGCTTGCCTTACTCTACCTACCAGGAAGGAGTGGACCTTCAGCAGGGATTGGTAACTCCCTGCAAAGCACATTGGAGTGGGAAGGGTTAGTTTGGGAAATTTCACAATTTAGCACCAAAGTTGCCTATTGCTGACTTGAAAGTCTGGGCCTACATTCCAATGAATCCCTTTTGACTTCCTGTTTGGGAGTTCCCAGTCTTACTGGTTTAAAAAAAAAAAAAGCAGGCAGATTTCTGACAAGGCCAGCCTAGTCTACAGAATGAGTTCCAGGACAGCCAGAGCTACACAGAGAAAAAGCAACAAACAAAACAACACCAACTAAATTCTACTATTATTAACGATACTCTTATTTAAAAATGTAAGTGCATCTTGGAGGTTTTGAAGAATGACACCTGAGCAGAAGAGGTGGCTCAGCAGGTCAACGTGCTTGCTACAGCCCCAAACCTGGGGTCCCCAGGAGGAGACCTCTAAGCATAAGTGGAAGCTGAAGCTGTCAGGTGGTCAAGAGTTTGAGGCCCTCTTGGGCTACGTGAGATTCTGTCTCAAAAAATTAAAAGAGAGGCTTCCAAGGCCAGCCTGGACTACATATTAAACAAAATAAATAAAGCCTAGAGAAAATCTTTTGGCTCCAGTCACACAGGCTGCTCTGAAATGTATGGCTCTATATCAGATCCTCCTGGCACGGGCAGAGGAAGCTTTACCCAACCAGACCTCGGTTTTATTTATTCCACATGGTTCCACAACGTGTTTGAACACGGCATGCTATAATTTTTCTGGTGATTTCTATGAATCATTTTTTTAATTATGAATAATGTTCTCAGAGACACTCCTGCAAAATTTTACCCAAGGTTCCCTTGGCAACCCTCACATAAAACATCTCAAGTGAAACAGCTTCCAGGATCCACACAGAAAACCAACTTCAGAGCAGAGATTCCTAAAGATCCATTAGTCATCTCTAAGCCACCACCATGACCTGTCTCTTGATTCCTTCAAAGGAAGCGGGAGAGTGAGGGCCACAAACCGACCTAGTGAAATGCAACTCATTAGTCCAAGGATTACTCTACAGATAAATCTCCTAACTTAATTTGCATGCATTGTTTCTTGTGACTATGAATTGTCCTTGGGTTTAAATGGTTGCCTTTCTGTCACCCTCCGAGGGAAGCAGGGAGTTTGAGCTTTTAAGCAATCTGCCATGGGTGGCTTCTTGCTTCTTAGCTCTCAATCCAAGCCACTCAGAAATTAAAATGCTTATGTAAGATCTCCATTTACAGTCTTCATCTTCAGAACCCCAGAACTGATGGATCTCCGAGATCTGGGGCTGCAGCTTTGCAGCAGGGTCTAAGGTTAGCTTGGAGGAAGCCCTGGGTCCTCTCTCCAGCCTGCAGAGAACAAGCAAAGGAATATCTGAGGTGTCCTTATGGACCAGAGGATGGGGTTGGTCCTGGAATTCCAGAACTTTCAGCAGACGAATCTCTTCAGGGATCTACTGCCATTCATTTGCCAGAATTGGCTCCGAGATAGATAGATAGATAGATAGATAGATAGATAGATAGATAGATAGATAGAATAAACAGAATATAAACAAGTCTGTCAGCTGTTACTGTGGGCAGGCGCCAGGGTGCTGCTTAAACGGGGCAGGGTGTGTCCTTCTGGTCAATTATCTTAAGTAGGCATCGATAAGCACTTTGTAAATTATTTCCCTGTGTGTGAATAACAATGACAAGCCCCCCAATAATCCAGTAATAAAAGCAGGTCCGCACGTGATCTTTCAAGGCTTAAATAGTTTTAAAGGTATTTGAAATCTCTGCTTGGTCCAGGCACTGTACAGATCTACCTCACCTACTCTGAAAGAGACACCTGCACGCTCCCCACCCTCCACTCCCGCCCCGCCGCCTGCAGAGATTTACTGAGGAGCTGGGATTCTCAATAAACACTTCTAGCCCCCTCTATCCTGGTCACCCTACGCCTAGTGCAAGGCCTGGCAAATGGAAAGTCTCCAAAAATAAATAACTCTGAAGCTTTAACTGGCTTGCACTCCCTCGATTCCGATTCCGTTTCACTGAGCGCGCTTGCACCTGCCTCCTGTCCCTAAAAGGACAGCGATTCGGCAGCCTGGGTGACAGGTCCCTGAACCCCTGCAATTCAAACGCGTTTGAGAGGGAAGCACAGAGAACCCTGTAGCCCGAAAAGGAGTCCTTGTGCACATCCGCGGGGTGCAAGAAGAGCCAATCCCACAGCGAACAAGATTATTTTGTCCTCAGGTTGGGGGTGGGGTGGGGGAGATGCTTCGAAGTTGGAAATCAAAAAGATCCGTAAACCGCAAGTACTTTGATGACAAGTGTTAACTTTATTTTATTTTTCTTCCTTCCTTCCTTTTCTTCCTTCTCTGTTTCTTTCTCTGTTTCTTTCTCTTTGTCTCTTTCTTTCTTTCTTTCTTTCTTTCTTTCTTTCTTTCTTTCTTTCTTTTTTTCTTTCTTTCTTTCATACATTTTACACGAAAACCAGCTCCACTCTGTGCAGACGGTTCCAAGGTGTTTGCTCTGGTATCTACGCAGATCTCTATCTATCTCTCCCTCTCCCCTCATTTTAAAATTGGAGGCGATTTGGACGGACGAGGCACGTTGGATTTTATTCCTTAATTGGGAGTCACTCCAGAGTCCAACCCAAAAAAGGGCTCCCAAAAAAGGGCTTCCTTTCCTTCCGCTCCCGCAGGAACTCCACAACGGGGCCCACGGAAGCTGAGGCCCGCGCAGGGGTAAAAGACTCACCGGCTTCTGATAGCTACCAGACGGACCCCCACACGCTACCGGAGTCTCAGCGGTCCCAGACCACTGGTTCCCGTGTAGAAAGAACTTGTAGAGGGGGTTTCGGATCGGGCCCGAGACCCAGCTTATGCGACTTCCCACGCGCGCGAGCGTCACGCACACTGAGAAAACCTCTAGGTTCAGGAGAGCCGTGGACCTGCCGCCAGGTTTTCAGTCTGAAAAAGGCCAGAAAAATTTCATCACCAACTCGCACTGGGCCCAGAAGCTTGGGGTCTCGGAGCTGATCCGCTTCCACCGAATTGAGAATCCTCCCTCGGAAAGCCCCTCGGAAAGCGAGCCTGGCCCCCGCCCCCTCCCTCCAGCTAACCCCTGCGGACCCCAGTGTGACCCTCAGCTCCGAAGCCCGAGGGGGGTCTTCAGCGCCTTGCCAAGGAGCCCATATCTGCGTCCAGCTTTCGTTAGTTAGTGGCCAGGATGCAGAACTTCTGGCCACCATTGGCCTTGGGTCCTAAGCATCATCCCCTCCTCGAACGAAGGCTGAGCGTGTTCTAGATACACACCTCAGTAATCCGCCTTTTATGTTGGCCTTTAAAAGAAAAAGAAAAACGAAATGAAAACCTGAGCAAGTCAGGGAGAGACCAGGCCAGGGTTTAGATCCGCCCAGGCTGTGGCCCGCCAGCCCTGCCTACCCGCTTCCCGGAAACTTTCTCTCCTTAAACTTCGAACGAATCCATATATTCCAAATTTATTTAGAATAGGGAAGAGACTCCTCTCTGGCAGTTTATAGTATGTTAATTAAACGAAACGAATTACTCTCTATAAAATATTGAATCCACCCTGTATCATAGCCATCCCTAATTTAAGCTTGGGCAACTATCTATCACTTAGGGGGTGAGGTGGAGCATCATATCCCCGCTTTCTTTGATGTCCAGAAATATTTACCTCAGGTGGGTAGGTTTTGTTCTGGCTCTTAAAGGGGATTTTTTTAGGTTGAGGGTTTTTGGTTTTTTTTTGAAGGGCTGCTTCAGCGATGTCATAAATGAACTAATCGGGTTTTCAGATTTCAAGGCGGTGTGTAATTGATGTAACCACTGAGGAATTTCAGTACACAGCCGACTAAGCCTCCTCCCGCTTAGGGGTTTTCAAACGTGATCTCGGCCTCCCTGAAAGCCATATGGATCGTTTGTAGAGGAAAGCAGGGCTTTGCCCGGTAGCAGGTGGGCTGCCGGGCCCCCACCAGGGATTTTGAGGGGGTTGTTTTCTCTAAGCTGCTCCAAGAGCCCTTTGGGAGAAACCAAGCTGGTGGTGGCAGGTCAGGTGACATCTACTCTGGGACCTGACTCCCCCTTCTTTTGCTGGAAGAGCCTAGTTTGAAGTTGGGCAAGCACCTGCAGCCTAGGCTCCAGAGTGACACCCCCCAGGAGGTCACTACTGTCTGTGTCCTGGCAGAAGAAAAGGGAGTAGGAGGGGAGGGGCATATGTAAGCCCTCAGCTGCTGTGTCTCTCAAAGACCAGGGAGAAAGCAAGGTCAGATGTAGAAGACAGAGAACTAGAACACATGGAGATAAGGACTACCCCTTCATCTCCAGACAAAATTAAATGGATCCATTTATGAACAGCATCCAACCCAGCCCTTCGGTCCTCTCTCAGGAGCTCTGAGAGTACCTATAATAAGCTACTGGTGACAGTTTCTGTTCCCCTAAATCTTCTTGAGAGAAGGGGAGAGGCAGGCAGGAGTCACTGTGACCCTCTAGAGTCACCACCCTGGAATCTGTAGTCGTCCTAGATGACCAAGTCTAGAACTGCTCTTCTCAAAATCCCCCCTGCACCCCAATACTGGGGCCCTGGGGTTAGAGATATCTCTTTTCTCATGGGCAAGGAGAGGCTCACGGGAACAAGAAGAGCTGGTGCCGTGACTCTGCCATTGTGGTTGCCGGTATAGGGCTCTAGCTCAGATTCTGGAAACCTAATTCCTGGGCCCACCATAAGAAGATAGATATGTCCCATTACTGAGATCAGTTAAATAACTAGACCAAGCTAAAGCACTTTCTCCAGAGGAGTAACTTCCAGGTGGAGGGGAGTGGGAGGGAGGAGGGGAGATTTTATATAACTTAAGAAGGAAGAGGCAGGCTGTTGCTGTCTTGACCTCTGCCAGAACAAATTATTCTGAAATTGCACTGGCTACCTGTAATTATATTTTAAACAATGTGTTTGTTAACATTGTAACTGTCTTGGAATAGCAATGACCCCAAGGGGAGTATGTGTAACTTATACATGAAACAGAGTGAGGGCAGGAGAGTGTAGTGTTCTTTTGGACAGCTCATACCAGAAAAGACTTCCAGTTAAGAGACAGTTGGATCTGTGAAGCTGAGTAGGAATGAGGCATGCTGAAGTAAGCACACATCCCACCGATTACCTGTACAGATAATGGCTTAGAAATGAATGTTTCCAGTCTCCTAGGATTCAAGATTTTCTGTTTCCTCCTATAGCTCAGGAGGTTGAAGCTCTTAAATTTCATTTAGAGGCTGAAGACAGCCAGGAACAGGAGAATTCTCCCCCTTCACACACACCTTGGTGGTGGCTAGAGCTCTGATCTCTGATCTCCTTTTATAGCACCAGCTTCCCCAGAGCCCATCCTGGGAGAAACATCTGTGGGGGCCTTGATCTACTGGAAAGTTGGTTTCTGCTGGGGATGGGCCTCAGGTAGGCACAGGGTAGGCAGCTCCGTAAGAACAGCCCCAAACATCTGAAGCGGAAAATTCAAACAGATGTGGGGCAGCCTGGCCCCACCCCTTTCTTCTTGGGGCCCAAATTTCATCCAGATTAGTTTTCCTAATGGAAAATTTCTAAGAGGTGGGACTGGTGGGCTGGGCTTGTGATGTGGCAGATTGAGAGCTGGGTGCCCACCCAGCAGGATCAGTGGGGTCACTTCCTCACACCCTCCCTCTGCAGGCTCCTACCAGCCAGGAATTTATAAGTGGTACCTGAGAGATCCTAGGGTCTCTTCAGCTCTGCCTCATTCCCAGGGCCCAAGGCTGGTGCTGATGTTTGCTTAGCCTAGCTTTAGCGCCAGAGTGCAGTCCTGGAGTCAAGAGACAAGTAGTAGATGTACTAAACTATGGTCGGCGCCAATTAAAACTTGTTCAGGGCCTGGCACGGTGCCCCAGTAAGTAAAATACCAACTACACAACATGAGGACCTGGGTTTGAATCCCCAGAACCCATGTAAAGAGGGAAGGGACCAGGGGCTCTATAAAGTCAGCACTGCCGAATGGAGACAGACAGGCAGGCTGGGCCTCACGTGCCCATGGTCTTGCTGAAATAAGGATTTCTCATGCCCTACATATGCCCATGCATACAACACATCCACTCCTCCTCCTCTTCCTCCTCCCCTCCCCTTTCCCATATCAAACGGAGCTACTACCTTAATACTGTCTCGCAACAATAGACTGGATGGATGTCTGGAGTCTTGCCCTGAGGACCCCATGCTTCAACTCCCAACGGAGAACTCCAGATGGGTCCCCTACTACAAGATGGGCTTCTTCATTATTCCACATAGACGTTAAATTCCTTCCTAGCTGCAAATCCTCTAGTACTGAGATACCAGCCCAGAGAATTGGACTTTAGGCGGTGGCGCTGGGGACCCTAGTTCTGGGGAAGTGTGGTGTTAACAAATGTTTGGTGTTTGGAGAAGGACTTATGTGGAACCTGTCTGGGCGTCTGCTGGGCCTGGAGCTACCCCCATACCCACTTTAATTGCGTTTGCCATCTCCTCCCTAAAGTCAAAACGGCCTCCACTGCGAAAATCCAGTTGCAAGAGTTCAGATACGCTTTCCTGTTACAAACTGGGAAATTCGTTTGGGAAGTTTCAATTCTTGTTACTTGCCTGGTTTCTTCCACCTCCACTTAGCCATGTTTCTATGTTCTGGGTAATCCCTTTCAAGCCGGGGAGGAATTCTCAGGAGTCCATAATTGAGGGTCGGGAATCCTGGGCGTGGGAGAAGCGTTAAACCCTATCGTAGCTGCAGAGTACAGGGCGCATTCCTCGGAGGCCTGCGAAGCGGCGCCAGAGTGGGTCCGCGGTGGCAGGGAGACTCCGCAGCCCCTGCTTGCCCGGAGCAGCTAAAGGCACAGTGTCCCACCGAACTCCCTACAAGGGCTGCAGGTTTGGGCATTGGGTACCCGCGCCACCGGCAAAGGTGACCCGTACTACTGCAGGACCCAGAAAATCCCGCAAGCGCAGAACCCAGTTCCAAACTCGGAAGCACAAAGCAGGAATGAGATCCTGCGTGCTCCCGCTTGGTGCGACTTCGCGCCACCTGGCGCGCCGGTTTTTTCGTTTTGTTTTTTTAATTAAGGCGCGAAGGGCCGGGGTTTGTGCACCGCCCAAAGCACAGAATAGTCTACAACTCCTCGAAGGCCTTCGAACTTCGGGTTTTCAAATGAGGTCCCAGAAAAAGGACAGAAGAATCTGCTTCGCGAGAGTGGTTAGGAGGCCCAGCTCCCCCGGCGCGGGTGGGGAAGTCTGCAGGACCAGGAGCTGATCGGCCTGCAAGCTTCTCTCTTGGAAGAGGACTGGAGGGAGACGAATGGAGCAGTGGCCAGGACATGGGAATCCTGTGTCGGGCACCGGGTTTCCAAGGTCAGACTCCCTGCATCCCATAACTTTACGGCCACCAAAGAGCCACGGGGACTACGACTACAAAAACAACTGCCCTGAGACCTCTGTGCATCTCTGTCTGGGATCCAAGACGCCCGGGAAATGGCATCTGACCCGCGTCGGGAGATTTAGGCTCCAGAGAGGAGTGTGGATGGGTTCGGGCGACCGCCACTGCCTGGGCGCTCGACGGGACTGTAGTGCCCTCATCTATCCGGGCCTTAGCAGCAGGGAAGACACAATATTATTTAACCTAGTGTGGCTCGGTGGGAGAATGCTTGCACAGCTCCACCTCTGAGGGTCGCATCAGCGTTCCCGGTGACCCTGGCTCTATTATGGTTGACTTGAAGCTTTGGCCCAAAGTCGATTGCCCTGTTCCCGCTAGCGCCCCTTGGGCTCAGTGCCCCCGCGTGCCCTCCGGCCCACCCCGTGCGTCCACAATCTCTGTCTCTCTCTCTGTGTCTCTCTCTGTCTCTCTGTCTCTCTGTCTTTCTCTCTCTTCCGGAAGGCGCCAATCTCTTTTCACCCTGGTTTCTAGAAGAGAAGGGGCGAAAAGGTCACTTCCGTGCACGCGTGCGTATGGATGAGTGGAGGGGAAAGGAGTAATTTTTCCTCAGTCCACCCTTTAAGACTCGCGGATCGGCCACCCAAGGAAGGTGCAAGTGTGGGACCAGGATTGCCATCCCGTCTCCGGGCACTTGGCCAGCTGTTAGCGCCGCCTTTTCTGGGCCGCGCCCGCGCTGACCTGCCCGGAGCCTCCGTGGAAACCAGCACTGCACCCTCCCTCTTTCCTTCTTCGCCGCACCGGCCGCCCATCCTCGATCCCAGGCCCTGCCACTCAACCTCGGAGCGGGTAGGCGCGACGCTTCTCCTGCACCCACCCCGGCTTACCTTACCCCGGGAGCGCACTGGTCTCTCGTGGGGACAGTCCCTGGAGGTAGCGACGCGTAGGCGCGCCGGCGACTCGCGGGCCGCGGCGGGGGTCGGAGGCGAGGCTCACCGCCCTGCCACGGCCCCTCCCCTCTCCCCCCTCCCGCAGCCCTGCGCAGCCCAGTCTCCGCCCGAAGGCGGGTCCGCCATAAACAAACGCAGCTCGGTCACACGTGGACCGCGGAGCTGCTGCGCCTCGCCACCGATCGCGGGCTCCGGACGCCCGGGCTAAGGAAGCCAGAACCGCCGGGGAGGGCAGGAAAGCGCACCGAGCTCACGCTTGGCTCCGGCCACTGCCACCTCGCTCCGCTCCCGCCCCATGGCTCCGCGGCGGCCGCCGCCGCTGCCGCCCTTGCCTTCCGAGGGCCCTCGCGGCAGCGGGTGCAAGCCCTCATTTAAGGACTAAACAGGGTTAGTCTGCTCGCCCGCCAACCACAGCCCCAGGAAGGTCGATGCCGGAGATACTGGAGACGAGAAGGAAGAGCGAGCTGGAAGCAGGTCCAGCCTCCAGCCTCAGGCAGAGAGGGGGGCTGTGAAACTGGTTTGCGACGGACTCAGGGCTGGCGCCCTGCAGAAGCCGTTGGGTGCTCCAGGCCGGTCCCCTGCACTTGCCCGAGCCCGGCATCCCCCCGACTCACCTGACCCCTGGCGTCCCTGTCCCCATTCCGGCTGCCACAGCCCAAGCGGAACTCCGCGGGCCTGGAGCGCAGCGAGGTCTAATATGCCCAGAGCCGAGGCGCGATGAAGGAGAAGTCCAAAAATGCGGCCAAAACCAGGAGGGAGAAGGAAAATGGCGAGTTTTACGAGCTGGCCAAGCTGCTCCCGCTGCCTTCAGCCATCACCTCTCAGCTGGACAAAGCGTCCATCATCCGACTCACCACCAGCTACCTGAAGATGCGCGCGGTCTTCCCGGAAGGTGAGGCTGCAGGTGGGCGTCCGAGGCGCGGGGGAGCTGAGCGGCCGGCTGCAGAAAGGAGGCTTCCGTGCGCGAAGAAGCCCGCGCGGCCTCCTGGCTACTGTGGCCGCGTCTGGGGAGGCCGCGCCGGGGCTTCGGCCCAGGCCTAAGCTAAGGCTGAGGGACAAGCTGTGCCGGGCCAGGCGATCCAATCACCTATAAGCTCCGGGCAGAGTCGGGGAAACCAAGCGTTATCCCTGGGTTGGTGTTGGCGAAGCTGACATGGGCAGGCTAGTTCGTTCCGGTTGTTCTTTCCCCTTTCCTTTCTTTCCCGGCCCTCTCCTCTCACTGGCTTCTCTTTCTTTTCTTCCTTCCATACCAGTCCATGCTGCTCTTTCGCTCTTTCTTTCTTTCTTTCTTTCTTTCTTTCTTTCTTTCTTTCTTTCTTTCTTTCTTCCTCTCTCTCTCTCTTCTTCTTCCTCTCTCTCTCTCTCTCTCTTTTATATTTTTTTCCTTTCTCCTTACTTCTCTCTCGCCTCTGCTTTTGCTCGCCCCCCCCCCCATTTCTCTCTTTTTCTGCTGGTGGACCAGGACTCGCTGCTCTATCCTCTCCGAGCGGCTGGATGCACAGCAAGGCCCGCGCATCTCAGCCAACGCTGAGGTTCCGAGAGTTTGTGAGCAGATTTGAGTGAGAGACTCGTATATCCTTTTCCCCAACTCGCCTCCCTGTGCTCTGGGAAACGATGATATGGACAGGAGACAAGAAACTGGATAATCTCGGGCACTGCGGTTAAGAGAAAAGGGACTATTTCAAAAGTGGCGGGCGGGCCTGAGTGTAACATTTCAGGATTTAAAGGCGCTACAGTGGGCAATTGTCACCGGGCCGCAGCTCTCCTGCGGACGATAGTTTGTAGGAAATAGCGGCCTGCTGGGTGGACACTGCTGGGCCAGGCACCGCAGAGAGTCAGATCTGGGGTCTGTGGCCGGGGCTGAGGGATTCTGACATTGTCAGAAAGCACCGAGCTCCGAGGCCTGTTGCCTCCAGCACCTCCAGGCTTTAGGGCTGGTAGTGCAGAGCAGGCCGCGGAAGGAAGACAGGGATTTGGAGAGTCGTTGCTCCGGTGGCGACAGGTGTCCCTCGGCCACAGGGCTCCTCCACCAGTGCTGTTGCGCGGGGTCAGTAAGCCCCTTCTGCGGCTGCCTCCCACAGCCTGTGTTTACTTTGTCTGAGTCTTAGCTGAATTTTCCTCCACCAGTGTTCACGCGAAGCTCGGCTGTCTGGTCCGCGGGTGCCAGCCTCCAGTCCCGGAGAGGCCCGGAGTAAGCGCCAGCGAACTTAGAGCACCCGAGAGCTGAGGTAGCCAGAGGCGGTGGCTCGGCCTCTGCCCCCCAGGCCCACTTCGGGAGAGCCCTGCTCCAGCACCCAGCGGTCCTAAAGCATACCCAGCCGGGCCCAAGGAAAGTTCCTCGGGATTTCGCCCTTTGTGCTGAAAGTTTTTGGTCCCGGCTCCCTGCTGTCAGGACCCCTGGGTCTGAGAAGGAGAGGTGATTTCCTGCTGTCTGAAGTTTCCGTGGAAGGTTAAAATATGGAATTGGGTTTTATAACAGCAGCAACTTTTCGTTGGTTTCTTTTCCACCGGGAAGAGTGGTGTTAGCCGATGTTCTGCAAGGAGCCTTCCTATCTGCTTGCTACAAAATGGGCTTCGAGATCAGGCCTCCTGCCTTGAGGAGGTTTTAAAACCCTCCTGGGTTTTAAAAATAAAAATTATCAGAAGAGTAAATGGTATGTTGTCAGTTATTTCAAACAAACCAGAGATTAACTGGCAGGGGAGGACAGGGTGTAAAGGACTAACTGAGCTATTCTTGTCTGGGAGCTGGCCAGCAAATACTACGAAGCACAGGGACTCTGCTGTGTGTACAGCACAGTAGCCATTTAAATAAGCTCTCCGTCTGGTGTGCATAGGAAGGCACTTGGCTGCGTTCTGGGTTCCTGCGGGAGTGGGTCTTCTGTGGGCGCTGTCCTGAACAAGCGTCCCCAGTGCATCGCTCAGATGCTGCCCAATTGGGGGTAGGGGGCACCTCTGCTTCATAGAAGGTGACTCTAAAGGTGGATACTCCTTGAAGGGGTCAGCCTGGTACCATTTATCTCTAGAAATGGCTCTGAAATTGTGAGGCCAGCAAAAGGAAGGAGGCCTTACCTCCCACACCCCTTCCTGGCAATGCTGTCACAGGAATGCCAGCCAGAGAAAGTGTAGCCTAGGGTGTAAGGAATTCACTGCTCACTCACTTTGTGTGGTGACACCCGTTCTCACACTGTCTGGGGCAGTCTTTGTTTTTGGAAGTAGCTCTGTTATGCAAAATAATGTACTCCCTTCTCCAGAGGTGTTCTTCTTATAATCGATTTATTTAACCTGTTTTGCGGGAGCCAGGGTCAGCTGAGGACTGCTGCATAGAAGTCAAACCAAGACCATCGCTATTAGGGGCTTGGTGTCCAGGGCAGTACTGGACACCAGCAGGATCTTTTTAGATCAGTTCTCCCACACAAGTTGAAAAGATTCTGAGCAAGAATCTACCTGCCAGCCAGGCTGTGGTGGCACACGCCTTTAGTCCCAGCACTCACTCCCAGCACTCACTCGGGAGGCAGAGGCAGGCGGATTTCTGAGTTCGAGGCCAGCCTGGTCTACAGAGTGAGTTCCAGGACAACCAGGGCTATACAGAGAAACCCTGTCTCAAAAAACCAAAAAAAAAAAAAAAAAGAATCTACCGCCAAATACAATTTTGCCTTGAGCAAGGGTGTTTACTGGGTAAAGAAGAATCTAGAAGACCAGCTTGGGACTTTGGAAGTGGGAAGAATGAAGTACCATGGAATGCCTCAGAGCAGTGGGGTCTCTGTGCTGCAACCTTTAATGCCGTTCCTCTCATGCTGTGGTGAACCCCAACCATGAAATTATTTTCACTGCTACTTTATAACTGTAATTTTGATACTGTTATGAATCGTGACCCACAAGTGAAGAACCACTGGGCTGCCGCTGCCGCAGAGGAACCCTTCCTAGCTGGGGAATGTGAAGCCAAAGGCGGACAAGCCAACCAACCATCCAGCTTATGCTATAACTGTGTGGCAGGCGGTAACAGGGTGGCAGGCAATGATGAATGCCTATGCTCCAGCAGTACAGAGGCCAGGAGAAAGAGAAACCGGAAAGGGTCAGGCACAGGCACGGAGGTGTCCTGCAACTTGGGGAATACCTCCAGTTATTTCTGGGGGGTTGAAGCCGGTTTTGCCTTCTGTAAAACAGGCCTATTGAGCACTCAGGACTTGCACAGCACTGTTGTGGATGCACGTGAGAAAAAACGCTGAGAAATCTAGCAACAGAAAGGGAGCACCGCTTTGCTGATGAAGGGAGCACCGCTTTGCTGGTGAAGGGAGCACCGCTTTGCTGGTGAAGGGAGCACCGCTTTGCTGTTGTGAGCAGAAACACTCTAATAGCAAAGAGACGGGCAACTGTCTCCTGTCTAAAAACCTCTCCTTCCCATCTCTCTGTTTTCTTTACAGTGCTAAACTAAAAAGTGGAGGGAACGTCTCATCAAGGCTGGCTTTGTAACAAGGGCAAGAGATAGGGAAGAGGGGGGCACACTTCAGTGGGTGGTTGAAGGTGGGTAAACAGAGCTGTGGCATAGCCTGAGCTGTGTTAGGTCATGTGGCCCAGCTTCTGGAGGAGCTTTTCAATATGGGACAGATAGAGGTGGCTAGCTTTTAGGAGCCAGAGCCATCCCTGCTGTAGATTCCACCAATCCACCTCCTCCAGGAGAGACCCAATGAGCTTCCTGTTAGTCAGTAAGCATTCTTCCTCTGGACCCTGGCAGGAGAGACTGGCCCAAGGCTAGGCTCAGGACCGGGAGTCTCTGTTCCTGCCTTCTTTTCAAGTGGGAAGGGGAGAGGCATAGGTGCCTATCCCAATGTACTTAAGAGAAAGCAACACACACACACACACACACACACACACACACACACACACAGAGAGAGAGAGAGAGAGAGAGAGAGAGAGAGAGAGAGAGAGAGAGAGAGAGAGAGAGAGGGAGGAGTGGGGGGGAGGTGGTGTTCAAGGTCTGAATTTTACCAACAACCAGATTCTTTGGAGTTTAAATTCAGTTGCACACACACCCTCACCTTAGTCAAAATACCCCACAGGCACTGGACTTAGGTCATACTTTCTTAAAATGATTTGATTTCAAGACTTTGGCGAGGACACTCTTGCCCTATGCCTATGTGCACACGCCCATCTGTCTTTACAACCATTTCTTTATTCGCACTTTGAGGCCTGAAGCTCCCGGGTCAGTCCAGCCACAGCCTGCTATGCAGCCCCTGGCTTTGGTGCAGGAGAGGCAGTCTGGTACTGCAGAGTGAGAAACTGCGGGTGGGAATGCAGTTCACAGAAAGAGAGTTTCCCCAATGGACTCTGGGCTCTGCCAGGTAGCTTTCTTCCGGGCACCACTGGTGGGCACCACATGTAAACTAGGGCTAAGTATTTATTCAGCCTTGGAGGTTGCTATCTCAGGGGTCTTTGGCCCTGGGGTCACTCTCCCCTATGGTGGGACATCCAAAGCTTGAAGCCAACCCCTTTCCTTGTCCCAGCGACCCAGGAGGAGGTCTTCTTGTGGGCATCCCTACTCACCACCCACCATCAAACCCATCTCTTGACCTGCTGATTTGAAATGGGGGTGGGTGCCAGGAAAGGCCTTTTCAGAGACCTGGAAGAGAGCAGAAGGACTCTAAGATAGGGGCACTGGAGAAGAGGGACTAGCTGTGGTCTCTCCAGGAGAACAAGCCAGAGGGCCAGAGCTCAAGTCTCAACGTTATAATCCTGCAGAGCCTATAACCCTTTTGGCCACCAAGCCCTAACCAGGGCAAGGATCCCGTGTGTGTGTGTGTGTGTGTGTGTGTGTGTGTGTGTGTGTGTGTGTGGAGAGAGAGAGAGAGAGAACACAGAGAGAACACAGATTCATGTGGGTAGATACTGTGAGGGTGCTGGGTCCAGTAGCAGACCTATGTGAAGAAAATCAATAGACCAGCTCCTCACCCCCACCTGTTCCAACTGGCTTGATTTGCAATCTAGACAGTCTCGGTGGCCTGGAACTAGCTTGAAGCTGCCTTCTCTGGGAACATGCCCTCTTTCCTGTTCTACAAGACTGCTATTTGGGGATGGGGAGGACCAGGGGCCATAAGATGCAGTAATGGCTTAGAAGCTCTCATCCTGGTGCTCCCCACCTTGGTTCTCCCTAACTTAGTCCCAAGAAGATGAAGTTTAGAGTTGAGCAGATTAGAGGTATTGGGGTGGCCTGAAGGTCAAGATTTATGAGATGTCTTAAACACCAGGGATGAGGTGGGAGGGTTGGAGAGGGGGAGCAGGAGACCAGATCTCTGATGTAGAAAGAAGGCTCCCTAACTGGGTTTTATACTCTCTTCTGTCTTTGGCAGGTTGGGGCCAGACAGCTACCCGCCCCCCCAAGGAGTGAGGTGTTCATTCCATTAAATCTCACAAGGCCTTTATGGGGAGCCTCTATGTCACCACTTTTTAGACACCCAGTGTCGAAGGGTGAGAGAGGGTGGGTGTGGAGCCCCACAGTGTTCACCAGTGCCCAGGCCTTAATTTGATCAGGACCTATCTTCTCTTCCTGGTCACTAGGAGCCTGTCTATTGTGTGTGCCAACCCAGGGTCCTTGCACCTGAGCTGCAAGTGGGCAGCCAGCCTCCGAGAGATAGTTCAGGGCTTGTGGCTTATGGTTCGCATCTGGAGGTACCCCCAAGAGCCTGGCTGAGACCTTCATTCTTGCTCATGAGTCCTTTGTTGATCAACTGACCAAAGGGCCAAGAAGGGAGGGACCATATTTAGCTTCTTGATGTTGGTGGTCTGCTAAGCCTTAGCTGAAGGGCAGGCAATATGGAGACAAGTACTGACACCAGGATGTCAGAGGAAGCCACTAGAAATGGGCACCTGGTCGTGGCTCCCTCCCCAGTGGTCTTAGAAATTTCTCCCTAGGGTTTCTCCATGCAACCTGGTGTCTGGCTTCTCCAGGAGAGAACAGCTGTTGGGGAACCCAATCTTAAGACTGAGAAACTGCAGGTGAGGGTGGGGGGTTGTGGTCCCTTCCAGGGGAGGAGCAGGTTTAGGGTACATTGAAATGGACCACCATTAACTATGAACCCTGGGGGCACCCTCACTTTCCAAATAAATATATAAATCCCTTGGTTAGGTCTAAGTAAGGGCCATTTACCTGGTGCCTCAGTTTTCAGGGGTATACTATCATTTACCAGGACCAAGAATCTTCTTTTCATGACAAACCTTACTTTATTCCACCTCTAAGTACAGCCCAAAGTATACTTTTATGGGCTGAGTGAAAATACCTCTCCCACAGCGGTTCCTAATGGATCCGCTGGCAGAGCCACTAACCCGGGATGAGGTGACTGGGCCTGGGGGGGGGGGGGTAGGGAAATTGTCCCGTGCAGCTCAGCCATCTCCTGCCAGATCCAAAAGGGGCACATTTTCAAGAAGTTACAGGAAAAGAATAGTGAGGTTAAAAAAAAAAAAAAAAAACATCCGGGTATTTGAATTATACTGAAAAGAGTCCTATGTGCCCTGGGCTCCAAGTCAAGACCTTCCAGGGGTTTTCCGGAAGTGGGACAGAGGCTTCTGTGGGGAGAGCACTCCGAAATGAGAAGAGTCCCCAAAGACTCTGAGGAAAGTCAGTAAGGAGAAAGAGAAGCAATTTTGCATAGTCAGGGATGGCTCTCTGGCCAGAGGACCACCCAAACCTAGGCAGACCAGGGAGGTGGAAGAGGAAAGTCACCAGGGATACATCTGTCCATTTTCAGAAACTACGTTTCTTGGATTCTTACTAAATTCGTTCTTCTCTGTGAACCTCTGGAGGTTCTATACCTCCATTCTTCCAGTGGCTGTTTCAGTGGGGATAAAGATACCCCAGCTTTCCTCTCCACAAAACAAAGTACCTAGCCTGGAGCAAATGGTGCTCTGGGGGGATTAGTGTGGATGCTTGGAAGGGAGCTGATGATACAAACCACCCTTGCTCACAGTGCGGAGGCAGAGGGGCCGGGGATAATGAGCTACGACTTTGCCTGGCACTGGAGGATATGTGTAAATAGCCACTTCTCTCTGGGAGCAGAAATTAGAGGTCACCCCCTTTTCAGTTTCCAGGAAGCCTGGACTGTACTTCAAGGTCCGTTTTCTATTTCCTAAGTTGGAGGATCAGAGGCCACACGTCAGCAGTGACTCTTAAGGAGCCCACTTAAAGCTGTTCATATTGAGGGTTTCTTTTTAGCCACAAGGTTTGCTAAGGCTGATCAGGGTGTGTGCTTAGAGTGTCCAGCCTTATCAAGATGCCCCTGGCCTGTGGTCCCACATTTAAGGCTCATGGACAAGTAGAGATTTGATCTTGCCTGCAGTTCCCCAAAGGACGCACCGACTGGGCTCTAATCTGTGAAAGAGAGTTTCGGGTATGGGGCGAAGGCTGGAGCTCAGAGCTCCGGCTGAGGCTCTGGTCACCAGCCTTCGAAGAGGGCAGAGGAAAGCCTCTACCTGCCTTCAGCAGCCAACCCTGGGGCATGGGGAGAGGGAGATTCGGGAAGGGCCTGGCTCTCTTTTCCCACGGGCACTCTGGGGTAGAAGGGAGATGGTGAGAAGCTTCAATTCTTAAAAGATCCCCTGTAGGTGGAAGGGATAGATGAAAAGAACAGACAAATGCCCAGAAAAGCCAACCAAGTGAGCTTGGAACTCTGGGATAGAAAAGAACCGGTTCGGGAGAAACTGTAAACTCCCAGAAGACAGGGTCACAGGACCTGGTGTTGATCTTTGTCTCCCAGAAGTGGAAAGAGGGAGGCAGCGCAGATCCTGGGGGAGTATTTACGAGTCAAATCGATACCCCCGATACCCCCGTTTGGCTTCCAGGATGGCCAATTTTAAAGCAGATTAGATTACGTTGTGGCATTTCAAATAAAACAGCAATTTCAGAAGCATGAACGCGAGAGCGACCCTCAGGAGCAATGGACCCAACTGGGCTTGGGATGCACGGGGATGGGAACCCCAGAACTGGCGGCCCAGAGGAAGTTTGTCTTCGGGTTTTTGTTGTTGTTGTTGTTGTTGTTGTTGGTGGTGGTGGTGGTGGTGGTGGTGTGTGTTTGCCGTAAACGTGTGGGTGAATGTATTATTTTTTGAGATGGGATTTCTCTGTGGCCCTGGTTATCTGAACTCACTCTTGGACCCACCTGGCCTCAAACTCAGAGATCCTCCTGACTTTGCCTACCCCACCTTAGTGCTAGGATTAAAAGCATGCTATAGCTCCTCCGCTGTGGGCATTCAGGTTTTTAAGCCCCTACGTAGGACGCAAGGGAACAGGGAGTGCGGGTAGAGGTTGGAGTTGAGGGCGCAGAGGTTCGGGGTGGGTGGATTTCCACATGCCTGGCCTGGAGCCCTGGCGTCTATAGGTGCTGCAATTAAATTATTTGCTTTATTCTCTTGTCCAAGGTCTAGGAGACGCGTGGGGACAGCCGAGCAGAACAGGGCCTCTGGACAGCGTGGCCAAAGAGCTGGGATCCCATTTGCTGCAGGTAGAACCACGGGATAAGTGTCCTCGCCCTCGGATGTGAGAAGGGTTCCTCCCAAGGCGCCTCCAGACCGCAGAGGTGGGGGGCGGGACGAGGGGACCGGGAACCGGGGCGCAGGGATCTGGGGTGCCTCTGGTCCGAAAAGACCAGGACTTAGGCATGAATCTTAAAAATTCAGAGTGCAGTGTCATGCCAGCGCTATCCACAGCCTGTACCCCTCCAGTACCATACGAGTGTCTAGTCACCCAAGACCCGAGACACACAACTCCCGGAGCGGGACTAAGTCCTTGGCACTTTTGCTTCAGACCTAGACAGACCTAGACGGGTCTCGGTTGCGGAGACAGAGCTGGATTGATGGCCGCCCGGCTTGCAAGCAGAGAGCCCAGGCTCTCTAGCTTTGCGGGGAGGGGAGGAGGGGGTGAGCGGGGAGTTAAAGTAGCCAAAGCAGAATCCTCGACTCTCCTTGCTCCCCAACCCCGCCCTACGCTTGCTTCTTTCAAAACTTTTCCACCTCGCTGCACTCCCCAGCGCTCCCACATTTTATTCTGAGAGAAAGATTGAAGAAACGGAAGTTGTAAATAACATCCAAGAGGTCGCAACCAGAATTGGTCCAGTTCTGTGACCCATATCAATAACTCAAATACGGGGTGATCTCAGGCATCGGGTTTCCCCAACCTCTATCACGATCTTGACTTCACGCGCGCGTGCGGGTTGCGGTAGTAGCTGGGCAGCTCTGGCACCCGCGGCCACGTCCACATCAGCCCCTGGGGTAGCTGAGGACAGCGCCGCCTCCCTCCCATCTCAAATGCTCGCCTCAGAATCCCGTCAACGGTGCGATTCATTCCCCGCACTCCTGTCATTTGTCTCTGCCACCAAAAAATGCCCACTGATGGCTATTTTGCATTTCCTTCCTCTATTTTGTGTTTGTGTGTGTGTGTGTGTGTGTGTGTGTGTGTGTGTGTGTGTTTTCTTTAAAAAAAAAAAAAGTTCGCGGATAGGTGAATGGCTTAGGTGGGAGAGTCAGAGACCAGCAAGCAACAACAAATCCCCCAGCTCTTTGAACAGCGTTGCCACAAACCCAGCGTGTAGCTTTTAAACTGCCGGGGCCGGGCGGGTGGGGCGGCATTTGGAGCCTTAGCGAACTTAGTAGCAGCCCTGTAGGGTGGTAGCCACGAGCCTGCCTGCTCACTCCCGGCTATTTTTTTCAGTATTTCAACCCTCTTCATATAGTGACATTCATGTCAGGGACATGTAAGAAGTGAGGTACCAAGGAGAAACCCGGTGGGTAGTGTGAGTGTGAATGCCCTAGATGTCTTCCAAGTGAGTAACTCCTTAGTTGGTGACACTCCACACTTCCTTCGAGAACAGGTTTTTGTTTGCTTGTTTGTTTGTTTAAGCTACTGCTGGCAACTTTAATTTTGTTTTTGTTTTTGTTTGTTTGTTTGTTTGTTTTCGAGAATGGGTTTCTCTGTGTAGTCCTGGCTGTCCTGGAACTCACTCTGTAGACCAGGCTGGCCTTGAACTCAGAAATCCACCTGCCTCTGCCTCTCAAGTGCTGGGATTAAAGGCGTGCGTCACCACTGCCGACCTAACTTTGAATTTTTAATCGTAACTTTTTAAACTTCCACTCATTTCCTTAGATACAGTGAGAGATCCACTTGTTATTTCTTAAACGAACTTCGAGCCCAGCATTCAGATTAAAACGCCAGAAATTGATTTTTATTTTTCTTATTTGAAATGTCACTGATTCTGTTAGGAAAAATATAACATGGCTGAGTTTAAAATGGAGAAACGTTTTTAAAAGTGATTTTTTTTTTTTTTTACCCATAGTGTAATGAAGGTAGAGACAGGTTAGAAAGCAAAGAATTTTGGTAGCAAACTTCAAGTCAGCAGAAGGTTAAGGATATCTTTACATTTTATTTTTCCTTCAGTCTTTTGACCATCCCAAGCCTTTAAGGGAGTGGGTTTTTTTTTTTTTTTTTTAAGAAACTCAACAGTAATCTGGTTTCAATTACATGCTGTAAAAATAGAATTCGTAGCCAGAAATTAATTTGGGATATTTTATGGGTGTACAATTGAATGCTGTATGAAGCTTTTAGCAACTTTATTGTTCCCCCTTTGAAGCTCCTGATCTTAAATATGAATGCGTAAATACAGTATTAGTTTTTTTCTTCTCAAAAATATTTAGTCTTTTTTTTCCTTGATGTTTGTTACTCTCTTTCTTGTCTGGATCACTTTTTACAATCTCACGTTATTTCTGGAAGGTTAGCCAACTCAGACAGAAATCAGAATTTCATTGGGTTCGTTTGCGTTTTTTCAGAAGTCGATACTCTTTTCCTCTTGACTTTGGCAAAGGTCATTTGATCCCTTTCAAAGTCTAAATGCTTGACTCTGTAGACACGGGTCTGGTAGAATAATCGAACATTTTGTTTTATTTCCTCGGGAATGGCAATGGTAGGAATTTATTATTCTAACGGTACTTAGGGGTAACTAGAAAACTGTGGCAAATAAAGGGTTGGTCCTAGTGGTATAAGCCACTGCCAGTTCCCACATTAAGTGGCCTGTGGAGCGGTAGGTGCTCCCCTAAGAACCATAGAATGCCGGATTCGATTCGTTCTAAGTGCTAAATAAGGCCAATCAATAAAGCCACGGCCAAGTTGAGTGGGTTAGGACTTCTCAAATGCTTTGCGTGGTCTCTGTACTGTGGATGTGAGATTGTTTTAAAAGTGCATTGAAAGTGTTTGAAAGCTTGGGAATCAGGCTCTAAGCATTGTTACCTGCAGTCCTTACTGCCTGGACTTTTAGTCTCTCCTGTAACAAATATGCACACATGAAGTTATGTCTCAGGGCCCCAGGCATGCTAAGCAAACACACTCCCCCCAAAGCACTTACCCCCCACCCCCAGCCCTTCTCATTTTAATGGAGTCCTCCAGCCCAGAGTCTCCTGGTTGCTGGATTCGCTGCAAGATGTCTAACTGTGGTCTCTCACACTGCTTCTTTCTCTTTACAGACTCTAGATGGATTTGTGTTTGTGGTGGCCTCTGATGGCAAAATCATGTATATATCTGAGACTGCTTCTGTCCATTTAGGCTTGTCCCAGGTAGGTACTGTCCGATTCCATGGACTATTGAAATATTAGATGTTAACAGTCTTGACAGCGTTGCCCAACCTGTTTGTGCATGCTTTTATGAATGAGCATAATGTATATTTGTGAAGCCCCTTCAGTGGGCTTCCCTCGACTTACATTTTTACTTTCTTTTTCCTTTGAGGTTAATGTCAGTACATCTCAGCTGGGGTCAGCTCTGATCCAAGATCACTTTTTATGTTTTTTTTAAATCAGATTTCCTGATCTGTTCTGTCACTTAGTAATGTGAGGTGGTACCAAAAAGAGCTTTCCTAAGAAGGACCTTTCTACCCGTGTTCACTGTCTGCCTGTGGTATCAGGCATTGCTGTGGATCAAGAGGCACGGGCTCTTTCAACCTGGGTTTTGTGTAGCCCTGTGGAGGCTAGAAGGGCAGGGTGGGCTCATGGGCTGTTCCTGTGGAATTCAGGAACAGCCCATTCGTCCTGAGGTGTCTCTTTTCTTTTCTTTTCTTTTCTTTTCTTTTCTTTTCTTTTCTTTTCTTTTCTTTTCTTTTCTTTTCTTTTCTTTCTTTCTTCCCCAGTTCGGTGGTTGCTTCAGTAAGCATTTTACATTCTGTGACAGAAAGCCATAAAATTCAGCTCACTACTGTTTGCAAGGTCCTGATTTCTTCAGAACTTTTCCACAGTGCCATTTCTTAGAAGAGCTGAGCTCAGTTTGTCTGTCCCTAGAGAGTTTTCTAGGGGGCTAAAGGCACATCTGGCCAGGGAGAGGCTGAAAGGTCACTCCTATTCACTCCACCCGTGGCTCCTAGTCACAAGGCACATTGAAAACCCTTGTTCTCTGAAGGATTTCAAGTGTGTTTAATGTGTCTGAGTACGCCACCCCTCACTGCCTCTTTTGCCCCACGTCCTTGTGACCTTTCCCGCATTCCTGCCTGTCTTGTTTTCTTTTGTGACCCACTGGGTTTAACTGGGGCTTCTGTGTGACTGCTGGAGCCTAGCGGACTGACCGCTCACCGGGGAGGAGACAAGTAAAGGCAAGGCCTCTCAGTGATCAGTAACCAATAGCTCGGCACCGGGGGTGGGGCCTCCAAGCCCTCCCTCATCCGCGCCTGTATTCCAGCCTGACTATAGGTTGTTGGGCGTGTTCCACGCAGATCAGCACAAAGGCATTTTATAGGAGCAAACACAGCTACTATGAGCTCGGGATGGCAGGCGTGCGTCATCCAGAAGATGGGTTTGCAGCCTTTCTTCATCTTCTGCCTCTTTCTGTGCTCCTGGCCCTTAGAGGAGGTGGTGGGAGTGTCCCTATTTAGAACTGGGAAGTCAATGTTACTTCTCTTGAGCTGCCATGAGTCTGCAGAGTCTCAGCCACCACCCTCCCAGTGCAAAGGGATGCTTCTCCGACTAAGTCGAGAGAAACATCTGTCTATGGCTAAAAATATGAACACTAGAAGCTCGTTTTCTCATTTGGGAAGTCACAGTTTTTATATAGGTAGGAACTAAATGTTTCTCTACATTATGAATGGTCAGTGTAGCCGATGGTGGAAGNTTTTTTTTTTTTTTTTTTTCTCTGTATAGCCCTGGCTGTCCTGGAACTCACTTTGTAGACCAGGCAGGCCTCGAACTCAGAAATCCGCCTGCCTCTGCCTACCGAGTGCTGGGATTAAAGGCATGCGCCACCACTCCCGGCAATCAGCAACTTTTTCCCCCCCTTGTTCCGGTCAACCCGCTCGCTCCGCTCGACCTCGCTCGTTCCCGCTGGCTCCACTCGCTCCGGTTGGCCCCGCTTCTTCCGGCCGTCCCGCTTGCTCCAGCCGTCCCGTTAGACTCCGCTCGCTCCGGACAGCCTCGCGTGCTCCGGTTGGTCTCTCTGGTCCAAGGATTCATATTTCTTATTATTCTTCATAAGTACGCTGTAGCTGACTTCAGATGCACCAGAGGAGGGCATCAGATCTTGTTACGGGTGGTTGTAAGCCACCATGTGGTTGCTGGGATTTGAACTCATCACCTTCAGAAGAGCAGTCGGGTGCTCTAACCCACTGAGCCATCTCACCAGCCCAATCAGCAACTTTTAAAGTAATAAAGTCACTATTGTTGAATATTAAACTTAGATCTGAGCTTCCTAGCAGTCAAACAAATCAATTTTTACAGATTTCACTGTCTAGTTAGACAGGCATTTCATGTCCAGAAACCATAGTTTAAATAATAAAGTAAGGCCTCCAACCCTCTCTCAAGACAGGGATTGAACAGCCACCTTTAACTCATTAGATCTGAACCCGCTAGAGCCTTGGGTGGGTACCTGCTGGCACTTGTTGGATATTTGGAATGTGGTGGCTCACCCTAGGTCCTGGGGGAAGCCTAGGATATCCACTGCTTTCAGTAGGCGACTTGGTCCACCAGGCAGCGTCTCCTGGTCATTTTTCTCTTTCCATGTGAGAAATAGGATGGATTGACTATGAGCACTCTAATTAAGGACGACCAAAGCATGGGCTAGGTGACAGATCTGAGTCCTGCTCCTGATTAAGTCTGCTGAAGCAAAGCTAGGCAACCTCACGAGCTGTGTATCACGTTTCCCTTGAGCAGGCCCAGAAATAAAACGCGGCAGCATCACTTTGGAAAGGGGAGAGGGACCACATGCTACTATGTTGCAAGAAGGCTGTAGGGGGATACCTTTTGATTCTGCATCCTCTGAAGAAAGACGGATTAAATAGAGTGAAGCCAAACCAACTGTGTAGAACAACTGGTTTCTTCCTGATTTCCCAGTGAGGCTGTGAGGCCCAGTCAGCACCGTTTAAAACACAGTAACTCTGCTGCTGCTGCCCCTGATACTGGGGATCTCCTTGCTGATGTCTGGGGATCCCTGATGAGCTGTTTAAATAAGCAACAACAAAAAATTTTCCCCAAACCCATCTCCTCTCATGATTAACGCCCCAGAGGAGAGGAAAAGCCAGGTGGATCTGCACTGTATAAAACAAGGAGTATTGCATGGGATACCAAGCCAACTACTCTTTAAAAACATGTTTTGCATGCTGGGCTGTAGTGAGACATAGCTTTAATCCTAGCACTCAGACAGAGGCTGGAGAATCTCTGAGTTCTGGACCAGCTTGGGTCAGGACAGCCAGGGCTACACTGAGAAACCCTGTCTTTAAAAAACCAAAACAACAACAACAACAACAACAACAACCATGTTCTGCATCCTGGAAGTTATTTCTGTAAGTAGTAACTGTGAGGTCAATATGACAAACATTCATATTATTAAATTTATTTACAGTGGGTTCTTTTTTTTTTAAGATTTATTTATTTATTACATGTAAATACATTGTAGGTGTCTTCAGATACCCCAGAAGAGGGCATCAGATCTCATCACAGATGGTTGTGAGCCACCATATGGTTGCTGGGATTTGACTCAGGACCTTTGGAAGAGCAGTCAGTGCTCTTAACCACTGAGCCATCTCTCCAGCCCCTTACAGTTGGTTCTTAAACAAGATCTTTAGAGATAAAAGTGTTGGGGATGGGGGTGTAGCTCAGTGTTAGGCATGAGGCCTTGAGTTTGATCCCTGGAACATCAAAATACAATGAAGTAACGGTAGTAAGTTTAGTCGTTAGCTTTCTGATGAGTGACAGCCAGAGTCTTTCATAGGTTCTAGTTTCATGGTGCCATTCTGTGTTCATAGAGAGTCCAGGTTACACTCAGTGATGTCATCAGCAGATGGTGCCCCTGTAGAGTCCAGGTTACACTCAGTGATGTCATCAGCAGATGGTGCCCCTGTAGAGTCCAGGTCACACTCAGTGATGTCATGAGCAGATGATGCCCCTGTGGAGTCCAGGTCACACTCAGTGATGTCATCAGCAAATGATGCCCCTGTAGAGTCCAGGTCACACTCAGTGATGTCATCAGCAGATGGTGTGCCTGTGGAGCCCAAGTCACACTCAGCTGTAGAGGACCACGGGGAGCACTCTGAGCCATGGTTGTGTGAAAGTTCACAGCAAGGGATTGTCCCGTGGGAATGATCTATTTGAGGTAAAAATAATTCTCCATGTGTAGTAAGTCCATCTTCATTTAAAGACCACCATTACATTTAAAAAATAAATGCTGGAATAAGAAATCTATTTCTCAGGGATGAATTTGTTCTTTTACTTTTCTTCCCAATTAGCAAACAAATGTGGTCACTGCTGTCAAATTCTGGTTTAAAAATAACAATGAAAGGAAAATAAAGCTCTGTGTACATTTTTAGTATCCATATGGTTTAAATCTAACAAAGTTATGTTCCACAATGTCTAGGTAACCAATACTCATTTTCAAAGTTGTGGACACATACGTGAAATAGCTGTTTATGGGACACATAAAGAAAAATGGAATATTTGAGAAGGATGCCAGAGACCAGCTAAAACAAAAATAGCAGCCATGCTGTTCAGGGGCATAAGACAGAATTCTTTCACTTGGGGAATAAAAGGCACTGACTTATGTTTGTTTACATAGCTTGAACCCTGAATCCCAAACCATCTTAATTTAAAATGCTTCATCTGCTACACTCAACAAAATGCCCATGCACGTTTCTCAGCAGCCCAGTGACTCTGCCTTTCCACACAGACCCTTTATCATCAAATTTATCATATCAGCTTTCTGGGCCGGAAGAAACTATTCAGCAAAGCATTAAAAAGCTCTTAGCGGGAACACCATTGCTTTTGTGGTCAGCAGGATTTTACAGACACTAAAACAGCTCATTGAAGTGCTGTTTTAATAAGGTTGAGATATGAGACCTGGGGAGTTTTGTTAAGACAAATAGGTATCTTTAGAGTTACATATATTTTGGGGACTGGGGTAAACATAGCTGTATTTCTTTCAGCATTTAAAATAATGGACACATATATAAATACAGGAAACACCACGTCAACCATAATTTTGAGTTAAGGTCTGCACTGTTATATATTACTCCGTATTTTTCTCTATGAAGACATTTCCGTTGTTTAAAGGTTATTGGGATCCCACTCATTTTATGATGGACCCCAGAGCTCAAAAGCACCAAGTCCTTCATCCACAAATCTTGGATTGCCTTGTACTCCCACCTGTCACGAGAACAGAAGCTTTGAAACCAGACGGAGCAGTTTAGTTAAAGGGCAGGCAGGGTCTCCAGCAAAGTCTCCGAAGATGCTTGTCTGCAGAGACATCACTTGAGTACTGCTTTTTTTATCTTGTTTTTATTTTTGTTTTTTCCAAACAGAACTTCAACCAAGATTAAATGCTCACTTCGTTCAGAAAAAAAATCAAGGGAGGAGAATAATTGGACAATATAAAATCTATTCCACTTCTGGTTTGTTTTTAAATAAGCCGTTGGAATTAGGGGGTAGAAGTGGACGGGGGCAGGGGCAGGTGGATGGATGAGGGTGATGGAGTTGTGTGTGTGTGTGTGTGTGTGTGTGTGTGTGTGTGTGTGTGAAGGGAGTTGGTGGAGGGAAGGTAGCAGAACCAGGAGTTAGTGTTTTGACTGTTGACTTGGACCTTTCCATCGCTTGCACAGTGACCCCCCCCTTCCCAAGACACCTTCAGAGAAAGATGATGTTCTTTCTCAAACAGCTGGCTTCAAGGCTTATTCAAACTTTTTAGGGATTAACAAGAATGTTGTTCAAGAAAAACGATTAATTCTTATTCTCTAAATTTTAATAAAATCACCTGGCCAGGGGAGATGGCTGTGGTGAGGGCGCTTGCCACCAAAGCTGGTGACCTTGCTTTTCAGACAAGTTCAACTTCTGGAACCCATATGGTGGAAGGAGAGAATCAAATCCAACAAGATGTCCTCTGGCCTCCCTCCACACGTATGTGCCTTCCCCCAGCACAGGCACGAAACACGCTCACACACAAATAAACAAATCACCAAGAATCAACTGTAACTCAAACGTGGTTTTGAATCAGGCACAGTATTTTCACAGAGGCAAGTCTGCCCTGGGGATGGCTTGTGAAGCCTCCGGTTTAGAGCTCTAAACCTTGAGGGCTAAGTAGGTGGCAGGGAGGCGCTCTCTGCTTGGATTCCCCCCCCTCTCCCTCCCCCGTTTGTATAATATTGGAAGGAAAGATTCTAGGGATAATGAAGAAAATAGAATGGTGGATGCTGTCTGTGAGGTAAGGCTTAGAAACAAAAGGGAAAGTGGCCCTCACATCCTGACAGACGGAGAGCTAAGGGAGAGCTGGCTAAGGTGGACATGGAAGCAGGGTTGCCTCTCCTGTGGCCCTCACATCCTGACAGACAGAGAGCTAAGGGAGAGCTGGCTAAGGTGGACATGGAAGCAGGGTTGCCTCTCCTGTGGCCCTCACATCCTGACAGACGGAGAGCTAATGGAGAGCTGGCTAAGGTGGACATGGAAGCAGGGTTGCCTCTCCTGTGCTTTTGATCTTGGGGCTGAACGGTAACAAACCTGTGGGTCCAGGGAAAACATGTCACCAGGCTGCTTCCTGAAATGGCACAGTCAGACCCCTGGACAGCTGATCCTGTGACACACAGTACTCAGTGCCAGGTGTGTCCTCAGGACCGCTCACAGTCTCTGAAGCCAGGGGCAGCACCAGCCACACAGCCTCTCTGTTGTCTTGGTTTACCCTCTGCCTGGGCTGAGAGCTCTTCAGATCCACCTAAGGCTCTTGCCGTCCTTAGAGGGCACTTTGTGAATGTGCTGAGTTTCTCCCTACTGACTGGGCTTTGAGGTCCATTGGCTCTGATGGAGTTAATACCACACCATTCCTGGAGCCCCCTAAGTGATACTAGGTATGCTGACTCAACTCTTTGGATTGTAGTTCTAAAAATAAGACCCATCGCTCTGCACAGGAGTCGACTCCAGGGCCCCCCTGTCCAGCATGGCTGTTGCCAAGGGCCTGAATGCTAACCCCCGTGGGGTGTGTCTGGGATGTCTGAATGTTGAGATAGCAACCTCAGGAAGCAACTACGGCTTCATGTTGCCTAAGCCCCACTCCCCTTCAGGTCACAGGTCATGCAGAGGGACCCAGCCATACCCTGGGTGTGTCCACAGAGGAAGCAAAGGCAGCTTGGACCAGGAAGGTCAGAGGCATAGTATTCGTGGCAACACCAGGAAGCTCTGGCTGTGCCTGGGGCATGGCTCGGGGCTCACACAGAAGGGCCTTTGTCTGAGTAACACTGGAGTCTTCCTCTGTGGTTCTCAGCTGGCCAGCCTCTGAGTGGACATGGCTCTCCATGGGGTACAGAACACTCAAGGGCAGCTGGTGCCCAGCTGGTCATTCCCCTTGCTTGGCATGTAAGTGACAGTGGGACAGAGGCAGCTTTAGTATTTTGAGATGTTCTCTGTCTGTTCAAGCCTCTAACCATGGGTACTGCCTCCATCCTTCAGTTTGTCCACTGTCCTGTGTACCTCATTTACTTAGCACCCTCCGGAAGCCCAAGCCTGTGCCCTTGGCTTTTTCAGGGGTGAGGATTAGGGGCACAGTTCAGAGCTCTGCAAAGGGAAGCTTCCACCTTTGCATTTGGCCAAAGTGTGAGCTGCAAGGAGAGACCAGAGTCCTGTCCCCGCGTGACATAAGCCTGTGGCACACCTGGTCTGTCTCCTTTCCCCTTGTATCCACTGTGGAGAGACCTATGACATGTCTGATCCTTCCATTCCCTGGCAGGTGGAGCTCACAGGCAACAGTATTTATGAATACATACATCCTTCTGACCACGACGAGATGACAGCTGTACTTACGGCCCACCCACCACTCCACCATCACCTGCTCCAAGGTTCGTCCTCCATGGCACAAGAAACCAGAAGGAAACAGGGTCATGCTCTTACTCTAAGGAGAGGGTTTGCTTCGGCTTCCTAAACCTGCCAGTGTAGGTTCAGGTCGGATTAACAGCAGTTATACTTGTTGTGCCTTGGGGTCGTTTGCTTGCACTGGTGTGATCAAGCCTGGGGCTTTGCGCTTACAGGCTGAGTGTCCATTCCTTGTCTCCCACCTGCCTCTGTGTTTTCAGTGGACAGTTATGGAGTCTCTACTATGTGCCGAAAGCTGTTCAGCTTTGGGTCACAGGCTGTTCCCTTCACATGCTCCTGGTTCAAAATTCCAGCACAGCCTGTTGTGAGCCTAGGCCCACCTGCTTCTTCTGAGGACGGAACCAGGAGCTGGGGAATGTTAGATACCGGGGGTGGGGGTACAGTGGGGGAATTATATCCCTGTAATTTTGCATTTCATTTGCACGTGACTGGAAGCTTTCTGACCATGCTGTAATCATTAGAACCTTGGCTTTGTTGCCACAGACATTACAGATATGTAAAAAGATATATGCAAGCCGGGCGTGGTGGCGCATGCCTTTAATCCCAGCACTTGGGAGGCAGAGGCAGGCGGTTTTCTGAGTTCGAGGCCAGCCTGGTCTACAAAGTTAGTTCCAGGACTGCCAGGGCTACACAGAGAAACCCTGTCTCGAAAAACCAAAAAAAAAAAAAAAAAAAAAAAAAAAAAAAAAAAAAAAAAAAAAAAAAAAAAAAAAAAAAAAAAAAAAAAAAAAAAAAAAAAAAAAAAAAAAAAAAAAAAAAGATATATGCAGTGGATACTTGGAAACTTTCTGAGTGATGAGGCCCGTGACTTAATCTTAATTTAACATAGTAAATAGGCAGGTACTAATATTATGAATATTATGAATATCATATTGCTATGTTTAAAGTCTTTGGTAATTCTGTACCCACAAAGCTGGTTTCTTTTTTGCATGTGGGAGTATTCTGAGCAGGGACTTTAGGTTGTGTGCCATGGCACAGATTGGTTTAAAAGCCTGGGCATCACACACACACCTCCTTAGATTACAACCATGATGAGTGCTAGGAAGACACAGTGCATTCTGGAGGCCCTTCAGTGCTCCCTGGCAGTCCCGGGAGGGACGCTGACTAGTGGGTCTCCTTACCTGGGGCTACAGCTAATGGTGTGGCCAAAACTTTGCTGTGTGAGGGATGGAAAAGGCCAGAAGATGGCTCAGCAGGTAAAGGCTGAGCCCTGGTGAAAACGAAGGGTGTTCCAAAGTGACAATCATCTTACCAAGCTATGGTGTTCCAGAGTCTACCATGTAGCTGCTAAGAGATCAATGTGTCTTTCTCCATCTGCCAGGGACGGGGGCTAAGTTGTGCCTGGTATTTGGTATCTGCTGCCTTAAAGGATGTTAGATGCTCCTGGGCCTTTTGAAGAGCCACCTTGGCACCCATTTCTTCTGTGGCCCGTGAGAGGGTCCGTCAGGCTGACCCATTGGTTCCCAAGGTTCTTGCTATGGTCATGGTTCAGGCTGCTTTTCTTCAAAGTCTCTAAAACTGTACCAGGATGATCACGGTCTCCCACCGTTTCCTTTTAAACTTTGGTTGTTGGCAGGGCTCTCTGGGTCAGGGTCTGGGTGTGTGTGAGGAGGCATCTGGCTGCTGCATCCACCCTGGGGATTTGTGGGTACAAGGTTGGAGGCTGTCAGGGATGCGAGCAGGACAGTTGCTATCTAACGACACCTTTGCTTTCAGAGTACGAGATAGAGCGGTCTTTCTTTCTCCGAATGAAGTGCGTCTTGGCAAAAAGAAACGCAGGCCTGACATGCAGTGGATACAAGGTACACCGGGCTCCTTGTGAGAACAAGAGAGGGTGGCAGGGGCCTTCACTGTGTGTCATATAGTCTGCTTCACACTTGAGGCAGGAGAGAGGATGGGGGAAGCCACCATATCACCTCTGCCAGGACAGAAGTCTTGAGCGAGGCTCAGGGTGGATTATGAGCCCAAAGACCTGGCACTGTACACAGATGTTCCAGGCTGGTTGGATTTCATCATATAAGACCAGGATTGCCATGGCTTAGCATAGATTTTCGTCCCCTCATCTACGAGTTCCACTTTGCACGCCACCAATCAGCTTCGCTGGACCAGCTGCCCCTGGGTTTGTTGAGCACCCTGGGCAGGGTCAGAGAGCAGCAGTGAGCGGTTGCTCCACAGAGGTCTAACTACCGGAATGCTCAAGTGAATCTGGTATGGAAGCTGGTGTTTCATGACAATCACTGAGGCCTCCCAGGTGCCAGGCTCTGACCTCTCTGTGGTACTTACACCCATCTGGCCACCCTGGCTTTCTGAAGGGAGTGACACTGGCCTTACTTCATCCTCAAGTGTGGGAGGGAAAGGGAGAAGGGACAGCATGCCAAGCTAAATGGCACAGCTCAGACCTTGACCTAGCCCTGGTTAAATTTCCCTGCCAGATATGGCCACTTGCTGAGGTTAATTAGCAAGCTAAGAGAAGATCAGCTACATGACCAGTTGGTAATAGTCTGCTTCAGTGTTAGAGACGAGAGTTTCCAGGTAGGAGAGTGAGCTGGGGAGAATCTGCCCGGGATCCCTGAAGGAGTCTCTTGTGCTGTTTTTCTCGGGGTTGGAGGGATGAAGGGCAGTGGGAGGGGGGTGAGGAGGCTGGGGGGTTGGGGAGGCAGCTGAGCTGGCAGCCTTTTCCACTTGCCCCTTGGAAAAGGAGGATGTGTTTGGGGGCGCTATGAGGTCTTTGTGTTTTCAGTTCTCTTTTTGGAACACCCCTCTCTGCCCTGCGTTCTCCTGCCTCTCTTTAGAGTCCTGCTTTCTCAGCTGGTTGTATCTTTCTTTGACCTTGACCCTAACCCACTCCTGACTTTTGTTTTCTTTTTTTTTTTTTTTTTTTCTCCCTTGTTCCGGTCAACCCTGCTCGCTCCGCTCGACCCCCGCTCGCTCCGGCCAGCCCGACTTGCTCCCGGCCGCCCCCATACAGCCCCCGCTTGTTCCAGCCAGCCCCGCTCGCTCCGATGGGCTCCGCTTGCTCCGGTTGACCCCGCTCGTTCCGGCCGTCCCCATTCGGCCTCACTCCCTCCGGTCCCCGCTAGCTTCGGCTGTCCTGGCTTGCTCTGGCCGTCCCCGTTGGGCTCCGCTCGCTCCGGACAGCCTTGCTCGCTCCGGTTGGTCTCTCCGGTCCAAGGATTCATTTCTTATTATTCTTCATAAGTACGCTGTAGCTGACTTCAGACGCACCAGAGGAGGGCGTCTGATCTTGTTACGGGTGGTTGTAAGCCACCATGTGGATGCTGGGATTTGAACTCATCACCTTCGGAANAGCAGTCGGGTGCTCTAACCCGCTGAGCCATCTCACCAGCCCTGTTTTCTTTTGTTTTGTTACTTTTTGTACACCTTGAGTTAAACCTAGCGCCTGGGCCTCAGTAGGCAAATGCTCTAACCCAGCTCTCCCATGTCTCCCGCTTTTACACCTTGATGAATACACATTATTTTCCCCCCAGTCCGGAAGCCTCCTTCAGTCAGGGCGGGAAGTCCTTAGCTCAGCCTGCACACAACAACCTGTTCCTCAAGAGGTCCCTGTACTTTACTAGTTTCTGCCTGCCACTGGTCCAGCTATAAACGCGTACATCGTACATTGCCTGTTTGCCTTGTCCTTGGCTGTCCCATCAGGAAGATGGGAGAACAGCTAGACTGGAAGGACTTCAAGATTTCTTCCAGCTCAAAACACTGTAAATTTGTGAATCCTGTAGAAAGAATTGAAAAGAGAATCTGTGGGGGCTATGGATGTAGCTCAGCTGTAGAGAGCTTGTGCTTGGCACACAGAAGCCCTAGGTTTGGTCCCCAGCACTCCATTGGGTGTGGTAGTCAACACCTGCAACCCCAACATTAGGGGGATGGAGGCAGAAGGATAAATTCAAGGTTGTACTCCACTGTGTTGTGAGTTTAAGCTAGCTTAGGCTATGTGAGACCTGGCATGGGTGTGTGTGTGTGAATAGAGACAGAGACAGAGAGACAGAGGCAGAGAGAGACACAGAGATAGAGATACAAAGAGACACAGAGAGGCAGAGACATAGAGAGATAGAAAGACAGATTCAGAGAGACAGAAGACAGAGACACAGACAAAGGGAAACAGAGACAAAGCGAAACAAAGAGAGAGACGAAGAGATAGAGAGAAATAGAGACAGAGAGAGATAGAGAGAGACAGAGAGCTAGGGTTCAGATAATCACTGTAACAACCATGGTCCTTGCAGGATTTCAAGTGTTTAAATGGCAAACATACTTAACCACGGGTGGAAGGTGATTCGGATGCCTCCAGGTGCCTCATTTGCCCTGGGAACTGTGCCGTCTCTCCAGTGTAGTCTTTGGCTCTCTAACTACCGCCTTATTGTTGAGTAAAACTTGAATTACAAACAAATTAAAGGTGAACACATTAGCTTGGGGAGTCAGCTCAGTTGGTAAAGTCCTTGCCAGGCAAGCGTGAGGACCTGAGTCTGGATCCTTGGCACTGGCCAGAAAATTTAAATAAAGATTTCACTTAATTCTTAATTCTCTGAAGCAGTGAGTGAATTGGGTGATAGAAATGTCAGGTTTAATCCTGTTAGAAGTTGGAAAACATTTTAATTCTGGCAAGTGCTCATAGAAAGGCAGCGAGTTCCCTGGCGCTCTTGTGTTCTCTAGTCGTTCTTGGCTAGGAGTTACATCCAAGTCCACTATGTGTTAGTGAGCCTGCGTCAGTCCACCATGCGTTAGTGTTAGTAAGTCTGGGGCACCAGCCTGCCTACTGTGCACCCAATTTCATAAGACACAATTAGGATTTTTGTTGTTGGTGGTGGTTTGTGTATTGGTTTTTCTAGACAGGGTTTCTCTATAGCCCTGGCTGTCCTGGAATTCACTCTGTAGACCAGGTTGGCCTTGAACTCAGAGATCCACCTGACTTTGCCTCCCAAAGCTAGGATTAAAGGCGTGTGCCACCACCATCTGGATGCAAATCAGGCTTTTATAGGCACGTTGACCATACATCTCAGCGGGAACTTGGGTGAAGGAGGTTCTAGCACTTCCAAAACAAACGAACAAACAAACAAAGCCAAAACAGCTAAGGCAGAGTGGTGGTGCCCACTGAGCCTGAGCCTTCCTTCCCAGGTCATTCACTGCAGTGGCTACTTAAAGATCAGGCAGTACATGCTGGACATGTCCCTGTACGAGTCCTGTTACCAGATCGTGGGGCTGGTGGCCGTGGGTCAGTCGCTGCCGCCCAGCGCCATCACCGAGATCAAGCTCCACAGCAACATGTTCATGTTCCGGGCCAGCCTCGACCTGAAGCTCATATTCCTGGACTCCAGGTGAGTGTGTTCCCCGCTGTCACCATCGCTGTGACTGCCCAGAAGGCCCAAGTGCTGGGAACTGGTCGCAGAGTAGCAAGGAAGTTAATTGTGAAGGGAAAGGATCCATCCATGACAGACTTAAGATGCAGGAACTTGTTTTAATTAATTGCCTAATGTTTGGATCGTAAGCTTGTGATGAACACTTACGTTACGACGTAAGAGGCCCCTCTCCCCCCCCCTTCCTTTTTCTCCCCTCGTCTTCCCCTCTTCCTCTCCCTTCCTTTTTCTCCCCTCGTCTTCATCTCCCTTTCTTTTGAGATAAGGTCTCACCTAGCCCAGGCTGACCTCAAATTCACTGTCTCCCTGAGGATGACCTTGATCCTCTGCCTCTTCCTCTGGAGCGCTAGGACAGCCATGTGCTTCACATTTTGGTCTCCCTTTGTCTTCTCTGAAAGCTGTAACTCAAATCCTTGCTCATCTTTCTACCACACTGGTAGGACTTTGAAATAATTGATATTTTACTCTGAACAGCGTATGACACTCCTACCTCTGTGATAGCCACCATTGGTCAATGGTGAAAGCAGACAGCTCCCCTTCCATGTGGGGAGGCATGACCATAGCGTGTGGACACCTGGTCAGTGCCTAGGCTGAGGAAGGGAAGGTAAATGAGCTAGAGTAGCCTCTGATCTTACCCAGAGAGCTTCAGGTCTCAAGTGTTAAGTGTTTTTTTGTTTTTTTGTTTGTTTGTTTGTTTTAGTTTTTGATCGTTGTTGTTGTTGCTATGGCTGTCCTGGAACTTACTCTGTAGACCAGGCTGGCCTAGAACTCACAGAGATCTGCCTGCCCCTGTCTCTTGAATGCTGGGATTATAGACATGTGCCACTACAACTGGCCTCAAAAATGTACTATATGATAGCCAGTAGCTATATTTTTACGGGACATCTGAGATGTCTTGATTGTGGTGTGCTCCACATTCTGGATGCAGTCTCCACAGATTTTTTTTTTTTTTTTAATTAAAGATTTACTTATTTATTTTATTTATGTGAGTACACTGTAGCTGTCTTCAGACACACCAGAAGAGGGCATCAGATCCCATTACAGATGGTTGAGCCACCATGTGGTTGCTGGGAATTGAACTCAGGACCTCTGGGAGAGCAGTCAGTGCTCTTAACCTCTGAGCCATCTCTCCAGCCCCTTTTCCACAGATCTGGAGGCCTCACCTGGTGTTGCTCTCTTCCACTGCCCTTGGGTAAAGCTGTCAGCTGTGCCCACCACTTGCTATCCTGAAAGTCCTCAGGAAGATGAAACATAGCCAACAGATGTGAAGCAGCTGTGCTCAAAGCCTCGGATGCTCACGAGGCATGTTACCACTTGGCTTGTGGCTTCCTGGGCTGCACAGGCCAAGGTCCTTCCAGGAACTCCAGGACTCAAGTAATCCTCCTGCCTCAACCTTATGAGACGGTGAGATACAGGCATGCGACGTTACTCTGGGCTGCTGATTTTTTTTCCCTAAGTTTTTCAAGTTAATAAAAAATAGTGTAAAGACTCACATCTGTGATTATACTACTTGTGAGGCCGAGGCAGGAGGATTACTATGAGTTCCAGGCAAACCTGAAGCAGATTCAAAGCCAGCTTGGGCTACAGAGCAAGACTGACTCAAGTAAACAAACAACAACTTATGAAGAAAGGTAAAGTACAGCATTAAACTATCAACGACATTGATTATCCCACCCACGTATTGGCTCTTTATTGAAAAGAAACAAACCCATCTGGCCCAGGGTGGGGTGTGGGAAGGGAGGTTAGTCAGGATTGATTCTTCTTCAAAGGATTGATTGTTCTTCAAAGCTACTCTAAGGATCGAGAAGTGTGAGAGAGAGAGCATTGCAGGATCACCCTAAAATTCCAGGCAAAAGTGAAACAGAATCATTGGCCAGCACTTTCTAGGATGGTGGAATGGTGGCAAGTTCTGCTTTGTTTCCTGCAGAAGCAAGGACTGCAGATGTGGGCCTGGGAGAGATGGTGACAGGAGCTCTTCTGGAAGTAGGCTGCATGTGGGCCATCCAAGGTCATGACTGAAGAAGTGCAGAAGAAAGAGCTGGTTTCTTCCACTCGCTGCCTCTGTTCTAGTTAGGGTTACCATTGCTGTGATGAAACATCATGACCAAAAAGCAAACTGGAGAGGAAAGGGGCTTATTCAGCTTACACTGCCAGATACTAGTCCATCACTGAAGAAAGTCAGGACAGGAACTCAAGCAGGGCAGGACCCTGGAAGCAGGAGCTGATGCAGAGGCCATGAGTGGGGCTGCCTACTGGTTTGCTTTCCTTGGCTCTCTCAGCCTGCTTTTTATGGAACCCAGGGCCACCAGCCTAGGGATGGCACCACCCACCATGGGCTGGGCCCTCTCTCATCAATCATTAATTAAGAAAATGTCCTACAGATGGATCTTATGCAGGCATTTTTTTCTCAGTTGAGGCTTTCTCCTCTCTGATGATTCTAGCTTGTGTCAAGCTGACATAAACCCAGCCAGCACAGCCTGCTTGTCTTTTTCAGACAGTTCAAGAAAACCCCGAGAGATTTCTCTGATGAATGCTCTCAAAGAGGAAAGAAGAGGCTGTGTTCTCAGAGGAGCAACTGGAAGTCTTTTCCAGCTCACAGTACTTAAATGTGTGGAGGTCTTTACAGGGAATGGTGGTGTCTTTACAGGGAAGCTAGCTCAGAGGCCAGGCTGCTGTCATGGAGGAGACACTTTAAGGGGGTCAGGACCTTTCACCATCACTTGCGTTTCTGTCTCCTTGCAGTAACATGTTCTTGAAAGCCTGCTGGGCCACAGCCAGCTCTGGAGGAATGGCCTCAGGTGGACAGTGGGGAAGGTGTTGGCTTGGGGTCCCTCAAGTCACAGGAGCAAGGGTGGTGGGCCTCGGGGAGCAGCAATCTCAGTACAATTGAGTTTGTGTTGAAACTGTGGCCCATGCTTTGGATAAGGTCGGTGAGGCCAGCCATGTTTGGGGTGTGGCACATCCCTCTGACAGGTTTACAGACACTGGAGGTTTGAACAAACCCTGCCAAGCCCTTTCCCTGGCCTTTAATTTGTAATGTTGCTCATGGTTTGATGAGAACGTGGTATGTGCCTGATTCTTGGACACATTTATATTCTTGCCAATTTAGTCCAATGGTCCAAGGGCTGGAGTCTCTCAGTTTATGCTGCAGAGATACCCAGACTGTTTTTGGAGTTGGCCAGCTGTCTTTTACCCTTCCTCCCACCCAGTTAGACTCAACTGGGTTTGCAGTTCTAGTGACCCTTGGAGAAATCTCTAGAGTTCTGAACAAACAGAGCAGTAGCCAGTGGCTCCGTCCCCCCACCCCCATGCTCACCTGGAACCCTGTTCCCTCCCCATCTTAGAGGAACATCAATGGAAATATATGAGCAACTGGAGAGCCATTCCAAGGAAATCTGAGGCTCTGGAAGATGTACGATCCAGGTCTGAGCAGATTAAAGAATGAAAATGGGGTCACGTTTCCCGGTTCTGTCTGTGGCTAGTGTTTCGAATCTGGCAAGCAGGGAGGGCCCTCAGCCTTCTTCATTACCGCCCCCGCCACTCCACGTCTCCTGAGCTGACTTCTCCCCGCTGCCACACTGCTTTTGGAATCCTTTCTTCTACTCTTTCATCTGTTCTTAAATATCTGTCACCAACATGCTTAGGGCCACCTACCTCTTTTAAGGACACAGTTCCCAGCTTGGTTGGGCCAAGTCTATGAAGCCATACCACTGCCACACACAATTTCACCCGTGGAAGGGGCAGCCCAGTGTGGTACTGATGAGGGCTTTAGTTGCTGACAGTCATTTCTCTTCAAAGCGCTGACGTGAGAAATTAATATGTCTGGGACTTGTTGAGAGTAGAGGGATCATGTCACAGGCACACTTGGGAAAGTCTTCCACTCCTGAGGAGAGTGAGTACTTCCACCTTCTGGCCAGAACATTTGCAGCCATGGTGCTGTGTTCTGGGGGGTCTGCGGATAATCCCTCATGGATGCCAGGCTTAAACAGCGATCCTGTGATTCTCATTGGTAGGAACCACCCGGCTGTAAGATCTGGAGACCAACCACCATGACTGACAGAACCCGATGTAGAACAGTGATTTAAACAGCCTTCCCAGACCCAAGAAGTGGAAACAGCTTGAGTTCCCACCAGCAGACAAGGGGATAAACAAAACACAGAGCGTAGTATCCATACGAGAGAGGACAGTATTCAGTCCCAGAAAGGAATGCTCTGCCGTGTGCTACAAAGGGCAATGGCCCTTAAACATGCTATCCTGTATGAAGGAAGGCATAAGTTCAGGGAGACAGGAATCTGAATGGAGGACAAGGGCCTGTAACAGAAGGCCTGGTGGTGCATGGGGGAAGGAGGGATGGAGGTGACATTTTGAAGCTGAAGGGTTTCTGTTTGGAAGGTGTGGGAAGGTTGATCATGGTACAGCGTGAATATTGTAAGTGCACATAGTTAATTCACTAGACCATGCACATAAAATGGTAAGATAGTAAATATTATGGGATGTATATTTTATTATGACTTTCTTCCTGTAAAAAAGAACATTCCAACACCAACACCTCCCCACCCCTGAGCCTCTTCACACTTGATTAGTTGGCAAAGCAAATACTGGTTTAAAGGAAATTGCCTAAGAGCAGCTTGACTCATGGAACAACCACCATTCCACAGGGTGACAGAGCTTACGGGCTACGAGCCGCAAGACCTGATCGAAAAGACACTGTACCATCATGTGCATGGCTGTGACACCTTCCACCTCCGATACGCACACCACCTCTGTGAGTACCAAGCCACCTGGCCAGGGTCAGCTGATCAGGGTGGAGGTACTAAGAACAGGGAGGGGACATTCCTGTAGCCTGGGGCTGGTGTACGTGTGAATCATAAAGTCCAGTGTGACTCCCTTTGCCCCTTGCTAACGATGGCCCCTGCTGCCTTTCTCTACCACTTANGAAGAAGAAGAAGAAGAAGAAGAAACTAAATAGACTACTAAGCAGTGAGATTGATCTTCATCTTCATTTTACCTTTAAGGATACTGAGGTTCAGAGATGGTGATGCACTTGTCTGTGGCCAACCCTCAGCAGAGTTTATCAGCTGAGTCTTGCTCCACTGGGATGCCAGAGACACCTTCTGTTCCAGAACAGGGGCAGGATTTGATTTGCCCATGGAGGCAGTTTCAGGACCTCAGGATTTGAAGAGGGGTGTATAAAGAAATGGCACTTTTCTTCAGGAATACAGAGATTAATTTGGGTGGAATGAAATACCTCGTCCTCCTGCCCTCCAGCCCCTTTAGGCCCACAGAAAGTCTCGGGTACCTGTAGGATGAAGATGCTTGAGCAAGCTGGGGGCTTCAGGTGTGGCCTGGGTCATGTCCTGGGTCAGCTAAAGATGTTAGAGGACATTCGCTGATGTCCCTGGCAGATCCAGGACTGCACTGTCCTCTTGGCTATGCGGTGTGACCAGGGGATGGTAACTAGGATATCATTTGGGCTGTTCTCCTTTCTCCAAGTTCACAGAGAGCTCTGCCAAGACCAGATTTCTGGCCCCTTGGCACACCGAGATGAGGAGTTAGAAACTCTGTATGTGTGTGTGTGTGTGTGTGTGTGTGTGTGTGTGTGTGTGTGTGTGTGTCTGTGTCTGTGTTTATGCACATATGTAAAGTTATATATGCACATGTGTGTGTATGAGTGTGAAAGCCAGGGGTCTCATGGGAAGTTTGCTATCTCCGCATATTGACCAAGACCAGAGGGAACTCTGACAGGAGTTGTCTGATGGTAACACAGAATCACAGGCCCTGGGTTCCAGTCCCAGTAGGATCAGAAGTTAAAGGCATAATTTTTTAATTCTTTCTTTTGTCTTTTCTCTCTCTCTCTCTCTCTCTCTCTCTCTCTCTCTCTTTCATGTGTTAGAGAGACAGAGAGACAGACAGGCAAGCAGGCAGACAGATAGACAAAGAGGGTCTTACTGTATAGCTTGGCTGTTCTAGAACTCACTCTGTAGACCAGCTAGCCATGAACTCAGAAATCTGCCTGGCCCTGTCTCTGATGCTGGGATTAAAGGCCTGTGACTCCCAGGAAGGCATCCTTATCTATACAGAGTTTGTGACCTCTTGGGATACATGAGACCTTGTCTCAAAAGTAAAGAATAGGGACCTCACTGGCTGCTGCCTTCCCAGCTGGCTCTCAGTCCTGGGGTGCTCTGGGGGCCAGTGGGAGCCATATGCCTCCAAGTTAATGGGGTAAAAGAGGAAAAAGTGGCCAGCACTTCTACAAGGCAGTTCCTGTTCTCAGCTAGGAACTGCTTGTGAGTGACATGAATCCCCTGACCCATTCCATGTCTGGTTAGAGTGTGCTTTGCTTAAGGGAGATCTCCAGCAGGAGAGCAGGTGCCTGCAGCTGGAAGCAGCCGCCAACCCCAGATCCTCAGAGCCCCAGACTCCGCTTCTCAGTCCCTCCTCAGGTTCCTCCTCTGCTTGGCTGCCGTTCAGCTGTTTCTCAGTCTCCTGTACACAGAAGCCTCTCCTTCCCTGTCTGAGGTCCCCAATGACTACCAGCCATGACCTCATGGCTATTCTTGAAGCTCTGAGCCACCCCCACCCCCACCCTGACCCCAGCCCGGTGCCCAAGGCTGTTCTCTCTCCTCTCACAGGAGGACCTAACTGTGTTTGGCTCCTTAGAACCCTACAGAAGTGACATAGCTTCTTTCTTGAGGACCCTGCTGTTCATGATGTTTAGATCCCTGTGGGGACCAGATGAGTGTTCTGGGGCGGCCCCAACCAACCACCACACAGCCCAGATAGCTCTAACAAGAGGCCTTCATTTCTCCACAGCTGTGAGGCACAAGTCTTGTTCAAGGTGTCAGCACGGTCCCTCCTCTCCTCAGTATCTTCCCGGTGCTCTCAAGTGCTCAGTCGTCCGTGTGTCTGCTCCCATGGTCCATGGTTCCATTATCTTATAAAGACATTGGTCGTAACAGGTCAGGGCCCATGCCTTGTGCCACCATATTTACCTCTATAAAGTCGCTGTCTCCAAAAAGTCATGTTCTGTGGTGCTAGGGGTGAGAGTTTCAGCTCTCTGTTTGGATGGCACGGTTTAGCCTGTAGCAGGTATGTTCTTCACACCTCTGATCTTACTTCGGCTGTGGGTGCAGGCCCTTTGTGTTACTTGGTAAGGAAAACTCCATTTCATGAAGATATCACTTCCTATGATGTCATGGGGATAGGGAAAGCAGATGGTCAAGGAAGCACTGTAAATACCTTATACTCTATGGCCTTGTCAGTGTTCACAGAGGAGATCCCACCCTGGCCAAGCAAATGTGCTGAGAAGCCAAAATTAATCCTGAGCAGAAAGGAGTAGGTAAAATGGGTATCACACAGCAGGGTCAGAGGGATGGCTGTAACACAGTAGGGTCAGAGAAATGGCTGTCACACAGCAGGGTCAGAGGGATGGCTGTAACACAGTAGGGTCAGAGGGATGGCTGTAACACAGTAGGGTCAGGGGGATGGCTGTCACACAGTAGGGTCAGGGGGATGGCTCTTACACAGTAGGGTCAGAGGGATGGCTTTCACACAGTAGGGTCAGAGGGATGGCTGTCACACAGTAGGGCCACAGGGATAGCTCCCACACAGCACGGTGAGGTGGCTGTTACATGGCAAGATTACTGCATGCATCTCCACAGATGTTCCCAAAGGCTTGGGGCCTCGAGTAAGCTGCATTTCTGTTTCCCAACCTCCCAGACAAAACACTTTCCCATGTTAGAACAAAATACCAGATTATTCACTCTAATTAGAAAACTCAAACTCTCTTTGCTAGAACTTTAGAAGATGAGAAGCTGGTCAGATAAGAGTGCTTGTGCGTGGAGCCCTATCTGTTGACCAGGGTTCCTCAACTGTGTGTCAGGGACTCTAATGATCCTTCTTTTATGAATGAGGAAGGATAGTAGTAGAAGATTGAAGTTGGAGCAGGCATGTGCCCACAGGCCCATTTTCTTAACTTAGGGTTACACTCATTTCTGCATCTCGCCTCTCCTCTTTCTGCTGTGTCGTCCCCCATCGCAGTCAAGCATTTGGGTGTCTGCACAGAGCTCCACAGTCGCAACCTTCCCCCCTGGAACACACAGGCCCCTCCAAAGAATCTCTTGGTCTTTAAACAGGATTGCAGTGAATCTTCCTGCACACTGGTCTGTTTACATCATGCGCAATTCCTGCATACCCTGTCCCTCCAAGTGAAGTGCATGGCTCCAGGGAGCCGACAGACTGCTTTCTAGAGAGCTCTGAGAAGCCTGCCACCAGCCCCAGGCCAGGCCCCCACCACCAATCAGCTGGCTGGCACGCCCTGCCACCCTTTTGAGCCATTTTCTGTGGGTTTTTGAGTGTGTACAGCTGAAACCTGTATGTGACCGCCCAACACTCCCAGTCTCTCCAGAAGTGGCTGCTCTGTCTCCTTTATTCCTGTCCTTCCTCTTTTGGAGCCCGTGGCCACCCAGGGGCTCTGGCCCTATGGATTTGCCTACTGTGAGCATCTCACATAAAGGGCCCCACACAGTCCCTTCCTTTCTTTCCGAGTGCCTGCTGGAGGGTGCCTGCCTTGAGTCAAGGAGTCGAGCAAGCGCTCGCGCAGTGTTTGCTTTTATGGTAACTCTTTGGAGGTTTGTGCATGTTCTTCTAGCGCATGGCTTTTACGTCTGAGTGCTCTGAGTAACCATCATGAAGTCTCTGTGTGTATTTAAGTGTGTGCTCATGTGTGCACGTGCGTGTGTATACCTGTTTGTCTGAGTGTGTGTCTCTCTGCTTTCTCTCTCTGTGTCTGTGTGTCTGCTTTCTGAGTGTGTGTGTGTCTGTGTCTGTGTGTGTCTGTGTGTCTGTGTGTGTGTCTGTGTGTATATCTGTGTGTGTATCTGTGTGTGTGTGTGTCCCTGTCAGCACAAGCTAGCTCCATCACGGCCTCAGCACCTTGGCCTTCTCCTCTGGTCTCTGCTCAGGTGGTTTCTGGTAGGGCCCTAGGCCCGCCCTGCCTTGAAAAGCAGGAAAGTTCTAGATCATGAGTGTGTGTGTGTGTTTCTGTATGTGTCTCTGTGTGTCTGAGTGTGTGTCTCTATGTGTGTGTCTGTGTGTGAGTGTATATGTCTGTGTGTGTCTCTATGTGAGTCTGTGTGTGTGTCTCTGTGTCTCTGTGTCTCTTTGTGTGTGTTTCTGTGTGTGTCTGTGTATGTGTGAGTGTATGTGTCTCTGTGTGTATCTGTGTGTGTGTTTCTGTGTGAGTGTATGTGTCTGTATATGTCTCTCTGTGTGTGTGTTTGTATGTGTGTGTCTATGTATGAGTGTATGTGTCTCTGTGTGTATCTGTGTGTATGTGTGTGTGTCTATGTGTGTGTGAGTGTATGTCTGTGTGTGTCTCTCTGTGTGTGTCTATGTGTGAGTGTATATGTCTTTGTGTGTGTCTGTGTGTTTGAGTGTGTTAGTATGTGTGTGTCTGTGTGTGTCTGTGTGTGTCTCTCCCTATGTGTGAGTGTATATGTCTTTGTGTGTGTCTGTGTGTTTGAGTGTGTTAGTATGTGTCTGTATGTGTGTGTCTCTCTCTGTATGTGAGTGTATGTGTCTTTGTGTGTGTCTGTGTGTGTGAGTGTGTCTGTGTGTGTGTCTGTGTGTGTGTGTGTGTGTGTGTGTGTGTGTAATAGCTGTCATGCTTTTGCTCAGCTCTCTGCTCTCCACTGGTCACCTGCAGCTCCTGGCATTTTCCTTCCTCCCAGGCTTCCCTCCATCTGCCTACCTGAGGTCTGCAAGGGGAGGAGTGACAGTTTATGGGCACCTAGTGGCTTTGGGGGACTGCTCCACTGCCCAGAGTGTGCACCCATGCATAGAAGGTGGGCTCATGGGCCCAATTTTCAGGAGCTGTGTCACCAAACCAAGGGCTTTCTTACATGAGCAACACAGGAAATTAACAGCCCGAGAAAAACGGGTAATTGGGAAGAAAATATAAACGGCACTTGAGGAGGGAAAGCGGGTTCTCTGTGAACACACACAGCCAGGCAGATGGCAAACGTCACACCAATCTGACACTTTGTCAGAGGCACTAAAATTAGCGTTCTGTTTAAACAACTAAGTCCTTCTGCCCATTAAAGGTTTGGGGGATTAAAACATAATTGGGGGCATTTGGATACTAAAAAGTTATTCAGATCTTACCACTCTGCAGGTACTGGTGCTGTCTGGGGGGCTTTTTTCTCCTGTGAAAGTGGTGACTGTTAAGTCAGGGCTCTTAACAAGAGGGGAGGGACCACTCCAGGGACTGTGCAAACTTGTAGGTGACATTTCTTCGTGTGTGTGTGTGTGTGTGTGTTGTACACTCACACATATGCGAGTTTGTATGGTGAAAGCCCACCCCCTCTGTTAAGAGTCCTTCCTTTGCCCTGGAAGGCTTTGTTGTGTGTGTCAGGGGGTAGGACAGGACCTTCAGAGCTCCAGGATTCATGTCACCTTGTGCTTACAGTGCTCGTGAAGGGCCAGGTCACCACCAAATACTACCGGCTGCTGTCCAAGCTGGGCGGCTGGGTCTGGGTGCAGAGCTACGCCACCGTGGTACACAACAGCCGCTCGTCCCGGCCTCACTGCATCGTGAGTGTCAATTATGTTCTCACGTAAGTCAGCCGCATTTGTTTCTCTCCTTGCTCTCTCCTCCGTCCCTGTCACAATGCTCCTAGAAGTGTCCCCTCCTTCTCTGGACTGTTGGCCTCCCCTTTTGTTTTATAATCTGTTTATAACCTGGGAGATCAGGAGCTCCTAACCATTACCGTGTGCCAGGGAGCGGCAGCAAGGGTGATGGGGGAGCCTTGCAGGATTATAGCTTATTAGATCCTGGGACTGAGCCTGAGAGAGGGGCCTGGGAGGGAACAGCATGCAAAGAGGGTGGGGATATGTCCTGTGTCAGTCACACACATGTATCTGTGCTTCTGCCCTGAGGGGCAGGCGCTCTCGCCCATTTCTCTGTCTTCTCACATATTCTGTTACCAGTGTGGTCGAATATTTGGTGCCTGCTAAACCCCAGATTTTACTGAAAGAAAATGTTTTGGGACAGAGTCATATCATTAGTTGAGTCTAGTTTCTATCTCATGACTCCCCTGCATCAGCCCCCCAAGTACTGGGATTTCAGGACTAGGCCACCAGAAGACTCAGATGCAGTCATGTGTAAGTCCACTAGAACTCACAGGCAAGGCTTCCTGGAACATGGCTCAGCATGGCCACTTGTTGAGCAGCGGCGGTGCACTTACCTCTCACCCCTAGCTTTGCCTCGTGAGCACTGAGCGATCACCAGGCTACTATGTGTTTTAGGAGAAATGATCTGGCAAAACCACATGGGAGAAAATGCCTCTGTCCCTTCCATTACACTAAGCCAGGCCTGGCGGCATCTAGCAGTAACTCTCCCCTTGGGAATGTGACTTTGCCAAGTTGAGTCTGCAGGCTCGACATGAGTCCTTGTGAAAGTAGGCACAGATCCATCCCACCAGGCTTCTGGGTCCCCCCACAGAGAAGCCTCAGATGCACAGACCAGTAGGGGTCATGAGGGTCATGGGTTGCTGCCTATGCTTCGTTAGCCTGCCCGTTCCTGGCCATGGTCAAGAGCAGCCTCGGGTCATGTGTGTGGACTGAATGGGTTTGGAGAAAACATATTACAATCCCCCATTCTTGCCAAACAGTACTAACCTTGCTTAGAACTCACGGTCACCACACTGGAGCAGTTAGTGGCCTCTGTCAGGACCATGTGTCTTTCCATAAGAGATGCTCTGGGACTGGAGGAGGAGCTTGCTGGGGGGGGGGGTGCAGCTCTTCCTCCACACATGAGCTGCTGGGCATGAGTCTTCCCACTCTTGCATTTCAGGGATGTTGAATACAAGGAACTTCAGCTGTCTCTGGACCAGGTATCCACCTCTAAGTCCCAGGAGTCCTGGAGAACCACCTTGTCTACCTCACAAGAAACTAGGAAATCAGCTAAACCCAAAAACACAAAGATGAAGACGAAGCTGAGAACCAACCCATATCCCCCACAGGTAACACACACCCGGGGCAAGACGGCATCTATCTGGGGACTCAGGACACCCGGGCATTAACTATGAGCCTCTGTTCAGGGGTGTCCTTGCAGAGAGAAAAGGTCTCACAAACATCTCAGAGTATATACTACCTCCCTCGGCTTATAGTAATATCAAAATGAAACTTCTCCTCCCAAAGTGTCATTAATAAGCTCTGGGAAGTGGGAAGGGGCAAGTGTCCACAACCATCTGGTGTGTGGTCATCTTGGAGAATAAGATCTTTCCACTCAGGGACCTTGCAGTAACACTAGGGTCAGGCCTGGACCCCTTAACCTCCGGTCTTGTGCGACGAGGAGGTAGCTTACCCTTGGTCTCTCCTCTGTCTTCCCTTTACCGTGCAGCAATACAGCTCCTTCCAAATGGACAAACTGGAGTGCAGCCAGGCAGGAAACTGGAGAACTAGTCCCCCCACAAATGCTGTGGCTCCCCCGGAACAGCAGCTCCATTCAGAAGCCAGCGACCTTTTATATGGGCCGCCCTACAGCCTCCCCTTCTCTTACCATTATGGACACTTCCCATTGGACTCTCACGTCTTCAGCAGCAAGAAGCCAGGATTGCCCGCCAAGTTTGGGCAGCCCCAAGGATCCCCGTGTGAGGTGGCACGCTTCTTCCTGAGCACGCTGCCAGCCAGCAGCGAATGCCAGTGGCACTGTGCCAACACTCTAGTGCCCAGCAGCTCGTCGCCAGCTAAAAACCTTTCTGAGCCTCCCGTGAATGCTGCCCGGCATGGACTTGTGCCAAACTATGAAGGTGGGTCCCATTTACACGAGGGGAAGGGCAGGGGTTCAGCCTCAGTAGCAGTGGGTGGTAGATGGAAAAAGAATCCTCATACTTTGGGCAAACTGGCCTCTTTTGCTTCTAAGCAGGAATTACCCTGCTTCCTATTGCCCATCATGGTTTCATGGGCGTGAGTTATATACAACAAGAACACCGGAGATGGCATACACAGCAGAGAGAAGCTGAGTGCCCAGTCCCCATATAAGTTCTGGCCTTATTCGTGACCTCACAGGGAGGCAAAGGTGATTTTCCAAACCAGCCCCCATGTTTGACCACACTCCAGCGGCATCCTTGAGGTGCCTTTTTGCTGTTCCTCAGAGTGAATGACAGACTTGAGTTCTCTTCCCAGACCTGTTCTCAAACTACAGAAAACAAATGCAGAAATGCCTGGCCTTGGGAACAGAAGCCAGGAACAGAAAACAATTAACACCTTCAAGCTTCTGCCTTTCTCTCTGTGAAATGGGACCACAGCCTATGTAGGGAGCCTACTTGACATACTCTAGGTGCCTGCTAGCTCTGCAGGAACTGCTAATATGAAAGTAAATTGGATGCTGTGGCTTAGGAAAAAGTGTCACTAGCTCCCTGAAGTGTGTGCCCCCGCAAGACACAATCATGTCTCAGTGTGTGCCCCCATACTTCCCTATAACACAATCATCTCTCCTCCTCTCCTCTCTTTCCCTCACTCTGTATCTCTGGTTTTGCTCTCTGTGCAAACTCTGAGGCTATGACTCCATATTGTGATCAGTCTACAGTTTGTGGCCAAATCTGAGCAGAGGGACAATTATGGGAGAAATCAGGCCTTTGTGGACACAAGGAGAACATTGTTTTCAAAAGCAGACAATTTAGAAGAGACCCACCAGCCACTGGGGCCCCGCCCCGCCTTGGCGCCAGCCTGTTCCCAAATCCATGATCCCACCCTTTGGATGGTTGGATCCCCAACACTCATCTATGCAAGGGTCCAAGAAAGAAAGGGGGAAAGACCTTACAAACATCCATATGAACCAGACTTCTTTCTCTGTATCTGAGGACTGGCCAATGATATAACACACAGAATCCGGCTTTTATTACTATTTTAAAGCAAAAATGGTTGGCAGCCGCCTGCTTGTCACATTTGATAAGACTGGGCTCTGGGAAGGACTGAAGGTGCTAATTTGAGGCAATTTGTGACCAACTTACTAGTCTTTGATATTAAAGGAAAACAAAGGCCTCATGGGAAAGCTCGGGTGGAGTTACTTGAATGGGCATAGTTAATGCTTTTAATTATGGGCCTACTAAACAGCACAGGGTGGTTGCCACCCTTTCACCCCCACCCCCACCGTATTGAGAGATTAGTAAAATGGGTAGACTTGGTGCTGTGAAGAAGAGTCTGCTTGGCTTCGATTCTGCGGCTGTCCACTAGCTCCGTGTGGCTTTAAAGCATCTTTTAATATTGATGACACAATGGAGTATTTGGATCTGTTGCGTTAAGCCTGTTACTCAGAACGAATCCCACCTGTTCCTCTAAAGCCTCCAGCACGTTTCTAACAATGTGCGCTGGCCTGGAATGCACAAGGGGTGACACAGACCGATGGAGGAGGACTAAGTAGGTCTGTGCTCAATGGAGGGCGTGTGTGGGAGTGTATGATGGAGGATCCCATAACTCTGTGCGTGATGGAGCAGGACCACGTCGCTCTGCACGTGTGAGGGCGCATGTAGCTCAGTGCAGGACCGAGGAGGACCCTGTGGCTTTCTGTGAACGATTGAGGGCGCGTGCGTCTCTGTGCAAGGCCACCGGCGCCTGTGGCTGGGCAGGGTTGAGGGTGCGTGTGGCTCAGTGCAGAGCAGATGATGGACACGTTTCTGTGTGGGCGGCTTCCTCCCCTACAATCCTCACTTGTCTCTTATCCCCGCAGCGCCCTCCGCAGCCGCGCGCAGGTTTGGCGAGGACCCCGCGCCCCCGAGCTTCCCGAGCTGCGGCCACTACCGCGAGGAGCCGGTGCTGGGCCCCGCCAAGGCGGCTCGCCAGGCGTCCCGGGATGCAGGCCGGCTGGCGCTGGCCCGAGCACCCCCCGAGTGCTGCGCGCCGCCCGTCCCCGAGCCGCAGGCGCCGGCGCAGTTGCCTTTCGTGCTGCTCAACTACCACCGCGTGCTGGCGCGCCGCGGGCCTCTGGGGAGCGCTGCGCCCGGAGCCCCGGAGGAGGCCGGCTCGCTGCGGCCCCGACACCCCGGCCCCGTCACCGCCTCTGCGCCCGGCGCGCCCCGGCCGCACTACCTGGGCGCCTCGGTCATCATCACCAACGGCAGGTGACCCGCCAGGGCCAGTTCCGCTCGGCAGGGCGGCCCGCAGGGAGAAGCCATAGACCAGGCCTTCTCTGGTTCCTTTTTCACCCCCAAGGTCCAGCAGATGGAGGGGCGAACTGTATATGCACGATATAAATTAATTTATACAGAGAGAACTATTTTAATAGAACTCCGCAGCCGACTTTTAGATTTTTACCGTAGATGCTGGTGTAGAGGGTTGGGATGCAGTTGGAAAATGGGGAGAAGGGACTGCCCATCCCAGTCCAAGGGCCAGTTTTCATGGGGCTGAGCATCCAGGTGTCAATCTGTGACCTCAAACTACCGTTTCCAGGGATCTTGGTTTCTTCACCATGAATGCAATCAAGCCGAGGTCCAATAATGGCAATTCAAGACATTGCATACAGCTTGGCAGACAGATGCCACTTTAGGACCCTCACTCACCCCCACCCCTCCCCCTCCCCCGTGGTCCTCTGTCCCCAAGGGGTACAGACAGGGTGGAAAGTCCCTTCAGAGTCCTTTTGGACACTTGTAAACGCAGAATGTTATCCTTGTAAGTCCCACGAGCAGACAACAGTTCTGCTGTCTTTGAACTCATGCATCTCACTTTTAAATTTAATCCTTTTAAAAATACAAAAGCCAACAAGGCGAGGCTAAGGAAGACGTGCAAGCCTATTGTGTGTGTGGACACGGGTGTGCTTCCGAAGCACATTAACAAGCTCGCTCATAACCGAGCCCTTAGGAACTCTCATTGACACAAGTTGCACCTTCAAAATATGAAGTAGGCATTAAATGCAAAAAGATATAATATAGCCAGGCACGTTAGAGAATGGCCCGGTCAAGCGTACCTCCCTGGCAACATCCCTCCAGCCCGCACAGATCTGCTAGTCCTACGCTTGTGTTTGCTAGAAAGTAGGAACTCCTAAAGCTAGTTAAACTGCTTGTGCAATACGGAAACTAGAACGGACTGCACCTTGTGGAAGAAAAACATGCTTAAGGGATGTAATGAAAGTGGTGTATACATTTAAGCGTTTTCTACGTAGCAAGAGCTTCATACGAATATATTGTGTGTAACAGGTGAATGGAGACCCTTTTTATAAACTTACCAGCAGTGTTTAAAAATAAACTTCCATTACTTTTGTTTCACATTTATGGTTTATTTGTGGGTGTATGCATTTTTTCTTTTGGGGCCACTATTTAGGGCTGGGGAGTGACTCAGTGGCCCACTGCTTGCCTGATGGGCAGGAGATGCTGCCTTGAACATGAGTATGGAAAGAAAAAGAGAAAATTACTATTCAAAAAATTTCTCATTGCTCTGACCTGGACATCTGCTCTGACCAATAAATATCTGCTTTGATTGCCACCTTTCAATTTCTCTACACAGGAAATATCGCATCCATTTACTTTAAAACATGTAGTTTACATGGGCCTGGCAGTGGTGGAGTATGCCTTTAATCTCAGCATGTGGGGGTGGGGCAGAGGCAGGAGGATCTCTGTGAGTTGCAGGTCAGGGCTACACAGAGAAAGCCTGTATGGAAAAGCCAGCCAACCACCACAACAAAACCCCCTTTTACTTTAGGAAACTCTTCCCACCTGTACAAACCACACATTAAAACAAACCAAAATGAAAACAAACCCACTGTTGGTAGGTATCAGGGCCCCTGAAACCTGTGACATCACATAGGTGGGACCTGCACATCTGTTGCCAAGGCAACAGCCACCATATTCCCAGAATCTACATGGCTCACTTTTCACCTTTATCTATGATTACATCATTATCCAGATATAAAGAAAGGGCCCCTTGATCTCTCTCTTCCCCCCTTCTCTTTCTGCCGCCACCTTGCCCCTCTCTCTCCCAATAAACTTCACATGGAACTGTTTGGCCTGTGTGGTCCTTCTGAAGCCGTGTGACAGTCAAGATCCTAACACCCACAACTAATCCATCTAGAATCAGTGGCCCAGAGAACTCTCAAAGTGTAAACTTCAGCCTGCTTTCTGTGTCACTTAGCGCGGACCCGATTTATTTCCTATAGCACTGGCAAGATTAGGAACAGCAGTGTATGTGGAAGGCACTGGGTCACGGGATAGCAGCTGTCAGCACTCGATGCTCTCAGCGTCTGCACATGACAAGCCAAGCTTTTATGCTCACGAGTCTCATGGTTCTTGGAAGAGCTATGTTTGATCCGTGGGCATTAGCACCAACATTTTTCAATAAAGTTCCATTTCACTGCCAACCTGTATCCACTAGGCACAAACCCTGAAGGGGGTTAATGGGAAAGGTTTTTAGCGCGCGCGCGCGCGCGCGCGCGTGCGTGCGTGCGTGCGTGTGTGCGTGCGTGTGTGTGTGTGTGTGTGTGTGTGTGTGTGTGTGTGTAGGACCCTGTTGTAGATTTATAAATGATAATGTAAACAAATATAAGGGAGTCTGTGTGTTCCTAAAAATTAAAATGTGTATTAGTAAACATTTCCTTATTTGGATAAACATCACCGATTTTCATAGTCAACAATAGGAAGGAAGATTCCTCAGAGAGCTAAACTCGCTTCTAGAGGTTATGGACTCAGACAAAGTTGCCAAGCAGTTACTATGGCAACCTAATTACTGTTATCCTCATCCTCAAGATTTTGCCCTCGTATCTTTTCTCAACTCTGTGAAGCTTTAATAATGATGTGCTTTCTTTCACAAAACAACAACAACATCATCATTACTGTAGGCCCTACCTAAGATGGAGCCTGTTGAAACAAATGACAGATCAAATGGACTTGACGCCTAAGCCAATTCAAGCCTTTGGCCCTACACAGGGCCTCCCACGGAAAGGAATTCCCTTATGTTCTTGGAAGCCCCTTTCTAGAAAAGCAAGTCCACTCATATCTCTGCAGAGACAGGAAGGGGTGGAAGGACCGGGTTCTCTACCCCACCCCCACTCCCTTCACCCTTTCAGAAGCCCAGGCCTTCCAGCAAAAAGCAGTTCTGGCAGCCTATGGGCTATCTGCAGCACACGATGCAGGCTGATCCCAAACCCAGGCAAGATACATACCATTAAAAACCTCAGGACAGCCGGGCGTGGTGGTGCACACCTTTAATCCCAGCACTCGGGAGGCAGAGGCAGGCGGATTTCTGAGTTCGAGGCCAGCCTGGTCTACAAAGTGAGTTCCAGGACAGCCAGGGCTATACAGAGAAACCCTGTCTCGAAAAGACAAAAACAAAAACAAAACAAAACAAAAAAAACCTCAGGACAAAAGTATCTTTAATGAAAGTTGATCAGTTCTCACAACACAAATACCCGTAAAGAACAGAGTCACTGAGCACTTATTTCGGTTAAAAGATTTGGTTGTATTTTGAGCCTTTGTGAACTTTTTTTTTCCCCCACTAGTAAGATCTCCTTTCTGCCAAAAATACATGAAAATTCACTAAGTACAAGGTTCCCGAATTCTTACACGTGATCTTTGTTATAAAAGCATGTTTAAATATCAAATAAAAACAGTGTAATCAGAAGCTACTGGCCGTTCTTAACGAGCCCAGGGTAAAGCAAGAACGGACTGGAGCCACAGTGAAAATCCAAAGTTTATTTTGGTAGAATTACTTTATAGGCATGGGTTTATAGTAATTCTTTTCAGAGATGATTCTTTGAAAAGCCAAAAAATAAAAAAAGTAGCAAAGGTTTACATTTTTGTTTATTTCAAAGATGCATAGAGATGAAGCAGGAATGAGGCTGCCCCGCTGCTGGCGCGTCAGGGTAGCAAAGCCCCTCTGCCCCAGCTGAGCTGGGTGAGACCTAATCTTTGCTTACGTTGCCTTCCAACACCCAGGGGTAGATATGCAAGCAGGCTTACACTAGGAGTAACCTGCTCTACGGCAAATGCAGAGTCCGGGTTAGGTGGCCACGTCTCAAGATTAGGAGGCAGCAAAGTTAGGAGACTTATAAAGTTCCTGGAGATCCTGGGACACTGAGAGTGTGAATACCCTCGCATGTGGCCGGTACAGTGGCAGCCTTCACACCCCGCATCGGCAGAATGTTCTCTACGATGAGGAATCTGAAGTCTTTGGTTCATGTGAGGCAAAGTCAGGTTAGTGGGAAATGCAGCATCTGCTTCAGGCTATGTTGTCTCTCTAGACAAGGAGTGTCATGTCTGCATAAGCAAGAATACCCCAAACAGCGTAACTACTCCAGGGCCAATCAGCATGCCCAGAACATCTCTGTCTGCTCTGACATGACCACACTTCATTAGTTTTAACTTACAGAAAGGAAATTAAATGATAACATTTTTTTCCCCAAAAGTAGAACTATCCAGAATAGGCCTTCAGCTTAAAATAAAACATAGCATGTTTTTCATTAAATAATCCCCCATAGAAATTTAAAATGTAATGATGGCGGTCCTGAGAGATGAACAGCCTTATATTACAAAGTCTGAGAAATAAACCTTTGCAACATCAAGCTTGGAGATCTTCGTTCTTGATGATATTTTACAGACGCTCTCTCGAGGGCCTGTCATTTTATAATTTGGGGTGGCGTACAGTTTTATTTAAACTCACATGAATTTAAAAAAATATTGGAACAAAATTTATATATCTTTTTCTTTTTCTGAGAAAAATTTTAATCAAAGTCTTATTTGCAAGAAAAGTTACTTTCAAGTTCTTTTAAAGTCACAGTCCCTCAACTCGTCAGGTTGGTATACTTTACCCTGTTATTTTTTGCTTCAAATGGGGCTGTCTCTGCTAGACTGAAGGTGGATGGATTTCTATACTGAAAACCTCTGGTTTCTGGAGTTGGCCTGACTACATAAGCTGGATAAAGATGGTACTCGTTTATGACGAGGATCTTGTTCAAAGCTAAGTGTTCTGTTCTGCTGTTTCCTTTCCACCCACTTCAGTGGAAGGAGCAGGAAGCAGGAGGGCAGACAGGAACTGGTTCTTTCAGGCTGGGCAGCGATGGCATGATTCACAAGCTCCGCAGAGATGGGAGGGACATGGGAAAGCATGGAGCACATCTGGAAACACAAACCTAGAAAGGCTTCCTCTCCTTTGTTCTTCCACGGAGACTTTTAGCACATCAAATTTTGAACATCTCCTTTTAAAGCCACACACACACACACACACACACACACACACACACGCAATCAGGCATGCACTGCACGCACATACATCTCTCCAAACTGATGGCATTTTTGTGTCAGTCTCTCTATTTCATGACATTAGGAAATCGGGGGCAGAAAATCATGACTTACGATACATTCGGCTACATTCGGTTCTGCTTGAGGACACAGGCTTATGGGGATGTGGCATTCTAACAGAGCCTGCAACTAATCAGCTTAAGAGTTCCAAGAATCCTCCCTTGTGTGGGCAAGATGGTGAGCCCACGTCTCCATCAGCCTGGGCAAGCCTCTGTCTCTAAGGAAACTGCCATCATGGCTTAAACATCTAAAACTTGACACATCTGACCCTGGAAAGGAGGCCACACTGGTCAGCGGTGTTTCTGTGACCATCCTTCAGTCCTGTGTTCCAGGCTACTACAAGGAGCCCAACTTGACTAAGAAAACCAGCAACAATCCTCCGTGTAGGTAAACACTTGTGTGTTTGTTCTGGGACAGCAGTGAGTGTGCACCTGAGCTGTGGGCGTTCACTGTTTTAACCGCAGAGAGTTAAAGGCCTTCACGCCTTGGAATACATTTGCACTATCTCACCGCTATGCCCAACCCCTTGCTCCTCATTTTCCTCCCAGTGCACACAAATCCAAGCCCATGTGGGGAAGAGTACTTCTACACCTCACAAGGCAAACTAAACTCCTAGGCTAAACTGACCCTTCTTCACCTGTTAGTCAATCCTCACCAGATGCACCTTTAAACACCCAATAAAACCACATATATATATGTCCCAAACCCCGGGGTGGGGGCAGGGAATCCACAACCTGAAGAATTAACAAATGGCACTGGCCTCTGACTCTGCATTAGCTTCCCAGGCCCTAGGCAGGCAGAGACAACAGTTATGCAAGCAGAGTGTGCCTGCACAGAGCTCCCAGGAGATCCCAGGAGCAGCTTCCCTGCTGCAGCTCGCTGCTGCTGCTGCTGCTGCTGCTGCTGCTGCGGCAGATCCAAGCTGCCTGGGAACACATGGAGGTGTTACTGTCGCTTGGGCACGATGAGGTTTCTCAGCATGTCAAAGGAGTTGCCATCTGGATGTACCGTCACAACCCCACCGTCCTCTTGGTGGACCTGCAGGAACCCAGAATCATCAAGGCCCACAATGGATGCCTGTGGCCCCTCCGAGCTGCCCAGGCGGACTTGCTGACCACTGAAAAAGAAGCACAGCAGCACCGGAGTCACGAGAGGCAACGGAAGGCTGGGACATCTTGCTCAGTGACTTTCCATTACAAGGAGACTAGGGTCCTGGGGACAGGCTAAGGCTTACTATGGCGACCTTGGACTTTCTCTGTCCCTGTGAAATACCCTAATACTTACCGGGGCAGCAACGGGACCAGGCTGGGGCTTCTGAGTACTGGATGACACTAATTCTCATCCCATTGCTGGTGGTTTGTGCCTCTCCCCACCCAGAGCACTCTTAACTGCATGTGCTAAGAGACAGGAATGTGGTGAGGAACGCCAGGAAGGCAGGGGAGAGAGAGGGGCCCAGGGTGGGTGGGAGGCAATGAATATGGCCAAATTACGTTGTAAACGTGTGAGATGTCATAACCCAAATTCATCACTCTTCAAATCAATCTGTGGTAGCTAAAATGGAGAAAGGAAAGAGTTCACTACATAGGGACAGGCAAGGTGGCTCAGTAGGTGAGGCGTCTGCTCCGCAAGCCTGGTGACCTGGGTCCAAGGGTCCAATCCTTAGAACCCATGTGACAACAGAAGAAGAGAACTAACTCCACGAAGCCGCCCCGCCTTCTCATAAGTTCATTTCGGAAGGGTAGAGGCTCATCTTACACACTGTGGCTCTCACAGCTCAGCTGCAGAGGATGCTGGGAACAAGTGTTAGCACGTAGGGCTAGCCTCGGCCCCTGAGTGTAGCTTTATTAGATGTTGGGTGCAGGTGGGGCTGCCATTGTCCCATGAGCATCCCACCTTGAGATCCTCACAGGTCACACTACAGTGATTTCAGCTCTTTCCAGTGTCACGGTCCCCCAGCTCACCCTCCCAGGACCCTGGTCCCTCTTGTTCCTGCCCACTTAGGCTTAGTGCTCACCAGGCTTTCCCATCAGAGCTAAGAAATAACTATCAGGCCGGCGTGGTGGCGCACACCTTTAATCCCAGCACTCGGGAGGCAGAGGCAGGAGGATTTCTGAGTTCGAGGCCAGCCTGGTCTACAGAGTGAGTTCCAGGACAGCCAGGGCTATACAGAGAAACCCTGTCTCAAAAAACCAAAAAAAAAAAAAAAAAAAAAAAGAAAAAGAAAAAGAAAAAGAAAGAAATAACTATCAGACCTTCCTGTTAAGAAACTCAAGTGCTAACTTTAAGGAATTTTAAAAGAATGGGGAGAGGGGGCACTGACCTGTGCACCCAGTATTTATAATAGAGGGGAAGAACGCCGTCGGGCCCTTGGTCCTGAAACCTGTCAATCAGTCTCTCCAGTGCGGTCACGGCCCTGGCTATGAGGCAGTCTGCTCGCAGGGGCTTCAGGCCTGCCTCGTGCTGCTTATTGTGCTCTTCGATGAGGTCATTGATACATATGGTAGGATTACTGTTCGTCACATTGAATCCACAACCTGGGGAAAAACAATTTAAAAACAAGCACCTTGACATTATCAGTGGTTCTCAACCTCCCTAATGCCGTGAGCCTTTAATCCCGTATCCCACGTTGTGGCAACCCCAACCATAAAGTTATCTTGTTGCTACGTCATAACTGTCACCCTGCTGCTGTTACGAATCATAGTGCAAGTATCTGATACACGAAACTGGATCAAGGTATCTGAGATGTGGCCCCCAAAGGGATCTCGACTAACAGGTTGGGAATCGCTGTTCTAGATAATGGTACAAATTCGCCCAGCATTCATCGATTAAAAGTCTGAGGGAAGATAATGCTATCAATTACCATCAACGTGGGCTATGTCTTTTTCAGAAGCCAGAACACTCTGATGCTAACCCTGAAACCTGTCCTTCTGGACTCCCCAACCTCCCAAAGCTTTAAGAATATAACACAAGCTATACACTCCGCCAATACCAGAGGGACACCTGTCCTTTAGCTTCCCGAAGCAATCTAGTGGTCTCAGTGCCAGTGCATGCTGGGCAGAATCTGTACCTAGTACAATTGCTCACTTAAATTCGGGGTGTGGAGCTTTAGGGGCATGGAGCAGCTGGCCTAGAAAACTCTACCGGTTACAGCAGGATTGGAAACGCATGGCCTGGTGTTCTTCAGCTGACACTGGAGCACATGGTTCTGTCTGTTGCTCATTTCTGAGTGACAGGTGAGCTCTCCTGGGAATTAGGGGAGGTTGGTGGTTGGATGCCACGGTCCTAAAAACTTCTGAAACTGCCTGCAGCCTCCTCCTGGGTGTGCTGAGGTAAGGTGGGCAGGGACTCTATCTTACTTTGACTGGCTAGGGGTTTTTGTTTAAGGCTAAAAAGGCAATGTTTCACGGCTAAGCACGCAAGGCCGGCTGCGGATGTGTCTTAGATACTGCTCCAGTCTCAGCTGTTACTGTAGTAAATACCGCAGCAAGAAAGCAGAGGATGGTGCAGCCGCACTGGGCTGGGCTTTCCTGCCTCAGTTAACATAGTCACGACAATCACGACAATTCCCCACAAAGACGTTCACCAACCTGATCTGAACAATCTTTTTTTCTTTTTTTTCTTTGGTTTTTTGAGACATTCATGTGTAGCCTTGGCTGTCCTGGAACTCACTTTGTAGACCAGGCTGGCCTCGAACTCAGAAATCCGCCTGCCTCTGCCTCCCGAGTGCTGGGATTAAAGGTGTGCGCCACCACGCCCGGCTTGATCTGAACAATCTCTCATCCAGACCCTCTCCAGGTGATTCTACACGGGCCAAGTGGACAGTTAAGCCAACCGCCCCAGACATCACCCTATTGCTTATTATAAAATGGTAAAGTATTTGTTTCAGCCATTTCAAGTTCCATGAGCAGCAGACTCGTGGAGAGACATCTGTTAGGTGTGATACCAATATGGCAGTTTCCACGGCCCCAGCCAGACAGGGGCTGCTGAGCCCTTGAAGTGCTCTCTGTTCATCCGGTCCTCTCTGTGTCACCTCGGTCCTCTCTGTGTCACCTCGGTCCTCTCTAGCTGCAAGACTGGAAACGTCCACCTCAAACCCACACTTGCTCTTCCAGATACAGGCATGCACAGGAGACATTTTAATTTTTGCTGTTTTTGCTAATATTAAGAAATGCCGGAGGAAAAGTGTTAAAAACTTACCAATGAGGATATAAAATGTTTCTCCCATAAGTGTTGAATTAACCAGAACCCCACCGATCTTCATGAGATCACTGTAGTAAATATCGTTGGGCCACTTCACTCGCAAGTTGATATCCTAAAGAAAATCTGCATGTTAATTAAGCAGTCGACCACAGGGCATCAGGCAATGAAACAGAAGATGAACAGAATATTCTCAAAACTAACAGGGCAGGGAATTCTCTCCAGCTTTAGACAGTTGACCTCTCAATGGGGTATCATACAATACTTATTTTAACTTTATTTTATACATATGGATGTTTTACCTGCATGAGTCTATGTGCCTTGTGCAGGCCTGGAGCCATAAAGGCCAGAAGAGGGTTTGGATCCCCCTGGGACTGGGGTTACGGACAGTTGTGAACATCCACGGAGGTGCTGGGAATCAAACCCAAGTCCCTTGGAAGAGCAGCCAGTGCTCTTAACTGCCGAGCCATCTGTCCAGCCCTGGGTAACACAGTATTAAAGTCCCTGCTGGAGCTGGAAAGTAAAACTCAGACAGCGCCCATTCAGGATCTGCTCAGCCTACACTCTTCCTGTCACGTCTCTCATTAAAACACCTTTTGCACAAAATAGCTCCGAGGCTCAGGTAGGAGGACTGCAAATTTGAGAACGTAAAGTTTAGGACAGTGGCTACCAGTCCCCAAGTCTGCGGACCAACCTTCCTGCTCTGGCGGAGGCACAGTCCTGAGCCCTGGCTCCTCACCGGCTGCATCCACTTCTTTCCCATTTAGATTTACATGGCTCCAGAGCTGTACCTCTTGCACCCAGCCTGGGGACTTAATGCTATGCTACGGGACCTACTACTACATACCTGCCAGACAAGACGCGCTCACTGCTGCGATGGCTGTCGGGAGATAGCCAACCATTCTATGACTGCACTGGAGGCCTTTTTATCAGAAGAGAATTCATGGCCAACACTGTAAACCTGACCCAAAGCCCATGTCTCAGGCCCTGGCATGTAATCTATTATTGGTGCTTTACTAATGGTCATGTCGTCAGACTCTCGTCAAACTGGTTATGTTTATATGTGTTTTTTTTTAATTGAACTAATTTTTATTATATTCTGCACAATATATATTTTTATACCAATCATAAAAATGATACACATATTATTAAATGAACATAAATAGATAATAGTTTTTTGTTTGTTTGATTGATTGTTTTGTTTTTAGTAGAGCTTTAAAATCTTGGCTCTTACTGTGGTACAAACCCAAAATAAGAACAATGTTTGAACATTGGAATTCATTGTAATAAGGCTGTACTTCAATGTCCCTCACGTCACCAAAGGAATTTACCTCTATAGTAGCTAGGCTAAGAGTTGACAGTTCTGCTGCGCCAAGGAATGAATTGTAGGCACGATTTTTGGATACTGATTTCCTGCTATGGTCAAAGCTATTGGACTTGAGTGATTGTCATCATTCTCAGCCCACAGGGAACAGGTTACATTCATTAAAAAAAATGGTGTATGTATTAAGATGGTCTATCCTTGAACTCACTTATCAACTGTTTTAGTGAATTTAAGGGCTAGCTGTCTACCTGTGCTCTCCTGTATTTCTTTAAGGGAATTATTTATGTCCTTCTTAAAGTCCTCTATCATCATCATGAGAAGTGATTTTAGATCTGAATCTTGCTTTTCCAGTGTGATGGGTGTATCCAGGACTTGCTATGGTGGGAGAATTGGGTTCTGATGATGCCAAGTAACCTTGGTTTCTGTTGCTTATGTTCTTATGCTTGCCTCCTGCCAACTGAATATCTCTAGTGCTACCTGCCCTAGCTATATCTGACCGAAGCCTGTCCTTCCTGTAATCCTGGTTCTGTCAGAACTCCTCAGAATCAAGCTGCCTCTGGGACCCTGAAATCCCAGTGTGACCAAGATCCTGGGATCCTGGGTCCTGGGCATGTTAGAGCGCCTGGGAGTGGAGCTTCCTCTGGGTGTTGTGGGACTGGCTGCAGAGTTTGTGCCTAAGGTCTTCTCAGGGCACTGGCCCAGACAAACTGGAAGGAACCCATGCCACTGGTATGGCAGACTTCCTGCATGCCTAGGTCTCCCTGGTTCCAGTTACTCCCAGTGTTGGGACAGATGTTCCATATATGTTTACATATGTTTACACCTACTCTGTGCTGTTCTCACCCTTGGCTGGAGACATCTCTTTCTGTAGAGGGCAGTGGTTAATGCAGGAACTCACAACTGGTCAAAACACTAAGAATGACTGACTACAAGTTCTTAGCCCTAAATAGATGTCTAAGAGAAATCTCCCATTTTCTCTAGACTTGGGGAAAATCAAGTAAGGTGGGGCAGAAAAGACCTAAGAGCCAGAGAATGGGGAGGACTTTTCTGTCAAACATCGTATTTATGGATACCTGAAAAAGATCTTCACAAGATTGAACCAACAAAAATTTAGTATGGATGGGGAAAGGGATCACAGAACCCCTCCAATAGCTGAGCAGCTATTACAGTTGATGAATGCTGAAGGAGGGAATCCTCTTCCCTGAGGGGCGTAGGCGTGGCCACCAGTAGGCCACCATGATCCTGCACACATGCCCAATCATGGAGTAGCACTAATTGGATTCAGTGGATTAAAAAAAAAAAAGTTAGAGAAAATAAAATTGGGAGGGGGATATGTTAAGGGAGAGTGGGGGTGGGGGAGCAGTTGGAGGTGATAAGATCAAAATACATCACATAAAGGTGAGATAAACGAATGAAAATAACTCCACTCAAAATGGAAGTCATCTTATACAGGACGTGCCATGGTGGACTCTCCTTCCCCTGGCACAATAAGCCAGAGTGAATCTTTCCTTCTAAAAGTTGCTATGACCATGGTATCCTATTACAGCAACAGAAAGTAACCAGGAGTGGGGTTATTCGGGAAAGGGTAAGGATGCCAGCATTCCTGTCCTTGCAGTGGGGAAGATGGCATCAAAACAACCTGGCTGTGAACTCCATCAACCACAGACTAAGAACAGCTCTGACCCTTGGATATGAGGGTGAGGGGACAGAAGTTAGCTGGGTCCATGAAACAGCCCCCTTTTAAAACAGAAAACACACACAGCTCTCACCCAGCCCAACAGCCTGATACAATATGTTCATCAAGAGAAAAGAAAAGCTTGTCCTTACTAGGATGCTAAGAGACATGGCAGACAGCCCCGGAAGGGATCTGGAAAACGCTCTGTGGAAGCCATCACCCACATTGGCACCGTAAAGGGCAGGCATGCCAGGCAAGGCCTCTACCTCGGAGCTATGGCCCCAGCCAGAACTACCCACTCCAAATGGTGCCAAACACACTCCGGTGGTGGCTTTGCCGATTGTGCAAACACATGCTACAGATGGAAAGGCCGAGCTGGAGGCTCCACAGGAAAGGGAAGGATAGTGAAGCCACACACACCTCACACTCTGGGATAGACCGCATGAAGTCACACTTACCTCATACCCTGGGATAGACCGCACTGCCTCCACCACGGCCAGGGACATCAAATGCTGGACAAATGGAATCCTCTGTCCCAGTTGTGACCTCAGGGGGATGGAGACCAGCAGAGTGGAAAGGGCACATCCCACGGGGCTCAGCCAGGCATTCGGGCCCCTTCCTGGAAGACAGAGCCAATGAGAGAAGACTCTGCTTCCCGTGTGGACACTCCCAGAGAACAATGTCCCACTTGAGTCTGTTTGTGCTTCATGACACATCTTGATGTTCTAGGGGTCTGGAGAGAGCTCAGTGAGTAGAATGCCTGCCACACAAGTGTGAGGGCCTGAGCTCAGTCTCCAGTACTCATATAGAAACCTGGTGTGTACTCAGAATACACACACACACACACACACACACACACACACACACACACACACACACACACGCCGCTGCTGCTGCTGCCGAAACATAATGAGGCTGGCCCCTGCCTTTTGTGCTTGGACAATTAATGTCTTACAGTGTCTGAACGCTGTGCTACACCACATGGTCGGGCAGGTGTGTGAAAATCGAAAAGTGCTTCTGGTAGTACTGGCCGTGTGGTCCATGGAAACTCAGAGCCGTGCCTTCAGTGATAGTAGTGTGAAAGGCTTCACACTGTTTTTGTGCTGGATTGAATCTGGAGCTCTGTGCATGCTAGGCAAGTCCCAGCCTGAGCTCCAGACCGAATGTTATCAAGCAACCTCCAGGGGCTGGAGAGATGGCTCAGTCTATAAAGTACTTACAGTTCATGCCTGGGGATTCATAGCACCCACATAAAAGGACAGGCAAGAAACTGGGCAGATGGCTTGACAATAAAGTGGTTGTCACACAAGCATGAGGATACGTGGAAGACAGAGGGAGGGGAAACCAGGTGCTGACCAGATAGACTACTTAGAATTGTCAAACTCCAGGGTCATGGAGCAACCCTGCCTCGATAAATAAACTGGAGAGTAATCAAGGTTCCTCCATGCCTGCGTACGCGCGCGCGCGCGCACACACACACACACACACACACACACACACAGCCAGTCATGGTGGTGCCTTTGCTGTAACCCAAGTGCGGAAGAGATACAGGCAGGCAGATGGGGGCTTGGTAGCCTGCTAGTTTATCCTATCGGTGAGATCTAGGTTCAGGGACAGAAAGACATTTGATGACACTGACCTTTTGACTGTACACATAAGTATATGTATCAACACACATGTGAAATACACATAAATGCATGCTCATGTATCACAATACACACATACATATACACATACACATATGTACATACCATCATGCACATATAAATATGTACACATATACATGTACATACACATATGCACACACCGCCATGCACACATATGTACACACATATGTGTACATACATACATGATCCCTGATAGCAAGTCTCTAAGCTGCAACTTATTTTTTAAAACTGAAGTTAGGAAAAGTCAATAATCAAAATGAGAGGAATAGGTTAATTAAAATGCTTCTAGAGTATCTTTTTTAAGAACTCTACCATCTCTGGTGGGAATGGGTGGTGTGCATGTGTGATATTTATCTGTAATTTATTTCAGCACTTGGGAGACTGCAGCAAGAAGTTTGGGGGTAGCCGGGCGTGGTGGCACACGCCTTTAATCCCAGCACTCGGGAGGCAGAAGCAGGCGGATTTCTGAGTTCGAGGCCAGCCTGGTCTACAAAGTGAGTTCCAGGACAGCCAGGGGTATACAGAGAAACTCTGTCTCGAAAAACCAAAAGAGAAGTTTGGGGGCTGAAAGTCAGCCTGAGCTACATAGCTAGACTCCCATAGCTTTTATGCAATATATTTTTCTTCTTTGTCTTACGTTCAAATCAAAGAAGTAGCAGACTCCATCTCTCTGTTCTGAGCGAGGAGCGGATGTGGGTGGTCTGGTGCTGGCTGGCAGGAACATGACCCATGTTCCTGTAAAGCCTCACCCATGCCTCCTGCAGACCTTGGTGGGGTCTCTGCCCTTGCTGGTCCCACCATGGCTCTGGATCAGTGCAGACTCTCAGTCTGCAATAGGCAGGTGGTGGAAACTGGCTCTGTTTTGAGCAGGCCCAGATCCAGTGCCATTCCATGGGGGCTGGTGGGTGGGAGGCCTCTGAATGTGATGTAAGCTTACTACAGACTCCAACAGACCCTCACCGAGGACCTTGAGGAGAGTAAATGTCTCAGAACTTCGTTTCCATCACAACCCACAGGATGTATGGGGAATGTAGGTTAGCAGGCATGACAGCCATCTAATGCAAACACTGCATAGTTAACAAACTGTGGACCGGGAGGCTGCCTGTGCTCTACTGAAGTCAATGGGCCTTCTCCTTTTCCCGTGCCCCATTTTCAGGGGGCCGTTAAAATGGAAAGACTCTAAACTCAAGTGGTCTCAGGGTTCAGCACACACTGAGCTCTCCAGCCAGGAGACTCATGGATTTTCGGGAAGGAAAACAACAGCAATGACAACAAAAGATGACTGACCTTTGCCCTGGGTCTGCCGGACTGCAATGGCGATTAAGCCCATTTCCTGTGGCATCTCAAACATCAACCTGCAAATGGTGGGAAAAACTGGTCAGTTAGAACCGCCACGGAGAGGAGGGCTAGCAGCTCCAACAGAACAGGGACAAGTGTGTGCGTCTGCACGGTGGTCAGGAAGGGCCAACGACCTGCAGAGCTGTAGAAAGGAGGGGTGCTGTTTCCCTCACAGCCTTTGGTAGGAATCAGCACAGGGGTAAAGCAAGGGTGAAGGGCAAGAGAGTGGAGAGGAGCAGGGGTGGAGAGGGGAAGAATGAGACAGCCCGGCTGGTGCTTGGCTTGACTGCTAGGATATAGTTCTTTGGATGATTTTATCAAGTTCTTTCCCTTACCTTGTATCTACCTCAAGTGACAACAGTGTCTGACATTTGTTTCTACTTACAGTGAGTTTCTGTCTGAACATGCACACGTTTCTGATTATTCAGAAAACCAATATGTGTGCTGTAAAGCATTTAAGAGATACCCCATCCCCTGAGAACTAATTATGCTTTAACTGCAGTAAATAAATCAACACCTTTTGAGAATTCCCAAGAACCCTGGATCTGTTTGGGCTTCAGGTCTGCTTTTAGAACAGTCTCACTGAGAAGAATGCAAACGCCTTTTGGGGTTAAGCGGCAAAGCACGCTCACGAACATCTCTTACCTGACTGGCTGATATCTGGGGCAAAGGGAAAGAAAAAGGAAAACGCGCACACATCCCAGAGCCCCTCACTCCAAGTGTCTCCTCCAAGTTTGCTCTCTGCATTTTATCTCCATGCTAAGCCACTTCTCCTCCATCTTCCCACAGTTGTCCATGCTAAGCCACTTCTCCTCCATCTTCCCACAGTTGTCCATGCTAAGCCACTTCTCCTCCATCTTCCCACAGTTGTCCATGCTAAGCCACTTCTCCTCCATCTTCCCACAGTTGTCCATGCTAAGCCACTTCTCCTCCATCTTCCCACAGATGTCCATGCTAAGCCACTTCTCCTCCATCTTCCCACAGATGTCCATGCTAAGCCACTTCTCCTCCATCTTCCCACAGATGTCCATGCTAAGCCACTTCTCCTCCATCTTCCCACAGTTGCTGATCTGGCATCAATTGGATATAGCTCAGAGCAGGAGGCACTAATGGTCAAAGCCACGCTTTCTCCTCTCTCTCTCTCTCTCTCTCTCTCTCTCTCATCTATTAATCATCTATCTATCTATATGTGTGTACTTATATATGTGTGTATGCATCTATCTGTTGTGAATCTTTCTGTGAATCTATCTATCTATCTATCTATCTATCCATTCATTCATGTATATGTGTGCTTATATATGTGTGTATGAATCCATATAGCTATCTATGTATCTATTTATGCATATCTATATATGTGTATGTATGTGTATATATATCATCTATCAATCTATCAATCAATCAATCTATGTGTACTTATATATGTGTGTGCATCTATCTATTATGAATCATCTTTCTGTGAATCTCTATCTTCTTTCCTTTCCTTTCCTCTCCTTTCCTTTCCTTTCTTTTTTCTTTCTTTCTTCCTTTCATCATCATTTGTGGGAGAACAGGGGTTGAGCAAGGCAGAGGACAAACCAGTATTATGTATTAACAAGAAGTTACAAGTCAGTTTGAAGTATTCCTCAAGACTCTTGCAAGCAGAACCCCTTAAAGCAAGCCTGTGCCCTGTGTAGCTCTCCATACTCTCCTGCAGGCTAAAAGAACCCCTAAGAGAAGGAAACTGCTTAAAAAAACACCCCTGCCCGCCCAACACCCACTGCCTCCTGTATCCCTGAGGTGTGTAGTACTTGCATAGGGGAGGAAGCCTAAGGTTTCTTTGCGTGCAGAGAAATCTATGTTGGGCAGGGTCTTCTTCCCAGCTGCAGGAGCAGAACAAGGCATTCAGGAGAAACCCAACCTATGCCAATGCACGTGAAACACATCCTCACAGTATTTCTCTTGGACATTATGAATCACTCCTTGAGGTGGAATGTGTCTGCCCACCCCTGGGCGCCAAGAATAAAATGTCTTTTGCTTGCCCTGGACAAGAGGAAAATTGTAAGAAAGAGTCTCTGTCTTATAGCAGAGGTAACATTGTCATATAGGAACTCCTGTTTCCTAGAGGGTCCCATTCCCGAGTCTGGGTTCCTGCGGTGAATGGAGGAGGAGGAGGATGGGATTGAGTATTCTGTGAATGGCCTGTAGAAGCTCTCTGGACCGCTCTTTAAACATGCCGACCTTAGACTTTCAAGTGCTATGTACACCCAGCAATGGAAGGGGTGGGGGCAGGGCCACAGGAACATGAGTGGCTCAGAAACCAAATGCGGACTCTTAGAACAAAGAGGAGTGATTAAGGGAGTGTACACACCAAACTGCTAGGAGTTTGGCAGCACTTAACAGACCATCCTAATGAGCAGAGTGAGTCCGTACTGCTGAGGCCAAGAGGAAACTCTGCAACAGAGACAGGGGAGGAAGGAGCTAATGCCTGTTCGAGACAACTGGAGGCCGCCAGATTTATTTGTGCTATCTGAGATAACTCTGGGGGCCAAGCCGCACGGCTCATGGTCGACAAAGGAGCATTTATGAACTTTGTCAATGCTGCGTTTCTGGAAATGAAGCCGCTGCAGTCTGCTTTAAGTAGAGAAAAAGCAACCATGGATAGATGCCATCCTTTCTTGAAGCCCTTGTACCAAAGGGATGCTGAAGAAAAGCCCTGCTTGTGCTGAGCCTGAAACTTCTGCAGCCCTGTAAGGGATCTCTTTGCAGTCCAGATGATCTAACCCCCACACAGAGTGTTCTGATTACAGAGGACATCACAGGGGTGCTTCGAGCAGACTGGCCAATAGGATAACGTTCTGATATTCATATAGCTAAAACAGTGAGCAAAAGTTTAACTGAGATCCAGCCCATCCTCTGTGGGAATTTGGGGCAGCCAAGTTCACCAGTTAGAAAAGCAACAGTCGGGCCGGGCGTGGTGGCGCACGCCTTTAATCCCAGCACTCGGGAGGCAGAGGCAGGTGAATTTCTGAGTTCGAGGCCAGCCTGGTCTACAAAGTGAGTTCCAGGACAGCCAGGGCTATACAGAGAAACCCTGTCTCGAAAAACCAAAAAAAAAAAAAAAAAAAAAAAAAAAAAAAAAAAAAAAAAAAAAAAAAAAAAAAAAAAAAAAAAAAAAAAAAAAAAAGAAAAGCAACAGTCTGGGAAAGATCTAACTTTACAAGGGGAACAGTTAGTGGAGTCATAGTGTGAGGACCCAGAAGGACAACTGGTGGTCATTATAACAAGACCTCTGACACACAGAACCTCAGAGGGTACGCTGGCCCCAAAGTGCACACTGAACAGCAAAGTTCAAAGGTAATACATGAATTTATTCAACCTACAGGAAATTCAAAAGAAAAAGAGGCAGAGGCAGTCGGACCTCAGAGTTCAAGACTAGTCTGGTCTACAGAGCCAGTTCTGGGATAGCCAGGGCTATACAGAGAAGCCCTGTCTCAACAAATAAACACATACACACACACACCATCTCAACAGATATGTAGATAAACTGTGAAGATGGCAGTGTCAGACAGTGAGAGTCTAATACATGCACACTGACCACCATAAGCAGATCTTCCTGACACCCATGGATGCCAGCTTTGTCTTTTTTTTTAATACCTTCTGATTTAGTAACTATGTTGCCTGCAAATATTTTCTTCTGGTTTGTTATTTATCTTTTAATTTGGCTTATAGTCTTCTACTACTCCCTTTTTGCCTCTTGTTTTTGCTTCATGGCCAGAGATACTAGAGACTCTTCCCCACGCCCAGTCATACAGGAATTCACTGGCTTCTTGCGTGTGGATGTGTTCCTGCCCCACTGAGAGTTCCTTCCTGAGGAGGTAAGACTTTGGTACAGGCCTGGCTTTTTATTTTTCCAATTCCTGACAGTTTGTCTTGGAACTGTTGGTTGGGAAACCTTTTGTCAATAGACATACTACCTACCCTTTGCCATGGAGGTGTGGGACCCCTCCTTCATTTGGTACAGTGTCTAATGCACTCCGGGCTGTCTCTGCAAGGGAATCCTCTGTTGGCATTGGTCCGCACCCCTAACTGTGCTGACATCGCACAGCTTTAGTTACCAAGCACATCTCAGTACCCGGCGAGCCCCATCCTCCTCACTGGTCTCCTCAGACCTTTGCAGATATCGAGGGTTTCTGTCTGTCTGTCCGTTTTGTATAAATATACTTTCTAAATTAATTTGAGAATTGCATCGTTTCTGAAGTCGAGTGGCCCTGAGAGCAAGGAGTCTAATGTTGCATAAATATATCTCTTCAGGCGTTCCTGTCAGGTTCTTTGTTGTTGTAGATACATGTCATAATATCATTTCACTGTTATTACTTGTGATAACATCTACTGATTGTTATGGGCTAATTTTATATCCTGCCCCTGAATGAATTTCTTCATTGCTTAAGTTAGAGAATTCTCTAAGCTTTCACAGCAGGCCATCATTCCATCTGCACACACAGTTCTACTTATTTCCCAGTTATGCCTTCAGTAGGCATGAGGTTCTGTGATGCCAACATGGAAGGGTTCCCACTACTTAGCCTAACAGCAGCATAGCACTCAATTAGATCTCTCTAAGATCTCAAAAACAAATGAACCACCAAGACACGCAGAAGGGTAGCTCCAACTAGTAATAGAGAGTGGGTTCTTTGGCTCTTCAGAATATCCTTCAAGGTTTCAGACAGTATACAGCTCTCCGGTGCCTTTTACTGAGCCAATCCTTAAATGCCCCCAAATGGTCCCAGGTGTCATGACCATGTGGTCACATTTTATGGCTGAGGAAGTGGAGGTTTGGGGGTTTGGGGGTGGGGGCTGGTTCACTACAGAAAATCTGCTGTTTTGTCTTAAGATCTTGATATGTAGCCAGGCTAGCCTTGGACTTGAGATCCGCCTGCCTCAGCCTCTCCGCTCTCTCTTCACCAGTAAGATGTGAAGGCAGGAACACCATTAGTCAGTCTCCTCAAAGGCACCTGTGTCCTGGGGAGCTGTGAGGTTTTCTAGAAACTTCTGTCTAATCAGTTCTAAACCTGAGAAAGGAATCTCTTTTATTTTAAACAACTGAAATAAGATCTTAAATCTTCAAAAATTAAATGCTACCAAATTTGTGGTGAAGTTTATTTTCCCCCTATGAGTCTGGGAAGTTATTTTTCCTGTTTCTATGAATTTTGTTCCCCACCCCACCCCCATTCCCTTCCCTTCCTCATTCCTCCCCCATCTTTAAAGACAGGGTCTCACGTGTAGCCCAGAGTGGCCTCAAATTCTCTGTGTAGCTGAGGATGACCTTGAACTTGTGATCCTCCTGAGTCTGGGATTACAGGCATGTTCTACCACATATGCAAGGGAGCTACGTTACTGTGGACCATGCCCAGGACTTAACGCACCACTTTACCAACTGAGTGACATTCCCAGGAAACAAATTCTTTTTTTAAGTTTATTGTTGGTGGTGCTGGGGCTTGAGCCCATGGCCTTGAGCATAGTAGGCAAGGCCTCTCCCAAGGAAGCTGTTTCCAGCATGCCAATTTCTCCTCGCCGAATTTACATAAAATAATAAAATAATGAGTTTCCTTAGCTACAGAGCCAAGGAGTTTCTGAAGCACCTGGGTGGTCAAAGCATGCTTCGTGGAATGAGTTTCTTCTATAAAGGGAAGCCCCGCCCTCCCACTCGGGCCCCCATGGAGCCCTTTTCCACTTCAGTTCCATCTGTGCTTCAGGGTAATCGTCAGGAAGGACTTCCTACCCGGCCAGCTGGCCTGAAAGCCAGAGCATCTTCCACCGGCCACTGCCCTGAACATCACCCTTCCTTCCTCTCAGGCTCCGCCCTGCTAGGGGCAAGAGGCACAAAGAGTGTGCAGGGAAAGCTTAGCACCAGCTGAGCTCCTTGCGCCACAGGACAAGGGGCCTCTTTCTTCAATGCAGGGCTTTGCTCCATGACACGCCGTGTTGGCGGACCCCGGGAACCAAGCCTGGTTCTGGATCCAATGCTGGAACAGGTACTCATTCAAATCGTTATTTTCCATCCCCTCTGGGCCAATTCTGCTTTCTACCCATCTCTCCACCCCTACGAGACTGCCTTCTGCTGGGTTCGACGTTGGTGGGACATTTCACCATATTCCCTCACTGAGCTCTTCTGCTGTCTGAGTAGTTTCACCGCTGGCTGGCTCTCAGAGGATTCCTCCAGAACCAGCACATCGTTTGCCAGCATGTTGTACGCCAGCACGTCGTGGTCGTCGTCGTCGTAGTTGTCTTCGTCATCGTCATTGTTGTCGTACAGCGGCGAGCACCAGGCCTTTTTTATTTGGATGTCTCCAACTGAGTCCCTGTGTCCCTCCGGGTTGGCTAATGCTTCCAGGATGGGATCAAAGTGAAGAGGTAATAACGTCACAGACATGCTCCTGCCAACTTCATTAAGAAAACATTTTGTGTATGCACACAAACGTGTGGAAGACAGAGGGCAGCTGTGGAAGCCGGTCTGATCCGTCCATCACAGGGGTTGCCAGGCCTTGATCCCAGGGCATCAGGCTTGGTGGCAATTGTGTACCTTTTCCCCAATAATTGGTTTTACTAGCCCCCGGCTGCTTTCTCCTTGGATGTTAGCTTTAGGCCTCAGCTTCTATCAACTGGGAAACACAGGCAAACTCTCCTTTGTCCCTCCTGACTCAGGTGTCAGAGCATCCTTCTGGGGCCATCTTTAGAGTCTCCACCCCGTGCCATTCCCATCAGCCTGGCAACAAGGTCTACAAAGTTTCCCTTCAGGTGAGCGAGATCCTGAGTTCACCTGTGACCCTGCCTGCTGGAGTTTCAGACACAGCCCTGGGTAGCGAGACAAGCTGCCTTCTTACTGTGGCTTCAACAGGGAGAGGAGAGCCCACACAGTGGTGGTTTCCGGAAAGTCTTCTCTCTGGTCCTTTTCCTGACCTTTAAAAATAAAGTCTGTGTGTCCATTTCTGAGGCTTAACTGCCTTTTTATTTTGCTTGACATCTTAGAATCAACCTTCCATCTGTGTTTGTAAATGCTTTTCTATTTAAAAATCCACCCCCTCCCCAGTCTCTTTTTAAATTTAAGAAACACAGGACCATACTGCTAAAGGTGTCAGGAAACATGCTCAAATAAGGAAGGGCTCCAAAGACGGCCCTGCCAACAAAATGCCAGTAAAATCTGAAACCTGGGTTCAGACACACTGGGAATGTTCCAAAACTTAAGACCTAAAGAGCGTCTCTATTCCAGTAAATCAGCCCCCCTGTGAATGCCATCAAAACCTGAGCTTTAATGAGAGAGGGAATATCAGAGGAAGGGGTGGAGAGGAAAGGGTTTGGACCGGCCTGAAACTTAATTTAAAAACTATTATGAAAAGATTAATTTCCCCTCCCCCAACCAAATATACAAATTCTTCCTGCACGTTTAGCTTCATTTTCTCTTCCCCCAAAAATAAGAAAAAGGAAGAAGGGACTCTCCAGTTCATTGAGACAATGATTCTGTGTATATGTGCATGTATGAGTGCATGTGCATAGGTGTGTGTGCCTATGTGTGCTTGTGTGTGCACATGTGTGTATGCTTGTGTGTGAGTGCATGTGCACACATGTGTGCGCCTGTGTGTGCATGTGTGCACATGTATGTACACCTGTGTGCGAGTGCATGTGTGTCTTTGTGCACAAGTATGTGTGCATGTGTGTGAATATATGTGCACTTGTGTGTGAGCCTGTGTGTGCATGTGCAAGTGAGTGTGTATATATGTGTGCATGTGTGTGAGCCTGTGTGCACACTTGTGTGTGCATGTGTGTGAGCCTGTGTGTGCATACCTGTGTGTATGTGCGCATGTGCAAGTGAGTGTGTATGTGTGTGCACTTGTGCCTGCCTGTGTACAAGCTAAAGGTTGGTTGCAATCCCTTCCCCTCAGTGAGGTTGGCCTGCCTGGCCCCTCCTGTTGAGTGCTAGGGCTATAGGCATGTGTTGCCATATCTGACTTTTGTTACTAAGTGCTAGGGATATGAACTCATGTTCCTCATGATTACATAGCAAATACTTCACCCACTGAGTCATCTAACAGCCCCAAGGTGCACTTTTCAAAGTGACAAATATTACCTGTAGGACTTCAATGAATTGAAGTGTCATGCTAGCTGTGTGAAATAATTCTATGAAACCAGAAACAAAGTGGGTTTTCACTGAATAAGGAAAATGATGGATAATAAAAAGCCACACATGTTGTTTGAAGAGGAAGTCACATGTCAGCCAAGTGGGCGTGGCCACAGATCATGCCTAAACATTGAACCTAGCAGCTGCAGTTAATGATGTAAGCACAGTGCGGTATCAGCCCTTTGCAGAGGTGCAGCTTAGCAGAGCCAGGCAGTACAGGAGAAACTGATAGTGTGGCCTTGGGCTTTGTAATAGGTATGCACCTTGTTGTCATGCCTGCCACCTCTACTTCAGGAATGGGGAAAGATTGGTTCTGGAAGCTTCCCTAGAGCACCCAGGGCCACGGGTTGAGGTATTTCTTTAATCTCACCAGAAACCTGCAGAGACAGATCATGAGACAGGCCCTCACCCCTTCTGACAGTGATGGACTGCTGGCTTAGGAATCCTAGGGTATGCTTTACTGAGGGCACCTTCGGGGTTTGCTCCTCTGTTGAACTTGGTCTCCTTATTGATAAAAGCCCTGAGCAGGGCATATGAAGCACTTAGGTCACAGCTGCTCTTGCTCTGGCTTTCCTCTTATTGATGTTCCAGAAGCCTCCTTGGTGTACCTCCTGGATAAGGACACACACACACACACACACACACATTAACACAAACACAGAGACACATACACACACATACACACAAATATACATGCATATACATACACACAAATGTACATGCACACACATACACACAAATATACATGCTCACACACACACACACACACACACACACACATTTGCACACAGGCCACTCCACTCAAGCCATCTTCTGGCTCATCTGAGGTGCTTCCAAAGAGGCCCTGTGTACCCTTCTACCTAACATGGCTCAGGACAGATGAAACCCCTGCACAGATACCCAACAAGACCACGAACGCACCAACATCAAGGGTCTGTGTCCAGGTGATAAGGTGCAGGCTACCTGCATTGTTAGCCAGGTTGAAACAGCCCCTAAAAGTTGAGGGTTTCTGAGGGAACACTCCCTGGGTCACATTTCCTAGCAACACTCTTCCCTGGACACACTTTGCTGGGGACAAACTCTCTCAGGGAAACCCTAGACATAAGTTCTTTCATGTGAACACTCCCCTTGGGGCACGCTCTCCTGTGGGGCACACTCTCCGAACATATTGCAGCCAGGAGTTTTACTTCCACTGCTTTTCTTCCCTACTTTGGCTCAAGTTTGAATGTGGATTTATTCTATTCCAAGGCAGCTCAGCTCATTCATCTTCCCCAAGCTTCTAGAAAACTCTGTGTCACCATGACTCCTAGAGATGACACTTTTGCCTCCCTAAAACCATATTATGCCTCCTCTCTGTTCCTGTGCCACATGCTTGGTGAGGCACCCTTGAGGAAGAGCCTCCCTGAGGAAGTCATTCATCTGGCAGAGAGGAGGGGCTGTGCCCACCTTTCACATGTGATGTACTTTCCGGGCACACGCTCAAGCATGCTGAACACTAGCGTGGGACAGAGAACTTTTGTCAAGGGAGAGGGCCTTAGTTGACTCCCTGGTGGAACTTGGGTGCTGGCATACCTAGGGACCTACCACCGTTCCACACTGGCCCACCAAATGACCCTCATAAAGCTGGAAGCCGTAAACGGAGCTTAGCGTTTAAGCAAACAAAGACTGCCCGGTGCGCTTTTCTCGAAATGAAACTGCCCGGAGCTTCTCATAAGGCTTTTTACGATAAGCATTAAAATGCAAAGAGGAAGATTAAAGTTCCTGCCACAGACGAGGCCTGTGGGGAAAGCGAGGAGGGCTGGCGGGCAGGGGCTGGCGGAGGCCGTGTACAGCATTACAGTTGGATATTATTATATAAAATGAGTGTGTTATTAAAAGGATCCTAAAGTTATAAAAACTAAAAGGAACCGTTAGTGACGATGAATAACTTCTTTGGTAAGGACGAATAACTCACATTTCCTATAGACTTTTTTTTTGGGGGGGGGTGTTGGTTACCTGGCTGAGCTCTTTAATTGCTAATACTTGGATCTGGTTGTTCTTGTAGGACACCCTGTCTAGGGGCGGGGAATCAGAATGCAGTGCTGGACTAGGAACATGCTAGGGGGCCTGAGAGAAGTACTCCCCTAGCAACCGAGGTCCTTAGTTATCCTAATTTTAAGAAGGCAACAAAGATTCATCTCTAGTAGCTACCTGAGCCAGGAGACATAGTATGACCTTCCCTGTAGTACAGGGGACAGAACCTAGGGTACCATGCACAGACAAGTGGTCTCCCAACAAGCTACAAACACAGACCTCTATTCTCCTTAAAATCTACAACAAAACACAGGTTTCTACATTTAGGCCACAGTAAGAATGAATTCAGTAAGCCAGACATTGTCTCATGGAGCCCAGGCTAGCCTCAAACTCACTTTGTAACTGAGGGTGACCTTGAACTTCTGTTCCTCCTGTCTATACTTCCCAAGTGCTGGGATCGCAGGTGTTTACAGCACTTCATGTGGTGTGGTGCTGGAGACAGAACTCAGGGCATTCTGCATGCCAGGCAAGTGCTCTAACAACTGAGCTACATCCCCCAGTCCTTTGGCTGATTTATGTCTTTGCCTACCTACACGGAAGGCTGCAGAAGACAGCAAAGAGACTCCATTCTGCTCTGCTAGACCCTGGCAGTGAACCCCCACTCCAGCAGGGAAGCATTTTGGCCAGCCCACCAAGGACCCTGTGTTCCAGACAACAGAAGGAAGAGTTTTGGAATTCTCCCCATTGCAGAACATCACGATGTCAGCAGGACCAGCAGAATGTACGCAGGCTTGTTCATTTACCACCGCTGTCTACCCGTGCTGAACCAGTACTGACTCTTGATTCTCTTCAAAGTTGGGAAGCTTTGTAAACAGAACTAAATGATAAATGGTGATGGTGCACTTATCACAGATCTGGGACACGAATCATAATACAAACAACAACCAAACAGCAATAAATAGGCTTGCCCTAAACAATGGCTGCAGAGATGGCTCAGCGGTTAAGAGCACTGACTGCTCTTCCGAAGGTCCTGAGTTCAAATCCCAGCAACCACTTGGTGGTTCACAACCATCAGTCACTGCACCAATGTTGTGATTATAAAAAGATAAAGGAATATTAAGATATGCTCCATGGGGGTGTGGTGAGGAGTAGGGGAAGAGGGTGCCTCAGTGGGCCCACGCCAAGGCATCCCTTCCTCCTGAGGGACCAAGCACACAAAGGTATAGTATAGAATAGAGTTTATTCAGGTTATGGAGAGGGAGTTAAGAGGTAGTAGAGGCAGAGAAAGGCAGAGAGAGAGAGAGAGTAGAGAAATAGAGGTCAGTCATGACTAAGTGGAAAGAGGGGGGAAGGGAATGGGGGGAAGGGCAAGAGACAAGAGAGAAAGGAAGGAGTAAGAGAGAGGAGGGGGCAAGCAGCCCCTTTTAGAGTGGGCCAGGCCTACCTGGCTGTTGCCTGGTAACTCTGGGGGTGGAGTCCAGACAGAATACCAACAAAAATGTTCTTCATGTAACCCCTAAGATACTCTAAAAGAATATAAAAAAATTCAAACATTCACCAGGACGCAGGAGTCACAGAGAGAACTCCATCCATAAACACTGTGCATAAACAACTGCCAAGCCTCTGGCCATGCATGCACTAGAGACCAGGGACCCCTGCCCAGAGCACCCAGTCAGCCTGGCAGATCAGGCCACAGGGCATCTAGAATCCCTAGCACCCCCTAATATGTGACTTCCAGAGAGGCAGCTCTTAGCATTTCAAATAGCCTAGTAGACTGCCAAATTCCTGCTGGGTCGGCCAAAAGGTAGGAACCAAACATTAAAAAAATAAAAATAAAAAAAAAACACATGAATGGTTTGTTTTTTTAAAAGCAATACATCAAACACAGAAAGGGCTCTTTTATATGTCTTGTCCATGTGGGAGCCAGAGAGGAGAAAATGGCTCACCCTCCTGGGAGGAAGGCGTTTGGCCTCACCTGTAACTTCTCTTCTACCATGTAGATTTTTCTCACCCCATTAAATGTAACCCACCCTAGGTGTGTGTGGGGGGGTCCTCCATGTGAGAGAAATAGAGAGTGATGGGGAAAAGAGCCAGCAGGAGAGGCTGGCTGGGCAGCCATCGTGAGCCACACAAGTGGGTGTCACAGCGCCACATGGAACGTGGCTGTCCCCAGGGTCTGTGAGACAGGCGTATAGGACTTCTGTGGCTTCTGAAACCAAAAGCCAAAGATAAAAATTAAGAAAATAGGTGGGGGTGGGGGGTTAAAAAAAGAAAGAAAGGCAGGTCAGAACAGGGCATCTTCTTCCCAACTGGAAGGAAAAGGTCAGCTGGGTGGACACTGCAGTTCTCACTCACGCTAAGGGGCCCACAGGGGAATCCACAGTCTAAAATAACGCCCTGGTGGATGGCAAGCTCAGAGACAGGCAAGATGCAAACGGCCCTTGGGAGCTTGCTCTGAAGAACAGCAAAAGACACCATAGTCCCTGAGCCTCTTCCCAATAACTAGCTGCCAACAGCAAGCAAACCCATGAGGAGAGAGAGGCTGGTGAAAGACACCTGTGGGGGGTTCTGCAGGCCCTGCAGTAAGCCCCGGGGACAGGCAGCCTTTTCTTCTGTCACAGCAGGAAATCGGGCTTTGGCTTCTGTGTGGGGACCGACAGCTGCCACCTGCTTATCAACTGTCCACCACAGGGGCAGCAGGGACACAGGAACCATGGACATTTGACTGTTCAGTCGTGTGACTTGGGCTAATGCGGAGCAGGAGAGGATGGTCATGCTCGGGCTTTATTTCAACAGCCCCGTGTGAGGGAGCTACTGCTGACTTCCTCTTCATTGCTCTAAGCTGGGGACTGTCCTATCCCATTGCAGATGAGTGACTGCTAGGAGTGCTGGGATCACTCCAAGGGTCTCCCTAGGGCGGGTAAGAGGCACGCTCACTCCCCACAGCAAACAATTGCTCCTGAGGAAAGAGCTGACAGACAGCCCACATGGCCTCCTGGCCCAGAGACTGGGAACAGGACCAGGAAACTGCAGGGACAGGCTTGTGCAGAGAGCTGTGTCTGTTTCTGCCTCTAGTCGCACAGCAGGGATGTAGAAGATGCTACCCACACACTGTGCCAGGCCACCCCACCCGCTCCCCATCCTCTCTCACTGGAAGCGCCTTGACCTTCCCGGGAGGGTGCTGCTCCTAGACCGGGCTGTTCTGAGGTTTCAGTCACAGCCATGGCCCTCTGGTTTGTGCTCAGAAGGACCAGCCACCAGTGCAGTGCAGCCATGTCCTTCTGGTCTTTCTGGAGCACCTGTTCCGGAGGGGCCAGCACTGAGTTCCTTGAAGTGCAGGGAGAAAGGAAGAACATGGGTCATGTGCCAGCCTACTCAGGCTCTGGGTGGTTACAGAGGACAAATACCCTGCATTTACCCTGGGAGCTGTCCTAGTGCGTGCACATTGGGGGAGGGGCAGGTAACCAGGCTAATTAAGGAAAACGGAGTAAAGAGGCCAGCAATGACCATGGAGTGGGAGGGACCAGGGATGGACATGAAGGCTGCTCTGATAGGCAGAAAAAGTATAAGCAAGTATCTGAAGACATCTGAGAGCAAGGCCAGAGGCCCTGCGTAGGTTTGAGAGAAACAGCCACAGAGGCTGGAGCTCACCTCTGGAGCCATAGGATATAGTTAGGAGTGCTCAGGGGCAGAGCCAGGGATGTAAAGATCTTAATAGAGACTGGGTTTTTATAAAGAGTGAAATAAGATGCAAAATGGAGCCAGGTGTGGTCATACATGTGTCCTTTGCACTTGGGAAGCTGGCCTGGGCTATACAGTCCGAGCTGAAATCCCCATTTAAATGGGTTCACCTGGGGTTCTATGGAACCAGCCTGAGTTGGTCGATGGGCTTGGGGCAACCAACAAGGAGGTAGTCAGAGGAGCCGTGCTGGCTGAGGGAATGGACATAGTACTACCAGAGGATCCAGCAATACCTCTCCTGGC
>LR750381.1:309564-427755 GCA_902729485.2 Mus minutoides | reverse complement strand
TACAGAGACAAAGTTTAGAGCTAAGATGAAAGGATGGACCATACAGAGACTAACCCACCAGGGATCCATCCCATAATCAGTCACTAAACTCAGACACTATTGCATAGGACAGCAAGTGTTTACTGAAGGGACCCTGATATAGCTGACTCCCACAGAAGTGGATGCTCACAGTCATCCATAAGAGGGAGCACGGGGCCCATATTGGAAAAGCTAGAGATAGAACCCCAGGAGCTGAAGGGGTCTGCAACCCTAGAAGAGGATCAATAATATGAACTAACCAGAACCCCCAGAACTCGTGTCTCTAGCTCCATATATAGCAGAAGATGGCCTGGTCAGCCATCACTGGGAGGAGAGGCCCCTTGGTACTGCAATCTTTATATGCCCCAATACAGGGGAACGTCAGGGCCAAGAAGTGGGAGTGGGTGGGTAAGGGAGCAGGGAGGGGGGAGGAGGGAGGGGACTTTTGGGATAGCAATTGAAATTTAAATTAAGAAAAGATCTAATAAAAAAATTTAAAAAAAATAAAAGAAAGGAACTTCTTCCCTGCCTTGGAGCTCAGAGAGTCAAGTGCTCCCCTTCTGGACAGAGGGTAGGACAGGGGACACATGGCCTTCAAATCTTAATTTTAACGTTGCACCCACATCCTCCAATACACCAAAGACCTTCAACACAAGTGACTTGCAGTCGTTTAAACATGTCTTCCCGAAGTTTATGAGTTAGAGGTCACACTGACGGCAATTATAGGTGAGACCTTAAGAAGTCGTTAGAATGAGAGGGATTCGTTAGAATGAATGAGTCTTTGAATGGTGGGGCCCTACCATGGCATTAGAAGCTTTTGGAGGCTCAGACAACAGACTTGCTGGGGCATGCTATGTGGCACCCTCTACCATGTTAACACAGAAGAAGGCCTTGCTGAATTCAAGATCATGCTCATGGACTCCCCAGCTCCAGAATTATAAACCAAATACACTTCTGTTCTCTGTAAGCTGCTCAGTCACAGGCAATTTGTTACAGCGACAGAATATGTTCTGAGACATTACTGAGACAGATTCCACAGTGTCTGTGCTATACACTTCGCCTAGAATAGTATATGGGTTTCATAAATATTTGATGAATAATGTATATTTAGAGATTTTAGAGCCATGCTTAATTCACAGCTCAACAAATATGCAAAAGGATTATTCCTTGAGAGACAAATGTCTGAAGGTCTCATGCACAGACACAGACAGCTTGCCACAGGTGTAAGCTATTACTAGCTGGACACGTTATGTCTCCCTTCTGGAAGCACCACCAGCAGCGCTCTGGCCGTTCATTTCTCTCCAACACTGGGGATAATGCCCCGTGCAGAGCAAATGCCCAATAAATCTAAATAAATGTCAAATAAATGAGTGAATAAATATCCATTAAAAATTAACTGGACAGTTAATTTAGCTTACTCCCTGGGAAAAAAAAAGGAAAACAGTAAAACTAGAAAAGTACCCTTTTAATTTAAAAGGTTAATTAAGAACAAGGTTAAAAAAATATTTTGGTGGCTTAAGTAACCAAGCACAAACGGGGTTCAAAACAGCCACAGCTCTGAAAACTGCCCATTCTGTGTCATGAAGTAGAGCGGGCAGGAACTTGTTGTGCATGCTCCATGATCCCAGCATGACTGCAATCCTAAAACGAGACAGTTAACTTGGCACCCATAAACACAGATGTGGAAATTCTAAATAAAATGTCAGCCAACTGAAGCCAACAGTGCACCTTCTGGCTACCCTCTGTAACAGAGTAGTTTATCCTAGAAATGTAAAGTCGGTTTAACATCAGAAAAACTCAGCAATGAACTACATCACATCAGTGCTGGGGGAAATCACGTGACTCTCTGGACCACTACAGAGCTGACCCTCCATGGCTTGTGGCTCAAGGTTGGTGTCCAGATCACCGTACAAGTTTAGTAGAAAGGAAGGTGCTTTGAGGACTTAATCATGTCCTGGAATGAACAAAGGTTCTTTTGTCACTTTAATAATTATTTTAATTTACAGCTCACGTGTTTCAGCTTGTCAGGAAAATTTCCTTCTAGGCTTTTAGCCCTACTAAAATTTTAGTCTATGGTTCATCTAAAATTAATATTTTTACATACTATCAAGTAAATTTCCCCTCTTATACAGCTATTTGGTTGCCAGAGTACCTATTGAAATAGCCCTCTGCCCCATCCAAGAATACTGGCCCTCTCCTCAAAATTCAATTAGCTTATAGCCTTGAGTCTACTTCTGCACACACTCACTACCCTGTTCTACTGCTACACACCTTCATCGTCATGACAACCATACTATCTGACCTACGAGGTCAAGCCAATTTTTAAGATGTCTCTTGGCTATGTAAAGATTAGCTGTCTATGCTGAAATATAGTTTATATATCCAATTAGCAAATCTACACAAGAGCCTGAAGTCAGTGGAGAGATCTGAGACATGGTGATGAGCTAAGAGACGATACTTAAGCAGAGATTAAGCGATTAAGTGATCCTCAAGGGACACGGGCACTTGGAAGGGACTCTTCTGAGCTCATGGACCCAAGTGACTGTGAATGTATTTGGGCTGTGGGATGGTCTATGTCAATTGGACGGTGTCTAGAATCATCCAGGAGACAGGCCTCCCAACACACCTGTCAGGAATTATCTAGAGTAAGCCAGCCTTTGGGAATGCCTGTGAGAGATTATCTTGATTCGGTTGGAAGATCTGTCCTAAGTGCATACGGTGCCGGTGAGTGGGCTGAGGTCCTGGACCACATTCTCAGGTGTGACTGAGCACCTGTGATCTTTCCTCTCTTCTTCCTCACTGTACAGGCACCATGACTCTGCCTCAAGCTCTGGCTGCTGCCATTTTCCTGTTACATTGACAAAACCCTTGAACCATGAGCCAAAACAAATGCTTCCTCCCGAAAGTTGCACAGCCTAGGAAAGGTGATAGAGCAGTCAGCCTTTGTAACAAAGTAACCAGGTGTTAGCTCACAGTAGGTTGGATACCACAGGAAAGGTAACTAGTGTAGTCAGCCTTTGTTAAAGTAACAAAGTAACCAGGTTCCTAATTGTAATTTCAACTCTCAGTGGGCTGAGGCAGGAAAATAACAAGGTCAAGATCACCTTGGACTATACAGTGAGATCTTGTCTCAAAAGTAAATAGTGGCTGGGCGGTGGTGGTGCACACCTTTAATCCCAGCACTTGGGAGGCAGAGGCAGGCGGATTTCTGAGTTCGAGGCCAGCCTGGTCTACAGAGTGAGTTCCAGGACAGCCAGGGGAACACAGAGAAACCCTGTCTCGAAAAACCAAACCAAAAAAAAAAAAAAAAAAAAAAGTAAATAGCGACTCAGTATAGTGCTAGCCATGAAAGAAAGCATGGGGGAGGGCTGAATTTAGTACCTAGAACCCACATAAAGTTAGGCATGGAGCCATGTTTGTAATCTCAGTGTTGGGGGACATAGAGATTGGAAGACTTCTGGGGCTTGCAGGTCAGTCAGCCTAGCCTGCAAGTTCCAGGCAATCAGAGACTGTCTCAACAAATAAGGTGCAGGGGACCAGAAAAAAAAAATTTTCAGTTTGTAGCCATCATATATATGTGCATACATGTATACCTGCATAAACATACAAACACACACACACACACACACACACACACACACACACACACACGATGACATAGATAGATACATAGATAGATAGACAGACAGACAGACAGACAGACAGACAGATGAAGAGCTGATAGATTGATGGATAGATAGGTATCTACCTATCTATGATGGATGGTAGATAGATGGATAGACAGATAAAACACAGACATAAAGTGTAGCCCCCAGCGAGCTCTGGTCTGCAAACTGTTTGGTTGTCACAAGCCATACTAACAGTGCCCAGTACAGCTCTGTGTAATTGGGATCTGCCATATTTCCAAAGGCCAAAGATTCCCTCAGAGTCCCAAACTTAGCCTGCAGGCCCAGGATGTCAATCTAGTTTTCTAAGCCTCAATTTGCACAATTGGGATTGCACTTGCACAGGGCCATTTATCAGCAACTAGTTTGCAAAAATGCAAATGAGACTCAGGCTTCCTGAGGAGAGAGGCCCCATGTCTCCTCCTCTTGGCTGGAGGGTTCCACATAATTCTCCTTCACTGATTCCTCATGAGTCACACGGAGTGTAGGACGGGTCAGCATGCCCTGTCATCAACATCAAAGAGGACCCAGGCAACAGCCTGGAGGATGGCTGCTCTCACTGACTGAGGAAGTTCAGCAGAAGCAGATGTGACCACCTAAAGCAGTCCATGTGGAAACAGGCACACTTACAAGATACGCCTGGCTACACCATAAATACTCAGTGCACAAGAGACGCACAAAGAGAGACAGGCATTTGCACAATAGGCAGACACTCTGCCGCCAAGCTGTCCAACACAACGGGGAACAGACATCCAATCTGGACTGAGTACTAGAATCACCACAGTTCAGAGGCTGGCAACATTCTCAGCATCTGATGCAGAATGCCTTGTTCATCTGACTAGGCATTAACCCCTTGCACTGAAGTATTAACCCCTTGCACTGCCTAGGGTATAGGCAGGAGGTGCTAAAATCACCTCCTTGGTAGAGATAGAAACTAAGACCCACATACATGGCAGAGTTGGGATTTGACTCCTGATCACCCGACTGTGGGATTCTCCAGTCTGTCCTCCGTAGAGCATTTGCTTCCCCACAAGTGGGAGCCCTTGACTGCACATTCCCACACTGTCTTCATTACCTTAAACAATCCAACTTGCAGAACTTCAAAATGCAATCCATCATGATGACACCCCTGCCTGACGCGGGAAGTTCCATGTCGACTGCGAGTCCTTTCCTTTACAGTGTGAATTCAACCCACATTCTATCTAGCTCAGTAGTGGGGCCATGAGGTGCCAAAGCTGTGGCAGAGTCATCACTGCCACCATAGCTGCTGTGACGGCAGACTCAGTGGCATATTTTGCTCTGGTGCAAGCTCACTTATGGACAAAACCTCTGAGCTGTGTCATGCAGATGCCACGCAGGAAGCTGTGCTTATCTGGGCAGATTTACAGAAGAAAGGTAAAGTACAAATGGGAAAGGTGTCAGTAGAGCACAGGTGCCCTTCCACTAACTCCCTTCTTAAGCACACACACCTTAACACCCAGTGCAAAACAGGGTCACCTCTGACTCTTCAACTGCAGTTGACTGAAAACCAACTGTGGCAGCTCTCTGCCCCGGGACATCTTGTAAATCAGGTTCTCACGTGCCATTAGCTTAAGGTACCAGTACCACATGCTATGATCCCTGCAGAACAGTCTATGACAACCAGGAAGCAGAAAGACAAGTTTTTGTCTCATGGCTCAGTTTTAATAGATATGAACAGAGGAAGAAGCCAGGCATGAGTGCACTCCCCAGGCAGGGGCAGGTGGATCACAGAGCAAGTTGCAGAACAGCCAGGGCTATATAGAGAAAGCCTGTCTTAAAACAACAACAACAACAACAACAACAACAAACAAAACCAGACGATGGAAGAAGAGCACCAAGTCTACCTTGTCTGTAAGAGTCTCAGCCCTATGTCCACCTGGCCAGTGGACATCTCGTTATTACAAATGGTTCAGGAGTGAACACATCTGTCAGAAATTTGCAAGAATTTCAGTAGGTTATTTTAACACTACATCATACACTGTTTATAATACATGATGCAGTTACATATAAAGAACTACTATTTCATAGGTTACCACTGGTGAAACTATGCTTAACCGAGGCAGGCTAATGTGAGCTGAAGGAACCTGACCAGGGTGGCCTCCATTCAATGCTCTCACATGGCTTTCCTCCAAGCGGTGGCTCAGGGCCTCAGGCCTCCTCCAACCTGTGAAGCCATATATTCCCATCTGACTTCAGAGGGAAAACAGAGAGTTGGGGCTCCCAGGGGCGAGATCTAGAAGAGGCACCCTTCACACTCATCCCATCTAAAGCAACAAAGAGGAAACAGCAGGGCTGGGAAACGCTGGCAGGGTGCTCTTGCCACTGTGCATAGTAGACCGGTTGGCTTCGATACATTATTTTCATTGTGCTTTTGACCACGGGCTATTGCCCCCGCCCCTTGAGCATTTGACTTATTTAGAAAAAGCTGACAGGTTAAGAAGTGGAGAATAGAGCACCAAACCCTGAGTCTTCCAGCTGAGCTACTAGTCCACATCTCAAGCCCTTTCGTTATTCTGCACCGGACTTCAGGAATATCATAGCTCTTGGGAAAGACTCATGCCGATGGATTTGGTGTAGTGTCACCTGATCATGGTGTGGTCCCTGTGAGACTCAGGAGGACCCAACAATGAGAGTGTGAGCAAGCAGCTCTTGATGGTCAGTAGCCATCACCAGCCACTTGAGTGTGGAGGGCCCAGTCTGTCAGTAACGTGGCGCTATAAGCCTAACGTTGGGGAGGTAGGAACAGTAGGATCCCTGGGGCAAGACAGCAAGCCACTAGTTGAACTAGTCGGTTTCAAGGTGAGTGAGTGAGAGGCCCTGCCTTTAAAAATAAGGTGGAGAGGAAGTGAAGAAGAGACTCGGCGTCAACCCTTGGCCTCCACACACATGTGCACTCATCAACCCTGTCCCTTTAGCCGAAAGCAAGGCCAAGTCTAGCGCTAGCTGCTAAGGTGAGAGCTGGCCTGACCAGGCTTGAAGGCACAGTATATAAAGTTGTGGTATTGCTGAGATGGACACAGAGACGGCTGCAGAAGTCAATATCCGCTGCCTCCTTCTCTGCCTAAAGTGCCAGCCTTCATCGGCTAAGGATGGAGGGATCTACATAACATTAAAAGCAATCATTTTCTCCTCTCGAAATGAGTGGAACGTGCAGTATCCGCCCTCACACAGGGCGACCTTGTGTCCAGCCAAGGTTTATTGCCAAGGTTCCAGTTTATGCCCATGAGGCCCGGCGAGGTTCCTGCATGTGGCTGCAGCCTTTGGCTTCCCCTAACAGAGTTCCTGGCTCTGGCAGGTTTTGGCTGCAAGATCTATCCTGAGACTGATTTATTCCGCAGTTCCTTTTTCTCTGCATGAATCGTATCCGTGTTGCCAAAGCAAGAGTAGAAAGAAGGAAAAAAAAAAAAAAACCAGACTAAAAAAATTTTTTTACAAGGTTAAGAAAAACAGTCTTAATACAGAAATGGATTTGTGATCAAATATCCACTTCAGAAAACTGTCAGGATCAGGTAATGTAATGGACAATTTGGTCTCCCTGCCTTCATCATGACTGAGGGCTGTGCACACACATGTGACCCGTACAATTCCAGTCTGACAAGTATGAGGACCTCAGTAAGATACCCAGTGCCCACAAGAAACTGGGTAGCTGCTCCATGTATGCAACCCCAGCCCATGGGGCAGAGACAGGTGGGTCCCAGGGGCTCACTGGCCAAAACCTTGAACTCTAGGTTTTCTGAGAGAGACCCCTATCCCAAAATATAAGGGGAGAACAAAAGAGGAAGATTCCAGATGTCAACCTCTGGCTTCCACACACATGTATAGAGACATGTACACCCATATGCATATACATGCACACACATATATACACACAGCCCTATGGACACACACACACACACACACACACACACTCTCTCTCTCTCTCTCTCTCTCTCATACACACACACAGCCATACACACACATACTCCCCCAATATGGACATGAAGATGCACACACATACATGCACTCACACCCATATGAACACATACGTACACACACACACATTGACACACAGGTGTACATGCACATACCCATATAGGCACACAGTTGCGAGCACACACATACACACCTATATGGACACAGAGGTACACACACACATACCCATATGGACACACAGGTACACTAATACACACACATATGGACACACAGGTGCACATACATGCACACACAGCCCCATATGGAAACACAGGTACACACACACACACATGGACACACACACACACACACACACACACACACACACACACACACACACTGGTCGGGCATGGCCTGAAGCAATGTGCCCTGAAGCAGATCTGTGCTGGCTTCCTTGTGTTCAGGTGGCTCCTCCTCCCAGGCTGCCTGGCTCTGAGCTCTGTGTTTATAGGCAGGGTGGCAGGAAGGACATGACCTCTCCAGCTCATGGCGGGTTAAGCAGCCTGATTGAACGCTGCTGCTAATTAAGGGCCCTTCTTGTCTGGCAGGACCACCGGGGTACCTTCTGCACTTGTTCATGACCACTGCACCTCTCTCAGAAATTAACTCTTGATGAGTACAGACAGGGGCCCAGCTGGTCCTCCGAGTCCTCCCAACTAGATAAATGGAAAGTAATCAGAGCGCTGCTGACTGCCAAGGGGAGAGGGGCGCTCCGTGACCTCTCTGTAAAACCCACAGTATACTTTTACTGTGGCTTAATTCTCCACACTGGGGGCACTCATCGGACCCAGGAATGGTGTGAGGAGGGCTACAGTGATGGTGACCGCATCCGCGGTAAAGTCCACCTTGAGAAGGGGCTGCTGAAGGGACACAGAAGTGACTTGAGGAAAGCCAATCCCTCCTGAATCAGTAATGGATTTTCCGGTGTGCTGTTTCTCCCCACAGCACTGCACAGACCCCAAACAGCTCCTAGAATGGCCTGCAAACAGCACGATATCAAACCCTTCAAATGTTAAATCTTATTTCCTATTGCTTACAGATGAAGCCTTCCTTAAAGCTAGATTTTTGGCCTCAGTGTCCAGCCCCTCCTTCCAAAGACAGAAAAGAGGAGGCAGGAGTGTTGTTGATTATCTCCTAGTTCCTGTGGATCTGGCGGGGCTGCGGCTGCGCTAAGTGCCTTTGGCTCAGGGTCTCCCTTAGCACTGTAATCCTGGTGTCGGCTTAGGCCACAGCCACCCTCAGGCTTGGCTGGGGAGGATCTACCTCTAAGCTTGCTCCTTCCCCTTAGCTCTCTGTAGGCTGTCAATCAGGTGGATTTTGCCATGGGCTTCTACAGCTCCTCAGCCTGCTTTTCCAGGCTTCCTTTAGCTCCCTGAGACAGAGAGAGAAAGAGTCCATGAGAACAGGGAGAGGAGGAGAGGGGAGGGAAAGGCAGCAAGCAAGACAGACATAGCAAGGAAGATGCCACGCTCTCCTTTTTGTAACCCAGTGTCAGGAATGGCAGCTGTACCTGTGCTAGACTTGAATTGTCAGGCTGAGTTACAATAGCCAACCTCACCCAAGGTAAAGGCTTATAGGAGAGTACCAAGGGCAGAAGGCAGAGGCCCCTGGGCTGTCACAGCTACTGACCACAGAGGGACTCTTCAGGTGTTGGATGAACCTTCCATAATGAACCCCTGGAAACTACACACAACTACACAGCAAAGTCCACATGTAAACTACACATGATTGACTATACAGCAAGGTCCACATGTAAACTACACAGAACTACATAACAAGGTCACATGTAAACTACACATGACTGCACAGCAAGGTCACATGTAAACTACACATGACTACACAGCAAGGTCACATGTAAACTACACATGACTACACAGCAAGGTCATGTGACAGGGCACACATCAGCACCATCGCTTTCACCCTTGTCATTCTTCATATCCCATAGAAGCAGCATGGCTTCCTATCACAGATGGAGTATTCAGCAAGGAAAATTTGTGAAGCCCAGGCCAGGGTAAACTAGTTTTCAGGCATAGCTGTCCACTCTAAGATGCCAACTGTTGGTGGCCTGTCCCTTCTTATCACATGTGTACAGACTAGTATAGCTGCTGCTGGCACTCGGCTCAGGGGTGCACCCTCACAACAGAGGTGACAATACTGGTGTATTGGCTGTGTGTGATGGACAAATTCTGGATCAAGCACTTCTCTGCAAGATCCTACTCGTAGACAAGAAGGGATGTCAGTTACTGGTGTGACTTCACTTCACTTAGGAACCACAGGTGAGCATTTCCAGGTCCTGGCAATACTCAGTTGCATTTAAACAGACAGTAACAGGCCATGTATCAAAGCGGTTTTATGGTCTTACATCAGAACACTACAGATTTAGAAAATCTAAATGAGCTGGCTGTGTAGTTTACATGTGACCTTGTTGTATAGACATGTGTAGTTTACATGTGACCTTGTTATGTAGTTTATATGTAGTTTACATGTGACCTTGCTGTGTAGTCATGTGTAGTTTACATGTGACCTTGCTGTGCAGTCATGTGTAGTTTACATGTGACCTTGTTATGTAGTTCTGTGTAGTTTACATGTGGACCTTGCTGTATAGTCAATCATGTGTAGTTTACATGTGGACTTTGCTGTGTAGTTGTGTTTAGTTTCCAGGAGTTCATTAACCATTAATCCTAGCACTTGGAAGACAGAGGCAGGTGAATCTCTGGGAGCTCAAGGCCAGCCTGGTATATAGACTGAGCTTCAGCCACAACTACATAGTGATACCTCATCTCAAAAAATAAACAATTAGTAAATAAATAAGTTAAAAAAAACTAGAATAAATATAAATTTGGTGATGGTACAAAATGAGAATACAGAGAAACACACAGTGACCTAACATGGCTACATCCCAGCAGTGACTAAAAGGTACATTTTGTAACAACTCACCTTTACTGTGGAAAATCTGAAGGACAAAGAAAAGCAGAATGTGGAAGTACCCTCAATTCTACCACCAAAATATATTTTGGTAAAACTGAGCTAACTTGTTTTCTATAGTCGGAAGAAGAGGAAGAGGGAGAAGGAGGAAGAAAGGAGGAGGAAGAGGAAGAGGAGGAAGAGGAGAGGAAGGAGGAGGTGGAGAAGGAGAAGGAGGAGAAGAAGGAGAAGAAGAAGGAGAAGGAGAAAAATGAGAAGAAGGAGGAGGAGTAAAAGGAAAAGGAGGAAGAGGAGGAGGAAGAAGATGAGGAGGAGGAAAAGGAGGAGGAGGAGGAGGAGGAGGACCACCGTGACAGTTTACTGCTGTGTCCACTGCAGGGTGTGAGCAAGTAATCCTGCTAATAAATGTTCTTCAAAACACCTGATTCAGGCAGATGAGCCATCCGAGCAGGAAACAGGTGTTCTGGACAGACCTGGTGATCTGAGTCTGATCCCTGGAACTGTGGGAGCAGGGAACCAATGTCACATGGTTATCCTCTGACCTCCACGGATGCGCTGCGTCATATGCACCCCACCCCACCCCCACACAAGAACAATAATAAATATGTATAAAGAGAGGAGGTTGGATAACATGCTGGTGTAGTACTCGTGTGTGTGGGGGTGTGCGTGCACAGGTGGGGTAGTATGCATGTATAGTAGGTAAGTATGAGTATGCATGTGTGTGCATATGTGTGCGTGTGCGCGCGCGTGTGCACGGATGAGAGGCAGTTGTCAGGGGTCTTCTTGATCACTCTTATATACCTGAGGCAGGGTCTCTCACTAAAACCCAGACTTGAATGATCAGGCTTGTCTATCTAGCCAGCTTGCTCTGGGGATCTCCTGATTCCACACCCACTTGGCATTTATGTGGTGCTGGTGGTCCAATGTTGGCCTCATTCTTGGTTGCAAGCATTTTACCTACTATCTCCCCACAACCCCCAAAACCTGATTTACAATCGATATTTGGATCATTCATCATCTTGTTATGACTTAATTTGTAAAAACTGGTTCCTTTTGCTTGTTTTAAAAAATTAAAATCGTATCCCTTGGCTCCTCATTTCCTGCTTCTTAAAAATTACTGGGATATTCATTTCAATTTCTCTTCTTAGCCATGTTTCTTTACATTTTTAGGTTATTGCATCAGGGACCACAGTATATGCTGTAACTTTTTATAACCCGCCACAGTCAATATTGTACTGCTTCCTGTATGATGAAGAAACCTTAGAACCGAAAAGGCCTGTATCGACCGCTCTAGGCTGGAGTTGTTGCATGTACCGCATCTACAGATGTTATAAACCCCATGAGGCTATGGAATGATCCTTCTCTAAATAGTTATGTGGTTAATCAGAAAAGTTAAATACGGGAACAGCACACAAAGCAGTGTTTTGTACAAACAGTTCACTTCCAGTTTTCCTCCTGGCTCCCACCACGACCTGAGTTCCCTGTGGCACTATCTCCACCTTCTCAGAGGTCCCTTTAGCCTGTGTCATGGCCATGGTCTGCCAAAATGCTCTTATTTCCCCTTAATTCGGGAAGGATGCATCTCCTAGAAGTCAGAGTGGAAACTTCTCTTTCAGGGTCTCATTCTGTTCCGTTCCCCTGGTTTCTGATGAGAAGTCCAAAATTAATCAGACGCCACTGTTATCTTCTGTCCTCGAGGTTTGCTCGTCACCCTTTCACACTCTGAAAGAATCCCCCTGGATTTCAAATGCTACTTTTCCTCCTTGGCACTCTCTGGGCATCTTGTATCTACAAGTTTCTATTTTTCACCAATTTCTTTAAAAATTGCTATCAAAATTCCTTCAATTATCCTTTCTGCTCCACTTGCCCTTTCTCTTGATTCATTTCCTCTCAACTATAACCACTAAGTGATTTATTTTTTAATCTGAGACAATAGTAGGGGTTGGGACACGAGGCCCTGTGTTCGATTCCCAGCACTCTCTGCCCTCCAATAAAAAGATAACACACAGGTAACGTGACTATATTTTCAGCCCCAGAATTTCTGCTCAGTCCTAGGTTTGATCAATTCTCTTCTTCCCCATCTCTTCTTCCTGTAGGCACAGGGTGGGGGTTGGGGTTGGGGTTGGGGGGTGTCTTAGCAGCACAGACAGTCTGCTGTAGCTCACCTCCAGGCTGTACTTAAGCATGCCCCCATTCTCCGAGCTGCCCTTCCTCAGTTCCAGTGAGTGCCATATTTAGCTTTGTTTCCTAAACACCCAGTGGTGGTAAACTGTGGAGGACCTGGGGTTTGCTACTTTTCTTCTTAAGTTGTTGCTTCTTTCGCTCTGACTGGCAATTTCCTAGGCTGAGTCCAGTCTGCAATTTCTGTGTCTTGCAGGAAATGGCTCCAAGCACAGTTCAAATCCCTCTGAAGTGCCTGGAGGCGGTATGGCTCGAAAGTCAAAGATGGATGGGGACAGAACTTGGGGTTCCCTCACTGGCTTTATCCCTCATCATGTTGTCTGTACTGGACCCTGTACTTACTGGGTGTCGTTCTACCCCCACCTGTGCTGAGGGTGCCTCCCACCTCAGTCCACCTGCAGGTAGCCACTAAGTTACAGTTTCCAAGTTGCTTTTGGTGTGAAGGAGGAGGGAGGAGAAAAAGAACTGTCACTCTCCTGTCATTCTCCGAGGCAGGAGTTTCCGGATACCATCCTTTACAAGAGGAAGTCAAATCCTTGCAAAATGAGAAATGCAGAGATAGTAGACAGTGGCTGATTACAGAGCTGAATTCAAGATACACCTGGGAGAGCCTGCTGTGGCAGAGAGAAAGGAATTAACCAAAGAGGGGGAATGGAGTTAGATCAGTGGTTCTCAACCTATGGGTCTCGACCCCTTCGGGTCGAATAACCCTTTCACAGGGGTCGCATATCCTGCATATCAAATATTTACATTATGATTCATAACAGTAGCAAAGTTACAGCTATGAAGTAGCAATGAAGGTAATTGTATGGCCAGGGTCACCACAGCATGAGGAACTGCACTAAAGGGTGGTGGCATTGGGAAGGCTGAGAGCCACTGAGTTAGAAGAATGAGAACCTGCCTGAAGGGCTCTCATTGGCCCACCCTGGGGCTGGTAAGCAAAGAGAATGAAGCATGTAGTCAATTATATCATGCTAGAAAAAAGCACACTGTTGCAGACTACTGCTTGAAGGAAAGAAAAGATAAAACTTCTTATTCTGAAAATTACCCCCCCCCCCCCCCCCCGGTTTCAAAAGCTTTATTTTCACTTGGTCCAAGACTTGGGAGAGACTCCAGGGCAGTTACAACGCTGCCTAGTGGCTTGGAGGTCCTGAGGTGGGCTGGTGCAGAGCAGAGGAGGGAGGCACAGAGGCCTCCTAGTTGTGCTTGAGAGGGAGCCTTTCAAAGAGATACTCGCCTAGTGATGCCTGGGGCCCGCCATTCTGTGCTGGCTGTGGCCCTGCCAGCCTACGGAGCTTGGTCAGGTGGTTGTCCATCTTCTTGATGAGCTTCACCTCCTTATCCTGGAAGTGGCTTTCCAAGACGTCACAGAGATGAGGGTCTGTGCAGGCAGAACCCAGGGCATGCAGATGCAAGAGGGCCTGATTCAGGTTCTTCTCCAGGGCCAAGGCAGCTTCCATGGCCTCCTGGATTTTACCCTATTCATCTTGAGATGGCTTTTGCATGTCCTGGAAGAGTGCACAGCCCCCTCGATCATTCTCTGCATATGCAGCAGAGGATGGCCTTGTTGGACATCAATGGAAGGAGAGTCCCTTGGTTCTGTGAAGGCTCAATAGATGCCCCAGTGTAGGGGAATGCCAGGGTGGGGAAGCGGGAGTGAGTGGGTGGGTGGGTAACCTTATAGAAGCAGGAGGAGGGAGGATGGTACAGGAGTTTTCCAGAGGGGAAACCGGGAAAGGAGATAACTTTTGAAATGTAAATAAATAAAATATCCAATAAAAAAAAAAGAAAATTACTCTTTACGAATTACTAGGTAAAGAATAGAGAACTAATAATAAGGAAAATCAGCAATTTACAAAAGCAAGAAAATAACTGAACCAGGGAAGGACCACTCTGGGATATGTATTGGAGAACCAAGTCTCACAGTTTGAGACCATGGTCAGCTGAAATTTTCTGTCTTAGTCACTATTCTGTTGCTGTGAGGAGAACATGACCAAGGCAATGCTTATAAAATAAAAGACTTAACAGGTAGTTTGCTTACAGTATCAGAGGTTTAGTTCATTATCATTACGGTGGGGAGCATGGTGGCACACATGGTGGCACACAGGCAGACACGCGTGTTCCTGGAGCGGTAGCTGAGAGCACCATCCTGATCTGCAGGCGACAGACCAAAACTGCCCCTGGCATAGGCTTTTGAAACCTCAAAGCCCACCCGCAGTGACATATTCCCCTCCGACAAGGCCATGCCTCCTAATCCTGCTAATCTTTTCATTGAGTCCCACAGCTCTGGTGACTGAGCATTCAAATATATGAGCCTGTGAGGGCCATTCTTATTCAAACCACCACACCCTCCTTTAGGAAGCAAGGTGAGAAGAAGAGAGATGGGAAGGGACCAGGACCCAGTAAAACCTTGGAGTCGCCCTTCCCTCTGCCCTGGCTCCTCCCACCAGGTCCCAGCTAGTTAAGTTCCCACCATCTCCCAAGGTAGCAGCTGGGGACCAAACCTTAACCACACAGCCCAAGGAGGGCATTTCAGGCTTGGACCTGAATTTGAACACCAACAAGCCAATGTTTATATGAGCATCATGCTCACCCAGGAGGGAATTCTCACTGGTAAAAGAAGCACTGTAGAGCCAGCGGGAGTAGTATTTCCTCGAAACAGGTCAAAATATTAATCGCTGCAGAATCTATGTGTGCTATACTGTTGTTCATTAGACCATTTCTTCAATTTCCCAGAGTGTTTAAATTAGTACTTTTTAAAATGTGGGGGGAAATCTATTCTACTCTGTGGTAAGGTCATGGCTTAAAACTGAGGATTAAATCCAGAGTGGGGTGGTTTTCATGGCTCATCTTGTATTAGCACAGAGGGCGACAAGCTGGTTTCTTTCCACCACTCTCTCTGCTTTGACAGTGCCTGGGTAGAGAAAAGTGACTCGCAGGTGGCGCCTACCCACCCCAGGCCAGCATGACTTGTTAACTCTAGTCTATGAACAGCCCCTGTGAGAGGCACTCCAATGTTATTAATTACTTATTCCTGGTGTCCCCACCCTGACCTACAATATTCCAGATACCAGAGGAAGCACTGGGGACAGACTAGACACCTTGCCAGCCTCCAAGGGACTGGAGTCTCTGGCTACAGAGAAGAAAGCAAGCCATTACAAGTCAGTAGGGCCAACGGGATGATGATTCAGGACCAAAACGGGGGGAGGGGGGTCCAGGAGAGGCAGCACTCCGGGGGACACAGTTTTGCTCCCTAAGAGCCAGTGGACAGATGTCCCCCTACTGCCTCAGGAAGGCAGGCACGGTTTCAGGCACACAGGTTAGATGTCTAGCCTCACAGACATAGGACAGACATGGGTTTCCTACTCAGTCTCCCTCGGTTTTAGTGCTGCCTACTAACCACGGCAGAGCAGCGGCTTAGCAAACCCTGCAGCTGGGCCAGCTCACACCTGCAGTGGCTGGCTGGGGCAGCGTTATTGGGAAGAAGAGCCACATTAGCAGGTGTGGTTACAGCATGGTGACAGGCTGCCAAGGTGGTGGCAGTTGAAAATGTAGCCAAAGCTGCATGAGATTTGATTCCTCATCATAAAGCTGTGTGGGCTTCTACAGTGTTCCAAGAGAGCAGATATGAAAGCTGTTAATCGCTTAAGACCCAAGTCTGGGATGCCAGCAGTCGTTGCTGACCCAAGCCCACCCAAACTCAAGGAGGGGGAGAAATCTAATTTTGAAATAACCCTGCTTTAATTAAAAAAAAAAAAAAAAAAAAAAGGTAAGATTTTGCTATGTAGGTCAGGCTGGCCTCAAATTCACAGTGATCCTCCAGCCTCAGCCTCCTAAATGCTGGCATTACAGGCATTTGCCACTTTGTCCAGTTTTGAAATGCTCTGTGTAAGGGTTAAGAGGACACATTTACTTTAAACCATTAAACATATACACATCAATATCCAGCCACATTGTAACACAACAGAGCCAATCTACTTTAGCATTAAAAGGATTCATTTACCTTACACTGGCAAACATATACACATCAATATCCAGCCACATTGTAACACAACCATCTTTGCTACCTGGAACTTGATAGAATAACACAACACAGGCTTCCCTTACAAAGTCAAGCAAGGGCACTAGAAAAAATGGACATCATTTCACGGTACAAGAACCAACTTTAAACCAAATGCTCTTTCACCCAATGTTCACCGTTGCTTGTACTCACCTAGGCACGAAGGGAATATGGAAAGGAGTCAGGTGTGATTGTCATTTTCAAATTACCCACAACACTGCAGGGAGCCAAAGATTGTCCAGTGACCTCTGATGGATGGAACTCATGGAAGCTAACTGTGAGCGAAGCCCAGGGAGCCAAGTGGGAGAGTGGGCGGAAGGTACAAGTTAACAGCGCTCTCTCATGGACCCCGCCGGGGTTGGCACACATCTCCACTTCTCCCATCTCTAGCTCCTCTCTGCCTTTCTACCTGGGCACCCTGGTCATAGGCCCTAGCAAATAGCACAATCCAAAGTCCACGCTAGCACAGGGTCCTTCGAGATTATACATCCCCGCTGGAGTCAATATAACTTGAGAGACGAATATTTACAGTATTTTGAATTCAAAGATTTATTAGATAAACTCATTAAGAGAAGGCAAAATATTTATACATGAAACAAATCCAGAATATATGTAAATCAAATCTCATGTTGTAAGTCTTAAAGTGGGAATAATAAAGACAGATTTTAAGAAAGTTTTAGGCCTGGGGTGTAGCTCAGTTGGTAGAGTATTTGCTAGCATTCAGGGAGCCCTGGAGTCAATCCTCAGCACCTCATATGCTAGGCATGGTGGCACGCGCCTGTAATCCTAGCACTGGAGTGCACTTGTGCACAGACAGGGAGGTTCAAGGTCATCTCTGACTATGCAGAGAATTAGAGGTCAACCTAGGACACGTGAGATCTTATCGGAAGGAAGGAAGGAAGGAAGGAAGGAAGGAAGGAAGGAAGGAAGGAAGGAGAGATGAATGGAGGGAGGGAGGGAGGGAGGGAGGGAGGGAGGGAAGCTGGTTGAAGAGCTTAGTTCCAAATTCTCCAACATGTTGACAGTGGAGAGACAGAGGCTCTTTTGGGGGGCTAGGCATCTATGGAAAATATCTAGATTCCCTGAGACTGACATGATGAATAAGAATATGGGGAGTATGTGTGTGTGTGTGTGTGTGTGTGTGTGTCCTTGTGCCTCTCACAGAGATAGACACAATACTCAGGTTCATTTCTTGAAAAAATGTGGTTCTGAAGTTCAAATAATTTACAGATGCCTCTTTCCCACTCATGTGTCATTAATCTTGGAGTCATCATTAGTCTTCAAAATGCCTGCTTCTAGAGACCTCACCTGCGACCCCACCTGCTGTAGACATCTGGAGAAAGCGAAGATGACCAGCTAGAAGCTGCAGCTAGCACCCATAGATGGGGCCACCAGTGGCTCCACACAAACTGGCCCTGCATGGCTACAAGGTGCATGCATAGTGAGATGGAGATCTTACGGAATCACCCAGGCAAAGAAGTATCTCTTGATAGGATGAAATTTAAAGGAGGCAGGTTTTCCTAACCTGGCTAGCTCCTACATAACTGACACAAGACCCATAAGTTTTAAGAGCAATAACTGAGCAGCTATTCCTAACCCTCTATGCTGTCTTAGCTACTCCCAGCCACACATCCTTGTGTTTTGTCCCTCCATGGCTTGCTCTGCTCCATGTATGTTCTCAATGAGTCCCTTGGCAACTCCACCTCATGCTTGACCTCCTGGTGACCTCTTTCTTCTTCCTTCACCTGACCTCAGCCCTTCTTTTCTTGGACCCTCACCTGTCTTGTGGCAAACTCCCCTTCTGCCTTGCTCTTCTCTCTAGACCGGAAATCCAGCCTTTCTATCTCCTCTGCCCATCACTTGTGGTTTGGCCCTTTAGTGACCAATCAGAGAGAATTGGGGATCATCTTTTATACTACACTGATACTGGAGATTCTTCTATATTCAAGGCACTGCTGTGTCCTGGTACAAATCAGCATCTGAATGCACTGAGCACAGGCCCCTCCTCCAACACCTCTCTATGCTTCTCAGAGTCTTATCAAGTCAGGAGTAACAGGTCCCCAGTATATTTCACAGGGACAAGAAAATATCTGCCCTCCTCAGCACGAGGTCTGCATGTCCTAACAGACGGTCATGCTAATCAAACCCAGAGTTCCATGTCACTCTTTATCGTGCATTATTTACTGGATTATTTCCTCATTATTGTTCTGAGGCTTCTGAGACAGGGTTTGCTGACTCAGCCTCCTGAGCACTGGATGACAGGTGGGTAGTGCTGCACACAATCTATCTACTGACGGTTAGCTGCGGAGTAAGACACAGCCTAGCCAACACGAGAACCTGGAAGAGTGCTGAGAACATTCATGTTTAAAATAAGTCAACGTGGGGCTGGTGAGATGGCTCAGTGGGTTAGAGCACCCGACTGCTCTTCCGAAGGTGATGATGAGTTCAAATCCCAGCAACCACATGGTGGCTTACAACCACCCGTAACAAGATCTGACGCCCTCCTCTGGTGCGTCTGAAGTCAGCTACAGCGTACTTATGAAAGAATGTTAAGAAATGAATCCTTGGACCGGAGAGACCAACTGGAGCGAGCGAGGCTGTCTGGAGCGAGCGGAGCCGAACAGGGACGGCCAGAACAAGCCAACTGGAGCAAGCAGGGCCGGCTGGAAAAAGCGGGGGTGGGTGGGGGGGGTGGAAGGGGGTGTATGGGGGCAGCCGGGAGCAAGTGGGGCTGGCCGGAGTGAGCAGAGCCGGCGGGAGTGAGCGGGGTCTAGCGGAGCAAGCGGGGTTGACTGGAACAAGGGAAAAAAATAATAAATAAATCTTTAAAAAATAAAATAAAATAAGTCAACGTTTAAATAATAAGACTTCATAAGCCACCCAGTACAGCTTTTATTATTTTTGAATTAAAGTGTTTGATTAATTTGTTAAGTGAGTTCCTCAAGAAGCAAGCACCACTTACCGATTTTAGAGAGTTTAAGATGGAAAGAACCGTCTAGGTGAAATGGCTCAGCAGGCAGCAGCAGCTGCCTCATGACCCAGAACCCAAAAAGACTAGGTGCCTGTGTGCATTACTCCTGTAATCCCGGGTCTCCTATGCTGAGAGGCGAGGCAGAGACATCAGAGACCCTTAAAAGAAATCAAGTGTGGGGAACAGAACCGTCCTCTGCTTTCTTCATGGGCTGTGGCAGGTGCACACGGACACTCATATCACACTCACACACACACACACACACACACACACACACACAGGATTTATCACAGTGGTTTACAGAAGAGAGGGAGAAGGGACAAATTAAACATTTCACATCTAACATTTTCTCCCTCTCAAAGAGAAACAAGTCATACAGACAAGAAGCCCTGAGTGTCATTGCTACACATCTTGCAAATATGTAAAGCACAAGGATATGTTTACCTGGTATTAAGAGTGTCGCTTCGGCAGATTATAAATTCACTCAGCGTTCTTCGGCACCCACCTCTCGGTCCTAAGCAACGCAAACACGCTGCCTAAACACCCAGGGTTCTCACACCCCCACGTCCAGTTCTTCCCCCACATCATTTCCTGGATAATCTCTCTCACAGCCAAGGCCCAGAGACACACTTCTTTGTGCTCCACGGGTCATCGTGCCAACAGCAAGAATTCACCCTGTGAGAGGATGAGCTATTCAACGGAGTCCTGAAAGGACTGACCAGGGCTGTCCACCTCCCAGGGGGGTGGGGACGTGGTAGAAGCAGATGCTAAGAAAATGGTCTGAGGCCATTTTCAGTTGGAAGGATGGGGAGGTTCACAAAGACCAAGTCACATGTCGGCTTCTTGCAAACGATGCCAGCACTTGGTGCCAATGCAATTATGAGTTGGAAAGTGTGTAATGAGCAAAGCAGCCCATAACTCCTCTCGGAACATGTATGCACAACTTATTAAGTGACATTAAAAGCAAAAAGTCATGGCGCACACTGGAACCTCAGCTCCAAGGCTTACTGCTTTGGGGCATTTGAGTCAAACCCCTTCATCTGGAAGTACCTAACAATGAGAAACGTTAGGTCAGGCGCTCTTGGAGAAACAGCTGCGAGCCCTCTGCCTAATGAGGTGATTGGGCCAGCACTTCAGGTGGCTCCTCCAGTAAGAAGCCCAATCGTTAAATCTAACGTAAGCCTAACCTCCAACCTGCAGAAATGAAAACACTCGGATGTGGGTATTTTTCTCTTCCAAAAATTTCAAACTGCCAACTCTCCCACCTAAAGCCACCTGGTGGAAAAAACATGTCCTCACGCTCCGTGGACTTCCCTGGAGAGCAGGGACCAGCTCACTCGGTCTTTAGAGGCTTGGCAGAAATCTTTCCTCATGGCCTCCAGTCCCCACCTCCTAACACACGGATCACCGAAGCCAGAGGGACAGCACTGACCCCTCAGAGCTCCAGATCTCATCCCTTTCAAGACTGTCACTGAGGGATGGAGGTGAGCGGATGACTGCTAAGATGGCTCACAGACCCCATATTCCAAGAGGAACTTTGCTTTCTTTCAGCTGTACAGTCAGACTTCACAGAAGGCCCAGCTAGACGACAGGATTTCCTTATCCCCCAAGGCTACGTGTTCAAGGCTGTATTGAGAGGTGAGGGCACCTCACTGGGGTTGGGAGACTGGTGGAAGGCCTTCACAGAGGGGTGTCTCTGATAAGGAAACTGGGACTCTGAACCCTTCTTATCTGTTTCATTTCCTGGCTTTCAGGTGAGTGACTTCCTCCAAAAACTCCTGCCTTTATGTTCTGCCTGATCACAGCCCCAATGGGGCCCAGCAGCCATGAAAGAAAGCAGCGGCTGTCACCTTCCTAACGCTGCCACCTTCAGTGCAGCTCCTCATGTGCTCACCGCAACCATAAAGTTATTTTCATTGCTGCTTCAGAACTGTAATTTTTCTACTGTTATGAGTGGTAATATAAACACCTGATAATGCAGGATATCTGATATTCAACCCCTGTGAAAGGGTTGTTTGACCCCGCAAAGGGGTCGTGACACACGGGTTGAGAACCACTGAACTAGAACTTCTCAAATCATGAATCAAAATAAACCTTCCCCTTTCAGAAGTTGATCGTTTAGGCATTTTGTCACAGTGATGGGACACTGACATAAACGTGAATTTCCGTTCAACAAAGGTCAGTATGGATGGCCCTGAATTACTAGGGCAATGATTCAGAGCAAGCTGTGTCTGTAAGCAGCCACAGTCCCAAGTCTTAGCCACACCTTATGGTGCTAAGATACAATGTATCTAAGTCAGGCCTACTAAACACATTTCGTCCCACCTCCCCCTCCTCCCCCTTTCCTTCCTTCTTTCCTTCAGTGAATTAGGATTTTAATATTTTTTTTCCTTGTCACACTTTTAAAAATCTGTGTCTGTCTGTCTGTCCCAAGTGTCCCAAGATGGGGGCACTTGGGACAGTCCCTGCCTATGCACCTGTGTAAAGCAAGATGGCAGCTTTGTGGTTATTTCTCAGTTCCCACATCGTTCTTGATGGGGTAGGGTTTGTCTTCTTATCTCTGAGGTATCATGTAGACCAGGCTGGTGGGCTTCCAGCTTCCAGGTGAGTCTCCTGTCTTTATCTTCCATCTAGAGGTGGAAGTGCTGGAATTACGGAGAAAGCCACCACACCTGCCTTTTTTTTTTTTTTTTTTTAAATGGGTTCTAGGAATCAACCTCAGGCCTTCAGGAATTACTTGGCAAGCACCTTAGCTCACATCTTGACAGCCCCTAAATTTTCAACTTAGGATATTTTCAACTTAGATGGGTTAATGATGATGATTAAAAAAAATATATATCACAAGTTAAAAAGTATCTGCCTCAATACAGTCTAATTGGCACATAGGGTGCACTAAAGATTTGCCCCGTGTTTATCTGAAACTCAAATTCAACAAGACATCTGGTATTTTCTCTGGAAAGTCAGGGCACAAATATTCAAGATGGAGAAGAAGAAATGAAGACCTTGCCTAGGAAGAGAAAAGGCGGTGCTGGGAAGGGAAGTTTGGGTTGAGGGGAGGGGGGTGAGGACACAATAAAGGTGTTCTCTATCCCCTGTGCTGCCTCTCAACCTGAATACCACTCAGAATCTGGTTAGTTTAACAGGTGGACACTGAGAGGTGGGGCTGGGGGCCGGGCGTCTTCCCTTCTGAGCCCTTTCCAGGCAAGATAGATGCAGCTGACCTCCAGACCCATCACTTTCTGAAGCCCACCTAGGCAAAGGATGATGGAGGTGATCTGAAGAGCAGGGACTTGGCCAGTGAGCACTGAACCTTATCTCCCCCACCTCCATTTAAATGCATTTAACTCTGCCTCCTTACAGTCCCAGGGAGAAACTACAAAAGGGGCAGACTTGGTTTCAGACACGGGTTTCAGACACATAAATGGTGGCCGAGTTGGGAGCCACGCCCATGGCACTGATACAGGACACACAGGGCACACCTAGGCTCTGGAGTACTCGTGAGCAGTGTGCACACTTTCTTTCCTCCCACTGGGATGTCCTCAGTATTAACCTAGGCTCTTGGACATATTTTTTGTATAGAACACACAGAGCCTGCAAGTCAGTCTGATGGTTGGAGTAGATCATCTGCAGTCACCGGCCAGAGTCAAAAGCTCATGACTTCTCTCCAAGAAGGTGAAGGAGAAGACGACTCCCAATCCAAAGCTGGCACCTATTTTTACCACTGTGTCCACCACAATTGGGTCCCACTTCCTGCCAGGGTCTTACTCACAGCGCCAGCCCTCCTCACACACCACCACCCCAACTCCCTCCTGCTTCTGTCAGTGTTGGAGTTCAGGGCTGGGGAGCTGCTGTGTGGCTAAGGGCACTTGCTGTGTTCTAGAGGAGCTGGGCCTCATTCCCAGCACCCATGTGGCAGCCCACAGCTGTCTGTAAGCCCAAACCCAGGGTTTACACACCCTTGCCCTCTTCTGGCCTTCTCAGGGCACCAGGCACACACATGGTGCACAGACATACATGCCGGCAAAGTGCTCATACACATAAGAAAATAAACAAATCTTAAAAAGACGGGAAGCTAAATATAAATATCTCGTCTCTTCCGAGTCCCCTTGTAACTTCCCGCTGTGAGAAGCCACTACTCTTGTCGGATGCTAAGACAGCTAACAGGAGTTCTGATGGGAAGCATGCACACACAGAGAGCAGATAAACCAAGCAGCTTTGGTCACACATGCTTCCTGTATTGCTGAGACCGGCAGCACATGCAAAAATCCATCCTGAAAGCCTCCGACATTGTGGACAATACACAAACATGAGCCACAAGCCAGCAGGTTCGTCAGACCGGCACCCTCCCTCGGTTCACCACAACCACTACCCCAGCTATCTGAACTATTTGTCGGGGAAAGCACAGATGGGAAGAACCAGCTGGTCCACACAGGCTTTCTCCAGTCAGCCCTAAATGCATGCATGTAAATTCACCTTATAAACAGCCCACCACCACAGTTAATTTCAGAAAAGTATCATTCTATCCACATTAAAGATGGCTGCCCCCCTCCCCGCCCCCCGAGAGATTTTCCCAGAGAAAAAGGTACAAAGGCCACTGTTAAACCTGTTTACACTATTGGTCACATCCACAAATAGAAGCAGTAATAGACCATTTTCAAAGTCCCTTTCCTAAGGATGATTCTACCGCAGACTGAGGAATGGCCCAGTACAAGACTGAAGCAGCAGGTCCTCAAGGGATGCCACCTCACCTGATGCCACCTCACCTGATGCCCTACACCTCCATGACATGTGCTTCCCACCCAGCTGTGAGAGAAGCTGGCAGCTGGCAGTCCCTTCCCGTGCCCAGTGCCTTGTGAAGAAGGCTTGATGATGATACCCCCCAGAGGACCGGTGACAGCTGCCCAAATGTCCAAACTTTAGAAGGATTTAACTTATTTTTCTCTTCTACTTATTTACTAGAGGTGGGATCTAGTACAATCCAGGCTGGCTTGGATTCCCTTTATAGTCAAGGATGACTTTGAACCTCTGATTCCAAGAGCTGAGTTTAGGCACATACACAACACTGCCCAGTTTGTGCAGTGCCAGGGATCAAATCCAGGGAACTATGCATGCCAGGCAAGCACTCTACCAACTGACCCATGTCCCCAGTCCCCCCCCAACACACACACACACACACACACACACACACACACTGAAGACATCCAGTGCCAAAGCCCCAGGTCTAGTTGGCAGCCCTCCTTCCGTGTGATCCTGAAGAACAGCTTTGCTTAGTTCCAATCCCAGCAGCGGTCAGGTGACTTCTCTGAGCAGAGCAAGCATCCGATAAAGACCGAGATTACATTAAAGCGAGAGGACAAAGAGAGGCAAACAAACCTTTTGCACAGCATCTTAGTTTCAAAGCAGGAAAGGATGCTTGCACACACACTGGGCATAGATTAAAACATGGATGCTTTTCTTTGGATTTACCAGTTGTTATCTTTATTCAGTCTGGACTTAACTGGTTTCTCCGCCTCTCCCTACAACACTGAGACTTTTCACCAAGCGACCCTGCCTTCTCTAATTTGATTTTCTGGATCCCAGACTTTCATCTTCTGAATCGGTGCTTATCCCGGGTACCGGGGTGATCAGCTCCCCAACGATTGTTTGGTTGATTGTGGCTCAAGATTTAAATTTTCGTCTCAAAGAAGAATTTAAATCTCTTAATTCTCCAAAACTCACCTACCCTCCACCCACTGGGCACCTCCCTCCCTCCCCGGCCTCCCCGCCTGCCCAGTGCATAAGGTCTTCTTGCCTTTGACATCACTCAACTCTTTGAATAAAAGAGGTTGGAATTTTGTTACCAGCGAAACAAACTCTATCTTGGAGACATCCAAGTTGTGTGGATTTGGCATAAGCTTCTTTCAGAAGCTGCTACTCCGTTATTGGGCCTGTTTATGCCTAAAAAGAAGATTCTGTGTTCTATTGTGTCCAAAGCTTTCAAAGTACGATTGTTCAATTTGCAAACTGCAATTGGTTAACCAAGCTGAACTTAATTAGCCCAGCGATCCTACAGACCACATCAAACCCCAGTGTTTGATGTATTCTGAGGCCCTCCAAGCAGCCTACAGCTGGCTGAGGGTCACAATGAAAAGGCAGGCGGGCTTAGGTCTGGGAACTGAAATGAGCCGTTCTGAGTGCGGCTTTCCTTGCGTTTTCTGGGGCTGCGCAGCTCTGACCTCCTCCAAATCAATCCTCTGCGGATTAACATGTAAAGCAGAGCCGAATTAATTTCAGAAAGGGAATATGAGATCAGCCTAGGATCGTACAAAACATCTAACTCCTAAATACACTAACACCATTCAAGGGGAAGCTGTCAATAAGGGGAGGGGGTGTCGGGGAGGGGAGCCTGAGGATTTGAAGGTTGGAGCAACCTATTAGACTGGTTAGCTCACTGCCTCCTTCTGAGGCATGGCTAATGCATTCCTCTAGAAGTTAATCCTATTTCTAAGGACCCTCCTGCGAGGCGCAGGCAGGCCGTGATGAATGAGAACTAAAATGCATTAAAATTCTCAACAACTTCACCAAAAGGCACACTATTAGATGCTGAGTGTCCCGGGTAAGACGGTTCATTAAAGGTGCGGGTCTTAGACACGCTGGGGAGAAAGGGGCCTGGGTGTCTCTTGTGATACCTGCAGTCAAAATATTTTTACTGTTAGGTCGTTGGAGTAATCGTGTACACGAAGTGGGCCTTTTTCACGGTCTGTCTTAACCCTGGTTATCTCTCCTGTGCCTGGAGGATACATTTCCAGGACTTGAGCCACACAATAGTGTCATTAAACCCACTTAAAAAAATCAGACATGAAAGAGCACTTAATTTCCCTTGAAGAACCGGGGGCGTTGAACACTTCCCCCACACACACACACACACATTGTATTTTGCTTGTACTCAATTAAGAGATAATTTAGCCATTTATCAAGATGTGATCTGAGCCGAGCAGTCACAGACATTCACTGCAGCTGCTTCTGCAGCAAAATCTGCAGCCACCAGGCACATGGTGGGGACGGAAGCCTGAGGGTGTGTGGAGTCCACAGCTACAGCATGAGGAAGGCCACACAACCCCAGACATGATCGTGACACCCATGAGCTCAGAAACACCAAGGACAAAGCACTTGGTACCCTACAAGACCAGAAGGGACTCAGTAAACAAAACTGCATGTCACCCAGAGGCCAGAGAGCCTTGGTGGCTCAGGACATAGAAGTCCACCCTGGGTACGAGGTGCCACCTGAGCAGAGGACTCTGTTAGTTGGGAAGGCAGCAGCGGGGCACAGCCACACGGATGGAAGCTCAAACTAGCCCACACTGTTCACATGAGTCATGGTGTGCCTGTGCATGGGGGAGGGGTTCTCAAGGTATCTGACTGCTCCCTATGGCACTTTCCTTGTGCTAAACATCACACAGGGGATCCTGAAGTTCTCACCCTCACATCTGCCCCCACTCCTTCTTTTGTGACCTAAACAAAGCTCCTATAACTAGCTTGTCAGTCCAGACTCTGGAGTTTGACATGAGTGACAATCATGATGACCACACAACAGTTTCACACACATGGACGCTCCTGACCGGGCATCCATTTTGCACACGTACCCCTAAACCTCACACTCCTTCAGGTGGGTAGTGTCTGTGTGACAGATGAAATCGGCTCAGAGAGGGCAAGGCAGCTGTTAAAGGCCACACAGCTAAGCCACAACAGAGTCGAACAGGGAGGTCTTTTGGACTCCAAACTTCAGGCTGTTTCCATAAAGAAATGGTGAGATAGAACCCTAAAGTAGGTTCAGATGCCACAGCCCAAAGGCTGCAGGGTCTCTCATGCCCAAAGACACTTGTTAGACTTAGGAAGAAGAGCTTTAGGTGTAAATGAAAAAGGTACACTAGGCCAGACTGGGTGTCCTTACAGAGCAGCAGAGGGAAACAGGCATATTGGGGAGTCTCCGAAGACTGATGACCAGCCCCTGACAGCCCCACTCTTCAGCAGGGGTGAAGAAAGGGGAGGGGACAGAGCACAGAGGAGCAGAGGCCTGGAGGATGCATGGGAAGGGGCAGGAGGTGTGGAGAGAGTACCCCAGTGTCAGCTCTTACCCATGCATGTATGATCATCCCTGGACTAGGGGCTCTTCAGGTCTCAGGAAAGGGCCGTCGTTGGGAGAAAGAAGGAGAACACATGGCAGTTATCTCCCCACCTGCCCCTTTGTCAGTCAGTGACATAGTACACGGATGCAGGCATAGGTGCTGAGCAGACATGGTACATGGATGCAGGCATGGGTGCTGAGCAGACATGGCACATGGATGCAGGCATGGGTGCTGAGCAGACATGGTACACGGATGCAGGCATGGGTGCTGAGCAGACATGGTACATGGATGCAGGCATGGGTGCTGAGCAGACATGGTACACGGATGCAGGCATGGGTGCTGAGCAGACATGGTACACAGGTGCAGGCATGGGTGCTGAGCAGACATGGTACACGGATGCAGGCATGGGTGCTGAGCAGACATAGTACACAGATGCAGGCATGGGTGCTGAGCAGACATGGTACACAGGTGCAGGCATGGGTGCTGAGCAGACACAGGTATAGGCATGGGTGCTGAGCAGACATGGCACATGGATGACATGTGTTCTGAGCAGACATGGTACACAGATGCAGGCATGTGTGCTGAGCAGACATGGTACAGAGATTTGAATGCAGATATAAAGAAACACACACACACACACACACACACACACACGAGCACATAGTAAATAACTGTAATAAAATTATAAAAAACAAGCCAGCTATTCCTTAAGCACAAATAAACACAACTTTTAATTCAAAGTCCAATCAAAAGAACTAAAACCATGTAAAAGCAAGCATATTGCATGCTGGAGTTCCATGTTCTACTGGTCAGGACACTGCCACTCATGTTTTATGGACCTGTATACCAGGTCTCCATCAGTCTCTGTCTCTCTCTGTCTCTCTGTGTGTGTACATTCCCAAAGCACTGCCATATACTTAAGAACCAACAGGTTTTTTTGTTTGTTTGTTTGGTTGGTTGGTTGGTTTTTCGAGACAGGGTTTCTCTGAGTAGCCCTGGCTGTCCTGGAACTCACTCTGTAGACCAGGCTGGCCTCGAAATCAGAAATCTGCCTGCCTCTGCCTCCCGAGTGCTGGGATTAAAGGCGTACGCAACCAAGCCTGGCTCCAACAGTTTTTGTTTTTGTTTTTGTTTTTTGGGTTTTGTTTTTTGTTTTTTGTTTTTTTTTAAAGATTTATTTTATTTTTATATGTAAGTACACTGTAGCTGTCTTCAGACACTCCAGAAGAGGGCGCCAGATCTCGTTACGGATGGTTGTGAGCCACCATGTGGATGCTGGGATTTGAACTCATCACCTTCGGAAGAGCAGTCGGGTGCTCTTACCCACTGAGCCATCTCACCAGCCCCTTGTTTGTTTTTTTTTTAAAGCATAAGAATTCCCCCCCAACAGAGAGAACTCATCCCCATTTCAGAAATACTAAAACTGATGAAACAGAATCAAATCAGATTGAGCTGATCAAACCTACATTTCCTACTGATCCTGGTAATAGCAGCGTGGGAAATAGGTAATTATTTACTGAGTGGATGGACAGTCTAAGAGGTGGCATCGATTGACAGGTCGTCCCTGTGTCATCTTTCCTCTCTGTGTGCTGAGGACTCTCCTCTCCCACTCCTTTAAAGTCGGGAACACTCATCTGTGACAGACCTTCCAGACACATGAAGGGGCTGGCTCTGCGTGAACTGGAGACACACACTTGTTACCCACATAAATCCTCCCACCTGCTTTTCCTGCTTATCTGTGTAAGCAGGAATCTAGCCCAGGGGTAGACTGGCAGCAGCCGGGTCAACAATTTCAACTGTGCAGCCTGCGTGTGCCGGTGGTCTGCTGCACTTCCCTTTCTACACCGGCTGGAGGGACATGAATGTGGGCAAGAACAAGAGCGCTCAAGGACTGAGAGTGCGCTCCCCTCACCCGTGAGCTTGCTACCATCTGAGGCGCAGCGTCTGAGTCACCTGTGTAAATTAAACACAGTTGGGTTTGGTGTCTGCATTACCTAGGCGAGCATTTTTCCTCTCCAGCCACAGAGACCAGAAAGATTTAGCGACTTCCTCCCTCCCAACCTCGGAGGAAAAAACAGATTTGTCCTCAGAGGTCCTCTACTATCTGACCCCATGACATCAGGGCAAAGCACGAGAACAGAAGGCAGTGGATGATCACAGGAGTACCTCACCGCACCTCCACTTTCAGTCTGAGCTTTTAGTGGATTGTAGCTGTCTGTGGTCCAAGGATATTACACTGAAAATTCTGGAGATGAGCGTTTCATAAATGTTAAGTGGCATGCCATTCTGATAGCATGACCGAATGTTGAGCTATCATTCATCCTACCCGGCCTGTGACCTTTCCCTCACCCAGTGTGCCAACAGTGTCTAGTCCCTCTCATTGGCCAATAGCACCCATGGTGCCTGTGTTCAAATGGCCCTTGCTGTACTTACTAATATCTTCCAAACATGAAAATACTGATGCAGGCAATTTGAATGTGGCAGAGAAGCCATCAACAAGAAATGGTTAAAGTTTGTTATAGGCATATATGTTTGGGGGACAACCGCAGCACATGTGTTGAGTTTGCTACGATCCCTGCATAGTTATTTTCTGGGGATATGCACAACTCACTTTCTCTAACCACAAGAGAAATGTAAGTCAGTTAATTCCTTTCTATCCATACCACTGAAAACAAGGCATCCAAACAGCCGCTCTCATAGCTGCCCGTCATTTTGGCCAAGGTGCACCCAACAGAAACTCTTGAGTTTCTATGCATCTGTGCAGTGCCAGGTAGGGCATTCTCGGGGTCTCAGTCAGTTCAGGTTGGAGAAGCAGAAAGACACAAACACATACAGGTAGTGCTGCAAGATGCACCTGCCAAATGTCAACACAGCAATGGCCAGGTGTGAGGTGGGTGTGAGCATGGCCCAGCACACCTTCACTGTAATCTTCACCCAGGAAGAACATGTGTCAACATCTGAAGCCTCTCTCAAATAAAACTCTCAAAAATAGGCCAGGCGTGGTGGTGCACGCCTTTAATCCCAGCACTCGGGAGGCAGAGGCAGGCGGATTTCTGAGTTCGAGGCCAGCCTGGTCTACAAAGTGAGTTCCAGGACAGCCAGGGCTACACAGAGAAACCCTGTCTCAAAAAAAAAAAAAAAAAAAAAAACTCTCAAAAATAATAGCATACAATCCTAGACACACTCAAATAAGACTGTGTGAATTACTTTTTCTTACTGCTGTGCCAAAATACCAGACAACACCCATCCATACAGTCTGCCATGGCAAGAGGTGTGCAATAGCTGCTCACAGGAAGCAGAGATGCTAATTAGAATATTATTAGCATAAATGCCAATGTTCTGCTTACTTCATCCATTTCTTTCATTGTGGGATACCAACTACAGCCGGGTGGGTTATCTCTCCTCAGTTAAACCTCTCTGGAAATAGCCTCACCATGATCCAAGTTCTGCCAAGTTGACAAGATTAACCATCACAATCTCTGTAGACTGACCTTGCTGACAGACCTGGATGGAAGCCTTTGAGAAAATAAAACGAGGAACGTACTACTTCATGTGATAATGGGATTTTTCCCCCTGTTGTTTTTGCCATTTTCAGTATAATACAGTCTGTCCCATCATCCAGGCTCTCTAAGACCCATCTAGTTCAGTGTGTCTGAAATCTCTCTCAGGCTGGCCGAAGTCCTCGCCATGATGAGGTGTCATTAGAGCCTTACTGTACAGATGAAATGGCTCAGCCTTACACACAATCAGCAGCCAGCAATGAAACTATGATTTGACTGTGGCTCTTAGCCACTGTGTAGCCCTGTCCACTGGGATAGGGGATGGGTGAGTTCCCAACCTAGACTATCCTCGTTAGAGCAGAAACTAGAAAGGCCTGCAGCCCACACCAGTGCTGAACAGGACAGTCCAGGGGTGCACTGGAATGTGTGAAGCCCAAGTGTGCGACACAATGGAGAACATACCTGAAGTCAGTTTGGGGACCATTCGAGGGGCTGCAGTACAGGAGCCACAGGGACTTTGGGGTGCCACTTGTTTTGGGATTTGGGCTTGCTTACTGGCTCTGAGCCAGACAGTTATCAGTTGAACTATGACCTCCCTTCCCCCTGCAGTAAAAATAAAGATCCTGGAGTGTTTACACCCAGGATGTTACATCGTAACCTCAATTTATGCCTCTGCAATGTCATCAAGTTAGAAACAGGTTACATTGTAACCTCATTTGTGACTTTGCAGATATCACATAGAGGCGCAGGTGTGGATGGGCAGTGCTCCTAGACTTTCAAATGTACCTCCAGCTTAGAGACAATAAGTTTCAGTCATTTAAAGCCACAGTCCTATAATAGCTGGCCATTATAAAACTCAAACAATCGGCCTACCTAAGTTTCAAGCTCCTTGGGGTGTAGCTCAGGGGAGGAACCTTTGCATGTGAGTAAGTTTCTGGGCTTAATGCCCATCTCTCAAACAAAACTGATCAACTAAGCAATAATGTATATTCCTTTAGTTTGAAACTAAAAATAATTACTGTTTGTTAATCAATTCTTGAGATTGATTTAGTTCTAATGTCTGTGTATGTATATGTGAGTTTGAGCATGTACCCACACAGACACACACATATTTGCACACACATGTGCATATTCACACATGAACATGCACACATAGACACACATACACACATGGGCTCACACACATGCACATTCACGTATACACACACACACACACACACACACACACACACACACAATACATACTGTTTTGATTGGTAAGAGGTGTCCCATTCGTCCTTCCTTTCTCAACTCTGATACACCAGAAAGACTTACTTCTACCAGGAAGTCCCCGAGCTGTTCCCAGTCTAAGGTCCCTGCCTGCCAGAGGACCAGGATCCTGACTGCTCCTCTGCTACCTGGTATCACACCTGTAATGCAGTGGTTTCCAGACAAGCAAACAGCAAACCAGGAACTACTGAGGATACAATCCAGTTGGAACTGGAACTCTAACATCTGCAGCCCTAGCTGAAAAGCATAAAGTGAGGGGCACCACTCCGCAAAAGACCAGAGGAGAAACATCTGGAGATGGAAGAGACTCTTCCACCTAATGCCAGGAATAAGAGGCCCACGTAGGTTTTTAAAAAGAAAAGGAAGATGAGAGGGGTTGCCCTAGCTTCACTCTGGACCAATTTTAATGTGAGAACAACAAACAGAGAAAGCCACCTGGCCCACGATTTTGCGCCGACCTGCGTGCTTTGTGGTACAGTTCCTGACTAGCCTACGTGAATTTTTTCAGGCACTATCTGAAATCATCTTTTAGGCTTTCGGTGAAAGAGATGTTGGCTCTCTTCCTCCTGTTCCAGGTCATCTCGTTCTTAAAGGCCTAGCAGAGGTACCCCCATGACAAGAGCGGCTTCTCTGACGGTGGCACGGCGGTACTTCCCTGTCCCTTGGGATGGTAGGTCTTCTTCTTAGTTATCTCCTCTACGTTCAGTTACCGTGTGCCTGCTACTTTATTCTTTTCCTAAGTATACTAAAGATCTATGCCACCCACCGATTTTAACTTTTAAGGGACAAGTAAATCAATCCTACTACAAGATGACTGAAAATCAGAACAAAATAACCTACTAAAATGTAATTGGGGAAGGTATGTACGAAAGCAACTCTGTCTCCAAGGAGGGGAGGCGGGAGCTGCCGCCTGGTTGCTGGTGAGGACTAAGCCTTCACAGCGACCACGATGATGATGATGATGATGATGATGATGATGATGATGATGATGATGACGATGACGGCAGTATCGTGAGGATGGAGCGGAGCACAGAAGAGGAAGTCGCTGAGCATGAGATGAAAGGAGGGAGGCCGCCTCTGAGAGGCAAGAAGCTGCATGGGAAGTGATATATCTCCGGGCCCATGTGAAAGGGCTCTCAAAACACAGGCAAGGCTTGGATGTGGTCCAGCGTCCATGGATTATCTCGGTGGCGCCTAGTAGTGGTAAGCACCTCAGGAGACGGGCTGCGGATGAAAGCGAAGGTTTCAGAAGCACTGGGAGGCAGCAGGGCATTTCTGGAGATGAGCTTTGCAGCAGAGATGAGGAGCTAAGGAGGAAAGGAGGTGCCCCAGTGACGTGGAGAGGCTGAGTGGAGCAATCTACAACACATCCACAGATCCTGTTTGATCTCAGACAAAACCTTCTTCTTTTAGATGACCCCAAGAATAGATCAGGGGAACTGGTACCCTAAGGTCTCCTACACTCCTTGTGGGGTGCTTTCTTGTCTTTCAGATACTGCACAAATGCACACGGCATTCCCAGATGCCCTGCAGGGGAGGCTCTGGAGGGCGTTCCTGCGACTCTCTTGCTGCTCTGCTCGGCTTCTGTATGTCCAGTCCCCAGCATGGCAGAGCAGCTAGAGTGTCCAGGGCCTGGCCACGTGCTTCCTGGGTGCTGTGAGCAGGCGCAGCCACAGTGGGGATCTGTCTTGGGGTCTCAACTGCAAGGGAAGCTCTTGCCGGTCACTGACATCCCAAGTCCCCAGGCACCTGTATTAAATCCCACTCTGCTGAGCTGTCCTAACTACTGGGCCCACAAGGGGTCTGTCTGAGCTAACCTCCAACTCACAATGAACGTTAATGTCCGGTAGTGTTTTCTAGAGTGGCCATATCAACAGACAGTTCATATTCTGAACCGGTCCACTCACCACAAGTGACAGATACAGCAGTACTGCTCCCCTTTTACCAGTGAGAAAGGTTGCCTGCACACGGTGAATCAGTCAGCCACGGAAGGAGGCAGGCTTACCACACTGCGGATGAAAGTGAAGGTTCCAGAGGCACTGGGAGGCAGCAGGGCATTTCTGGAGATGAGCTTTGCAGCAGAGATGAGGAGCTAAGGAGGAAAGGAGGTGCCCCAGTGACGTTTTGTTTTGTGTTGTGTTTCCTAGTAAGTTTGGAGCTTACTCAGGAAAGACCAAGGGCAGAATGGAGACACTGGGATTCCAGGGTTGGACAGCCCTGAGCACAGAGGAGAGAGTGAAGGGCAAGAAAAGGCAGGGGCGGGTTATAGAGGTGCTGTAACAGACAAGCCTGAAGGAAGGTCGCAGGCTGCACGGCAGAGGGCTGCACAACAGAGCCAAAAGGACAAGAGCAACAAGGGAGTGGATGAGGACATCTGCTGACTGGACACACGGAAGGGCTGGAGCTTATGACTGAGTCTGTTTGGAGAGAGGCGAGAGAGCTGGCTCAGCAGGAGCTTTCTTCTGCAGCGGCTCCTCCATGGCTCTATTCTTTCTTTATGGAGGCTTGAGAGATGGCTCAGAGGTTAAGAGCACTGACTGTTCTTCCAAAGGTCCTGAGTTCAAATCCCAGCAACCACATGGTCATGGTGGCTCACAACCATCCGTAATGAGATCTGATGCCCTCTTCTAGGGTGTCTGAAGACAGTGACAGTGTACTTACATATAATAAATAAATCTTAAAAAAAAAAAAGAATTAAAGTCTGGCGGGGCAGTGGTGGTGCACACGTTTAATCCCAGCACTTGGGAGGCAGAGCCAGGTGGATTGCTGAGTTCGAGGCCAGCCTGGTCTACAGAGTGAGTTCCAGGACAGCCAGGGCTATACAGAGAAACCCTGTCTCAAATAATAATAATAATAATAATAATAATAATAATAATAAAAAACAATTAATTAAAGTCTGTGCTGTCTTCTACCTCAGTTCTGTGTTGAAGACTAGAATAGGGACATCCAGCTCTTTGTGTGTGTGGAGTTGGGAAAGGAAGGAACTGAGTTAGGGGATCCACCAGCCCAGGGCACAGTGACAACACTCGGGGTCCTGACAACAGGACCAGAAGTCTACAGATCATCCTCATTTGTATCGCTGATATTGGGAACTTGCACGAGAAAGCTGGAGAATTCTTCACTCCTGCCAGGATCAGCACTCTGGAAATGTATAAGAAAGTGCAGGCAAAGCCTGCCTTCCCTCCATCCTTCCTTTTTGCCCAAAAGGTGAACAGCAGATTCAGCAGTCTTCTTCCTGACTGTAATAGATAACATAATGCCGTATTTTCACTAACAGCGAAAACAATTCACATTAGAAGAGGCCCTTCTATCCACCGGGTTAATTTTTTAAGTGGATAAGCAATTAAAGATGCCAAGTAGATTAAAATTGATCCCCTGCATAAAAGTTGTGATCAATAGAAAAGACCATCTGTAAATTTGATTGCATAAATCCCTTTTACTTAAGCCGTGAGCATAAGCTCCAGGATCACGCCTTTCATCTCCTCAAGAAGGAAAAGTGTAACAAAGGTCTTGGCCTTCAGAAAATGCCAGAGTGTCCGTTCAAAAACTTGAAACCCCCCTTAGGAGGAAGAGAAGTGGGCGGGGATCGGATTCTGCTGCTAATCGAGGAAAACTGAGTGATGCTTAAAAAACAAACACAAAACAAAACAAAACACAGAGGAAGTGCTCTTAAAAATTCACCTCGCTTCACTTAGCGTGCTCCAGTTTGCACCTTACTGGTTTTATGACCTGGCAACTTGACATATTGTCCTTCATCTTGACGTGGACGTAGCTTAGACATCATCCAACTCCTCCTCCCCTTCTTCCTCCTCTTCCTCCTTCTCCCTCTCCTTCCTCCCCTCTTCCCCTCCCCCCTCCTCACTTCAGTGAGACATCTGCTACAGTTCCCCTGGCCCTCTACAACTCTAGGTGGCACATTACAAATATCTGCTACAGTTTTATTTCTAGATGAGTCTCAGCTCCTGGGTCCTGAGAGGCACGTGCTCAGGCTCAGCGTTTGGGCTCTGCTTTGCCCACCCATACCACACTGCTTAGGAGCAATTGCTAATTGTTAGTGGCTGTCTACGGGTTCATTCTAAAACCTGGCATATAATGGGCATTCATGTCATGGCATATGAGCACAGCTTACACTGTAAATTACACTGATATTTATTATTACTATATATTATACTAAGCCGGGTGTGGTGGCGCACGCCTTTAATCCCAGCACTCAGGAGGCAGAGGCAGGCGGATTTCTGAGTTTGAGGCCAGCCTGGTCTACAAAGTGAGTTCCAGGACAGCCAGGGCTATACAGAGAAACCCTGTCTCAAAAAAAAAAAAAAAAAAAAAACCAAACAAAAAAACAAAAACAAAAACAAAAACAAAAAAACCCAAAACTATATATTATACTATAGACACAGGATACAGCAAAGCCTCTACAGCTCTGACTTGTCACCACAGTGGAAGAGAAAGAAACTCCCCCTCCATTGCCTGGACCTAAACAGCTTTGAGGCTCCATCAGACCCCACAAGGCTACTGCAAGAAAGCCCAGCTAGGAAGGCCACCGACACATACGACACATACCCTCGGCTGAGAGTCTGAACATGGCCCTTCTGGCTTTTATGTACTCAGAGTTATAGCTCCACAGAAAGGTCGAAGAGGAGTAATATGCCTGATAGAAGGGTGGGCGCAGAAAGGACGCAGAACTCCAGGACTGGGTTAGTGGGGAATCATAGGTGGGAGAATATCACACCCAAGAAGCTTGATAAAAACATCCAGTATAGATCCCATGGCTGTGAAGAGTCTCTAACACATGTCAGTCAGTGGATCAAGTGAGTGTGAGGTGAGATGAGAAAGCGCACCACAGCTCTAGCTCCTTCCCCTCACTCAGAGCTGGCAAGGGTTCCCTCAGCCACACAAGGCCAGCACATACCAGACGCGCTCTGCACCCCTCCCGGCCATTGCTCACTGGCTACTGCAGTGATGTGTGCATGGCCCTACTTTACAGATGGCAAGGTAAGGCATGAGGAAGGTGAGTGACTTGTCCACGGCTAGCCAAACACAGCCTTAGGTCTGACCAAGAAGGCCTCCCCGGCTCCCTGTCACTGTTCCCTTTAAGATGTAATTGTTTAGTTACTTTCTTTCATTTAACAGACTAGCTTTAAACCAGTCCCAGAAATATAGATAACAGAGGCAGTCCCTGCTGTATCATGAACTTTGTGAGGGCTGAGAGGGAGCCTCAGACTCACTGTTTGGCTGATCTAATAAGATCAAGGTGACACAGCCCATCATGGCAAGGGACAGAGTGGTGGCAGGGACCGGTGGCTCACACTCGTCCACAGCCAAGAAGCAGAGTTCCAACAAGAACTAGGTTGTGCTGTAATCCTCAAGATCCAACCTCGGTGGGCCACTTCCTCTAGGGGGTTTCCCCTCAAATAGGTTTCCCAAAGAGTGCCACCAGCTTGAGACTAAAAACTCCATATGACCCAATGGGGACACATCACACTCAAGCCAAAACTTACAAAGACATCCACACAAATGTCTCAACACTAACTCTCTCTGGAGGTTCCAGTATTGTGTATCAGGTACGTTTCTGTTGCTGGGATTAACACCAATTTATGCAAGACAGTGTTCATTGGAGCTTATGGTTCCGGAAGGTTGGAGTCCACTGGGACAAGGCAGCAGGGCGGTTGGCAAGCACGGGGGCAGGGGTTGGAAGCCGAGAGCGTCGGAAGCGTAAATCTTCCACTACAAACAGCGGGGACAGAGAACTGGAAACGGGCTGAGGTAAAAACTCTCCAAAGCACATCTCCAGTGACACCCTGAACCTCCCCAAATCACTGACTGGGGACCAAGTGTTCAAACGTCTGAGCCTATGGGGACACTTCTCGATCAAGCCATCAAACCAGTAAAGAAAGAGTAAGACGAGGAACACTTCATATGAACAGAAGAGGGCAGAGCAGCTGCTAAGCTGGGAAGGGGTCAGAACAAACAGAAGACACAGTAATGTCTGGGATATGGAGAGACCCATACCAAAATTACTACCACTGCCTGCAGATATTTCCAGTGGCCAGCAGTCAGCTCACACATGCCATGTGGGCTTTGTGAGGATTCTCTTTCACTGATCTCTGCCAGGCGCTGAGAGGAATATGAGAGCAACTGGGACAGTCTTACCACAGGCAGGGCCCATGCACTGGGGTCACGGGACTCTAAAGGTGGAAGTGAATGTCTTCTCTAATTGTAAGGGTGGTGTGACCATGTACCAAAGAAAGTAATGGAACCTGAGAGAGTCTAGTCAACAGACTGAAGAAGACAGCAAGCATGAGTGGCATTGTTGAGAGACATGTCACCGGAGTGTGACCAGCATCCAAGGGAACAAACAGATAGGGGAGGGTTTAACCCTGGGACGGGGCGGGGGGGGGGGAGGGGAGCAAATGTTAAGAGTGACCAGGCAGCAGAGAGAGCAAGCTCTAGGGTGACCACGCATGAGTGCCTCTTGGTCTGGCTGACTGAGGCTGCCTGGGAAGAGGCCTCCCCACAAGCTTCCAAAGCTTAACTCTGAATGCAGATATCAAGTGTTCAGGTTGAACCTCAGAGCGACATCTGAAGAAAGAGCAGTTCTCGCTCAGGACCAGGCTGAGTGTCAGCGGCCTTTTCAAGATGTCCATCCTCTGAGGTGTACAGAATAAGTTCTCCCACCAGTTCATGAGCACTTCTGGCTGAGCCTCTTAGAATTAAAGCCAAAAGGCAAACTTGGAATGATGGAGTCAAGTTATCAGTAAAATGGCTCTGTCCCTCTTGCATGTGGTAACAAAGATTTTACTTTACATTAAGTCAAGAATTTTATGGGGCCAACAAGCTTTTCCACGACTAAACACTCTTACTTGAGTCTCATGGAAATCAGGCGATTGTAACCATCACCTTTTGGGTTAAAAATCTGATTAAATCTAAATAACAACTAAAGACTGTTCTATGAGTAGTAAGGTTAAATGCAGAGCAGATGTGGATGCTGGGTATAAAGTCTCAATATCTCCAGATTACAGCCAAAGCAGTAATTTTATCATCTGCCCCTCTCTAGACCATAAATTCAGACATAGTTCAGAAGCCATCCTGATTGCTGGCTCCTACCCAGCCTGGTGCAGAATCCTGGGGACGTGCTCTCCCCCTGACCCCGACAAGGCCTCAGTGCCCATGGCAGGCCACACCCAGGGCTCCCTATTCCCTGAGTTAATGAACTGGGCATCTCTCCCAGTCCAGAGCTGGGATCAGGTATCACACGAATAGGTGCTCTTACACACCCTAGATCAGCTGTCCTGGACAGGCGTGCCAGGGAGGGGTCTAATGACCCACTTGAAGATGTCACGCTCTATGGGGAACAATCAACACCAAGGCAACTTTAGACGTGAAAACACTCCCTTGGGCCTGTTAGAGCTGGCGTTCTCCTATGTATACTTCAGCCGCACCGAAAGAGCTGATACTTATTTTCAAAATTCATCTAGGAGTCACCTGACTTGCAGTGACTCTACCACCCTTTCCTTCTAACCGCCCCCCGCGCCCCTCCACATCTAGCACCATGTCTTACTCAACAGTGATATACGAATCTGAATGCCCATTCATGGTTTGTCTGGCACGGGTAGTCTCCAGGACAATGCCCCCCCCCAGGCTATCCTCCTGCTGTAAGGCAGGAGCTGGGGAGATCTCACACACACTCTTCTTTCTCTCTCTCTCTCTCTCTCTCTCTCTCTCTCTCTAACACACACACACACTCTCTCTCACACACACACACTCTCTCACACACACAGACCCCCCAGTCTCCACTGCACTCTCACCTTGTCCCCAAATATGGAGAAATCCTGGTGTGATTTTTTTTTTAAAGGCAGCAGGTGTCAAGGCAGGATCTGAGCTTCTCTCTCTTGTAGCTGGAACTGGACCAAAGCCGTGGGGAGAATGACAATGAGCACATGAGCAGTGTCCTCAATGCTGCCTGGCCCACCTGCCAGAGAGGCTATTTATGAAGTGGGGCATGTGAAGCACTGGAGCTATGTACTGTGCTAGTCTATGTACTGTGCTAGCCTATGTACTGGGCTAGCCTATGTACTGGGCTAGCCTATGTACTGGGCTAGCCTATGTACTTGGGCTAGCCTATGTACTGGGCTAGCCTATGTACTGGGCTAGTCTATGTACTGTGCTAGCCTATGTACTGTGCTAGCCTATGTACTGTGCTAGCCTATGTACTGTGCTAGCCTATGTACTGGGCTAGCCTATGTACTTGGGCTAGCCTATGTACTTGGGCTAGCCTATGTACTGTGCTAGCCTATGTACTGTGCTAGTCTATGTACTATGCTAGTCTATGTACTGTGCTAGTCTATGTACTGTGCTAGTCTTTATAATCAGGTTCCTTTAAGGAACCTTAAAAAAGAGGCAGCTCAAAATCCCTCAAGGATGCGATGTCTCAAGTTCAGACATTTCAAAATGCAATACAAAAAGTGACATCTTGACCGCATGCATATCAAGGACAACTAAGAAAATAAAACCACCAAGTTAAGTTTAGAAATCCATACCCAGAAAGCAAGGAGAAAAGAACAGGAGTCTAACTAGTGGGTGCTGCTGGTGTAGCTTTCTAATATCAAGCTCACAAAATTACCAGCAGGAATGTAAAGATGGCACCCCTTGCCGGTAAGGGTGGACAACATGAGAGAAAAGCCAGTGGCCTGAGGCAGCGCCGTGAGTGAACATTTTTACACGTTAGAAGAGCATGATTTTGAAGACATGGGTAGGATGGCTACAATCAAGAACGAATGTAATGTCGAGTTAGACAGTGGAAGCCACTCTGAGCTTGGTGGGCCTGTGGCACTGTGGTTCTTATCCACGGGGGAATGACAGCCACCGGACATGCCCGACACACAGGTCCTCTGAGCAGAGACCTAAGCAGTCCTTGGAGAATGGCCTCCTAACCAACCGCTGCCGCCAGCTCTTTCTCCCCCTTTGCCAAACAACAGGAACCCAGGCATGCTAACAGTAAAGGTAGAGAGCACTCAGGGAGCACGTCTCAGTCATTCTGCCGCAGTCTGGGTGAACCTGTAGAGAGCACTCAGGGAGCATGTCTCAGTCATTCTGCTGCAGTCTGGGTGAACCAGTAGAGAGTACTCAGGGAGCACGTCTCAGTCATTCTGCTGCAGTCTGGGTGAACCTGAGGAACAGGCTGACTTTGAAGAAGTGAAGCAAGATAATGCTTCTCCCGGACCCAGGGCCAAGAGCACTTCCACCCTGCAGGAGGGGACCTGTCACAGCCTGCCACGGCGCTGCTCACCAACGGGAGCGCTCTTTCCTTCTGTAGTCAACACACAGGCTCAGTGTCCACACCCCGATATTCAGGCCTGTTAATGCCTGGTGTTTGTGGGTGCCGTGAACCCACAGCTCAGAGGAGCCCATCCCAAGTGGCCCAGGCCCTACATCCAACAGTGAGTATTCTCCTGAGAAGGGACAGAAGAGAGAAGGCCGTGCGCAGTGAGGCAGAGTCCTAAGAGATGCAGCTGCCGGCCGGGGATGCCTAGTGTCAAGAGACGCAGAAGGAACAAAGACTGGATCTCACTCAGAGCCACCGAAAGCTCCGCCCTGTCACACCTGATCTTTGACTGTGGCCTCCAGAATGCTGAGGGAGTTACTGTGGTGACTGTATTGGGCAGCCTTAAGAGACACTCCAGGTAAACTGTGAATCCCTGTCACCTGCAGGCAGCAAGGGCACGTCACTCCAGCAGTTTCAGTGACCATGGACCCCTGCTGGCAGGGCAGCTGAAATGGGCCCAGGCATGGCTGTCACAGATGCAAGAGGCCACAGACAGCATTGTTGTGCTTCTTAAAGTAGCTCTAGTCCACCTCCGACACCAGCTTTCAGAACTACATCTGGGAATCTTTACGTTCCCCTGACAGACGGCAGGTAGACACTTTGCTCTGAAGTTCATTATTTGGAGACAACCGTTTTCCTTTCCTTATAAATGAACACTTTGGCTTCGTTATGGGGTATGAACCCTAAAAGGTGGAACACACAGGTAGCAGCCCAGAAAATTACAGGGCAGTGGGAGTACTAAGAGAAGACAAGATGTACATGGCCATCAAACACCGAAGATAGAACTGAACAGCCACGAAAGCCAGCTCACTGGCTAAACCCTGAATGTGTGTGTGTATGTCTTCAGAGAGTCAGCCGACACCTCGAAGCCGCATATGGTCTGCAGGAACTTACATGTGTGTTTTCCATCTCAGTGACATTAGCATGTAGAACCCAGGAGAACCACACAGCGTGGTATGTTGTTCTGGATAACAAGTTCTAAAGCGAACACTTACTCCCCTGGGTGTGAGGCTGCTGGATCGTGAAAGATACACTTGTTGTGGGTTACCACAACACTGGAAGCACTTTCCAACAGGCGGGAAGCACACAGACTCAAAGGGAAGGTTAAGGATGTGTCTTAACTAGTTCATCTTCAGGGAAAAAAAAAGTAAACATTGCTTTATTTGAGAGATTCAGAACATTGCAAAAAGTTATTTATCTTAGAATTTCATTTTTAACTTTTACAAACGAATAGACCAGAGATCTCTATATTACCTAATATTTTTATTTAGTCGACAGCAAAACTTAATATCCCCCAGTGCTACTTCTGTATAGAAAGAGTGAGTAGATATTTAAACAATTAATCTTCTTTGCAAGTAAAGGAACGGGATGGGGACTTATAACATCTCAAAGGAAAGCTCTGAAGTGCCCAAGACTCGACTCGCTAGAAGAAACCCGAGGCTCTTACTTTCCAAGGACTTTAACTGCTCATGCAGAAGTCCTGAGGCTCAAGTAATAACCATCTCTGCTGTGTGCTGAATGTGTGAATTTCCCCCCAGGCTCCCGTGTGTGTGCACATGTGGTCCCCAGTTGGTGGCGTTGGGAGGGAGGGAGGGTGTGGATGGAATCTTTGCTGGGGTGAGTGTCACCTCACTTCCTGCTCCATTCTGGAACTCTGACTGCAGACTCAGTGTGTGCAGCTACCTCGCTCCAGCTCTCCCTGGTTACCTGTGGTCATGTCTCCCCAGCCATGACCAGCTGTGTCCCTTAGACTATCACCCCAAGTGAGCTCCCCCCTCCCTTAAGTCGAATTTTGTCAGATAACTGGTCACAACAACTAGGAAAGTTAGGAATAGAATATCTCCTGCTTTAACATTTATTCCTGACGTGCTGTTACGGTATAGCAAATGATTGTAAGGTAATCTTCCTAGGTTATGAAAAGAGCAACAGGCTAAGCTAAACTTGCTTCTAGGCTAAATTGATAATCTTCATTAGAAAAATTAATAGGAATTTGATTTTTTTGACAGAAATAGAGAAATGATGCAAAAAGTAACTGGGGTAGATGAATTTCACACAATGCAAATTATACCCCACCTTACAATTTTAATAACACTAACTTTTTAACATGACAGGATTAAAAGTGTGAGCCACCATGCCAACCCTTGAAATTTTATAAAAATTCAATAGTGCTCTTCTGGCACTGACATACCTATCTGTGGCAAACACAGATGCCTTCTAGTCATGCTCCCTCCAACACTTAACTCACAAGAGTGCTAAGATAGCAAAACTATTCTAAAAGAAAATGTAGTGGGTAGATACACACACCAGTATATTTTTGTAAAATCTACAGAGTGTATATAACCCAGGGAACCGACAGTAATGTAAATCATGATGAACTTAGAAACAATGTATCAACAGAGGCTCATAAACCTTAAGAGCCCCACAGCAGTAAGAGCAGTAAGAGTTACTTGTAACAGAAAAACATAGTGAGGTGGAGAGACACAGGACAGTTCAGGGGGAATAGGCAGGGACCCATGCAAGCGCCAGACATCCTGTAAGTGTAACGCTCCTCTAAGGGCAGTGGGACCATGCCTTTAAGGGCTGGCACTCCTCCCTGGTGGTTAAGGGCAGGTGCTGCTCCTGCAGAAGACCCAAGTTTGGTTCACAGCACGCATATCAGGCAGCTCACAGTTGCCTGTAACTCCAGTTCCAGGGAATCTGATGACTCTGGCTTATTGGAGGAAACTGCACTCACATGAACACATCCACATACAGAGACACATGATTTAAAGTTTTGTTTTGTTTTTTAAAAAACCTCCTCAAAAATGAATCCTATTAACTAAAAATTAAATCACCCTTCCATCTTTTTAAAGATTTCAGTATCTCTCACTGGTCTGCAGAGCACACTGTGCAGCAGGAAAGAGCAAAGCCCTTTCCCAAGGTGTGCCCTCTGTGCGCAGATAGTCTTCATTGTGTCTGGAGATGCCTGGTGCTATTTTAGAGATGCATTATGGAGAAATTTTAGCATGGGTATTTTTCTTTTTCTTTCTCTACTTGGCTGACAGGCCTCTCTGCCTAAGAAAACATGATGCAAGACATATTCAAATAAAAGCAAGAATGAGGGTGGACTTTAATCCTGCAGAGAGAAACCCAATCGATTGGGCCCATAAGGAAAGAGGTAGTCGCTAGGTGCTCCCTAATTACAGCTGCTTTGGTGGGCAGCGTGCTGGCGAAGCAGATGTGGGAGGCCATTAAAGCAGGGCTCCAACATCTGTTTACAATTTCGAGGCAATTGTAAATACAGCAGGGAAGGTCAATTGGGCCAATTAAGGCCGATGTGCAAACCCACCACTGTGGATTTCTTTCCAAGCTTAGATAGGCTAGATTCTTTCTGCGGGTATTTCCTATGACCACATGCAAAAAAGGAATAAAAATTAACACAGGAAATGAGCTTAATAATAACTTTTATCCATTTCAATGGTGACTTTTTTTTAAACAAAACAAAAAAAAATGGCAGCAAACTTTGAGTTCACAGCCGAAACTGTGCACAGAGCCTATGTTTTCTCCCTTACACTACAAAGCTAACTCTCTGCTCCCTTCCAGGGGGGTCTGTGTAAGACACACCAGAGAGGCAAGGAATGATGAGAGACACATCCCCAAGATGCTCAGACATCCCTTGGAACATTCCTGCTTCTCTCTTAGTGTCTTTGAGATAAACCTAGAACCTTCCAGTATACTCTAAGCCAGTGTTGTAAAGACCAAGACTGTTCAAACAACACATTCCAGGACCGGGTGGTGGTGGTGCATGCCTTTAATCCCAGCACTTGGGAGGCAGAGGCAGGCGGATTTCTGAGTTCAATGCCAGCCTGGTCTACAGAGTGAGTTCCAGGAAAGCCAGGGCTATACAGAGAAACCCTGTCTCGAAGGGAAAAAAAACAAAAAACAAACAAACAAAAAAAAACCCCCGCACATTCCTGGTAGACCTGGACAGACAGTTGGTAGAGAGGACGAGGTGTCCATGGCATGGCAGGGTCATCTTTGGTGAAGTGGCAGCAGTTGGTAGGGGTGTTTGTAAGGAACAGGCATAGTGGATACCCTCCCCTTTGAATTCAGAATGGTGGCTACTGAGGTATATCTCGAATTGGTTTTGGTAGCCCAGACCTCTAAATGCCCCTCTTTGTGGAGAAGGGGAGAGGATGGTTGGGCAGACTTGGATTCAAGTTCTGCATCTTCTGGCCAAGTGGCCCCAAAGCCTGCTTGCTCATCTGTAAAATGGGCGTTCTACCACCTTCTAGAGCTCTAAAACTGGGTGCATGGTAGGCACTCGATAAATGCTGGCTTCTCAGGGTCGAAATACATTGGATGATAAATGCTGGGTTCCTCTGTCCTCTTCTGGGGCCATCAAGACACTGCCCCAGGGGCTGGACTTGTGGCGCCAATCATGGAAGTTGGTTCTCATGAACGTTGCTTCTACTTTCTTCTAGGGAAAGTCTGTCCAAGGGGGAAGGTCTGTCCAGAGAAAGATCTGTCCGGGGGAGGTCTGTCCAGAGAAAGGTCTGTCCAGGGGCAGGTCTATCCAGGGGAAGGTCTGTCCAGGGGGAGGTCTGTCCAGGGGAAGGTCTGTCCAGAGGGATGTTTGTCCAGGGGAAGGTCTGTCCAGATGGAGGTCTGTCCAGAGGGAAGTCTGTCCAGGGAGAGGTCTGTCCAGGGGAAGGTCTGTCCAGAGGGGGTTCTGTCCAGGGAGAGGTCTGTCCAGAGGGATGTTTGTCCAGGGGAAGGTCTGTCCAGAGAGAGGTCTGTCCAGATGGAGGTCTGTCCAGAGGGAGGTCTATCCAGAGAGAGGTCTGTCTAGACGGAGGTCTGTCCAGGGAGAGGTCTGTCCAAGGGGAAGTCCATCTAGACTTTGGGGATGTTGCTCCTATATACTATTACCTACTTTGGTCTTGGTTAAGCAAGCAATGTAGCTGATGAAAGCACGTGGCCGTCCCTAACGGTGGCAGCAGGACGGGAGACGTGGTCCTAACTGTGACACAGCGGTGAAGGGAAGACGATACGGCCCCCAGGAATCTACATTGAGAAAGAATATTTTGCCTTATGCCTTTCTTTTTACTCTTCAACTTTGAGACTCAGCCCCTCTGGCCTGAGCTCAAATAAAGAGTCCCCTGTCTAAACAACTGCTAAACCTGAGAGCAAACATCTCAGCTGCATGTGGTTCTGCTGCGACAACCCTGTCAATAACCCAGACTTCGGCCTGATTGGTCCAATAATGCTGGCATCCCTCTAGCAAGCAGGGAGATTTGCAAAGAGCCGTTCCAAGTACAGCTCTCGCAAGGTTTGTAGCCTTCCAGAAACACAAAACTCTAACTAAGACAGTTGGCTGGTTGGCCCAAGGCATTCAGCTTAAACCAATTTTATAAACAGTGGTATTTGGAACACTCCCACTGCATGGTATGAAATGATAAAAAGAAGAGGTCTCCTGTCCTCCCAGCCCAGGAGAAAGCCTGGTAAACTTTGATCTTATTTAAACACACACACAAACTTTTTAATTATAAAAAAAATGGGTAATGCTATATGTATTATTTTTGGGTGTGTTTTATGATCTGTTAGAACTATGTAATAGATGTATAGAATGTATAATTAGCTATGTGTAGAATGTATATACTGGACATGGATGGTGTTTCCTGTATTATAAATCATGGATCAACAAACAGCCACACACATACACATCACCCCATCGTCCTCTGATTAAATTCCTAAAAATTGAGTTGTTCCGTTCAAGAGTACACACAATCAAGGTATTTAATGCACAAGGTAGCCAAAGAGGCTATATTAAATCCACAAGTACAAGAGCATCCTTAGCCTGGTGCTGCTGCCCAAATAACTTGTGTGGGGTAGAGCACGGACTGCACACTCACCCATGTGGGTGGGTAGGGGCACAGCCTGACATGGGATGTCTTTTCTGTTGCTCCCTGCCCTGTTTTCTTTGCAGACAGGGTCTCTCACTGACACTGGAGCTTGTGGATTCACTGTGATCAGGCTGGTGCGCCAGCAAGTCCTGGGAACTACCTGTCCTCCCTCATCCCACAACTGCTGGGGTTGCAGACGCAAGTGGCTATGACCAGCTTCTTACATGGATGTCTGAGATCTGAACTTATGTCCTCACACTTATATAGCAAGAGCTTTGCCTGCTGAGCCATACCTCCAACCCCCAACGAACTTTAATCTCTACTAATTTAGCATGCAAAAAAATACGTTATTTCTATTTTTATTAATAATGACATCTAGATCTTTCCCACATTTGTACTGGCTGCCTGATGTTCTTGGGAAAGTGCACAATTCCTCGACCCACTACAGAAACATTAACCCTTTGATGACAGCATTCCGAATACATTCTCCTCCACTGGTCAACGGAACGTTAGTAGCGGGAGTTGACACACAGCTGTATCATCAGGTCAGGCGCATAGGCCTCTCTGGCTTTGCTTGGATCTTTAACCTTTAAAGAGCTTTCCTTCCTATGAGTAAACAACCTTACACACTGGCTGATGGTGCTGTTGTCAACCTTACACACTGGCTGATGGTGCTGTTGTCAACCTTACACACTGGCTGATGGTGTTGTTGTCAACCTTACACACTGGCTGACGGTGCTGTTGTCAACCTTACACACTGGCTGATGGTGCTGTTGTCAACCTTACACACTGGCTGATGGTGCTGTTGTCCTGACTTGGTTCCCTATGGATACATCTCTCTGTATTGTTTGAGAGATCTATGCACTCCCTCTCCTCCTCCCCCCACCCTCCTCCCCACTTTCCTCCCCTCCACTTTTCCTCCTCACTTCACAGACTGGACGGTGCTGATTTTAACTGTGGTGATTGGGAGAGCAAAGCAGAGCCGAGGAAAGAAAACAGAAACCCAGAGGGGGGGAAAGAGGTGAGAAGGCTTCTAAAAATAACATTAGGCAGACACAGGCTAAATGCACATCTAATTTGCTCCTTAGTAAATGAAGGAGAAAATGGAGATCTTGAAGAAAACATCCATTCTAGAACTGCAATAATGAAACCCCACGGAAGACAACACCAACATTCTTGTTATTCATGGAAATCCAATCCTAAAATAATAAGGGATATATTGATACAACAGTACTATGAGTAAATTTCATTTAAGTGATGTTATTCTAACAAGGACCCAGAAAGTGCTGAACTAAAGTCGTCTGTTACCTGTCCCAGGTGTGCTTGTGGCGGGATAAACCCCACTTAGAGAACCGCAGGCAACCAGGAACATATGTATGGAGAGGCGTTTCAGTGTGCAATTAATCAACTATTATGTGCTACCGGACGCCTTGTGTGTGTTTATAAAGAGATTAGGCACAAATATATAATGCACACACACATAAAAAGGTAAAAAGAAACATCAACCTCAGTGTATGTTGGCCATTAAGTGTAATCATAATCTCATTAGGTTCCAACAGAGATGAATGGCTGGTCACCACTGTGCCAACCCATGTTCCTCTCAACTGGGGAAGGAAAAGGAGCCTCAGGAGTGTCTGGCTGGGAGGGGCCTGGGGAGGCTGGGGAGGTGACCCCTATTCAGTGTGATAAAGCTGTCTGGAACAGTCTAGAAACCCTGCTGAGGAACAGGGGTAAAGGTGGCCAGGGCAGAACCCAGCATACAGCACCATCCTCCTGCCTGCCTTTCTGGGGATGTGTGAAACTCTGGCTCAACTCAGGTTCCATTTCTGACTTGCTTTCCCAGGTGTGTGCTGGTACTGCAAGCTTCCCTGCCCACATCCTTTCTTTTAAAATGTGTGCAGTGTAAGAGTGCATCTGAATGTGTACATGTCTGTCTGTGTGTGTGTGTGTGTGCGCGCGCGCAGTATATGAGTGCATCTGAATGTGTAGATATCTGTGTGTGTGTATGTATGTGTGTGCAGGTCTGTATGAGTGCATCTGAGAGTGTACATGTCTGTGTGGGAGTGTGCAGGCATATGTGTATGTGCATGTGTGTGTGTGTGTGTGTGTGTGTGTGTGCATGTGTGTGTGTAAAGAACAACCTTGGGAGTCATTCATCAAGAGCTTCTACCTTGTCCTTTTGAGACAGAGGCTCTCACTGCTAACTGGAGCTACCACACAGCTAGGCAGGTGATCACTGAGCCCCAGCGACCCACCTGCCTCTAGCTGCCTAAAGATAAGTACACAGCACCATGCTGGCTCGTGTGTAGGTTCTGAGACCACACGCAGAACCTTATGATCACACAGTAAAGCACTTCATGGACAGAACCATTACTCAACCTTCCGCGTATCTGGGATGGGCCCCTTCGCTTGTTAACCAGGTTAATGTTTCTGCTTTGGACAACACAGAGATTGGCACACTCTTCTTAGCTTCTGACACCAATTAAAGCACGTGGAAGCTCACTCAGCGGCAGCGCTATCAGCACAGAAACATACGCAACCTGTTAAAAGCCGCTTGGCTTAGTCTCTTGCTTCTCTGTGGCTAGGCCTCACACTTGAATGTTCCTTTTATTATTTGTTTCTCTGTGCCTTGGCCTCTTCTCCTTAGGATGGACCATGTGCAGAGCTCAGGGGTGAGAGGGGGAGATGAAAAGACCAGAGAAAGGCTGTGCGCAGCAGGAGCTGCTTCCTGCAGGGTTAGGGGACAACCTTCGACCTTCGTGTTTCTCCTGTTAAAAGTGGGTCAGACCAAGACTTGCCTTAGCATCACTGTCCAGGGTTTCCGTGGGTGCCTGTGCATACTCAGTTAAAGAAAGGAGGAGGCCATGAGTGAGAGGGAAGACGGGGAGCGAGACCTGGAGAGCGGCTTCCCTCTTTAGCCCACTCACCCCTTAGGGTTTGAGGGTTTCTTTTTAGAATTCACAAGGCTGAAGGATAGGTGGTTGTTCAGAGGTGTGCAACTCCCACCCTGCTTTGGGAGTTGGGAGAATGGGGGAGAATTTCTAACCACATTTCTCGGCCTTCCCAAGCCTTCCCAAAGCTGTTAGGAACTTAACTTTCTTATTTTACAAATATATGAAAGGGTCATAGGGCTATCTCAGGGAACCCCTGTGATAGCGGGCCTACTCTTCAGTCCGCACAGCAATACAACATGGCCCATACACTGGCTAGAGAAGGGTGGAGTCTTGAGACAACCCTCTTATCCTCACCTCCACCACACAAGGCTCCCTCCCTCACTGCAGAGTACAGGCAGAGAGATCCTCAAAGGATTGGGCACGGTGGCCACCTACTGTGTGACTTCCCCGTGTCAGCTGTTAATAATTTAAAGATGAATGTATAACCTGTGAGAACTATGTGTATTCATCAGTTCACTCAGGGGTTGGTGACAAGCCACACAGTGTCAGAGTCACAAAGCAGACCTGGCCCTGCACGAGGAGGCCCTCCCTACCTCAGGCCCGCCCCAGAACGCCCCCCTTGGCTCTTTTGGCTGTTACTGTGGTGATTCTGAGTTCAGGGGGGCCGAGGGCTCCCATTGTCTTGGCTCAGCCAATGAAACGAAACTTCAATTCTGTTGAACATTCACTGAAGATGGAACATCTATCCACAACTGTCCAATTTTAGAACTTGTTTGCATTTTGCTATGTGCAGTTTTACTACACCAAATGTACCGAAGTCAGTACCGCTGCGGAAACCAGGGCGAGCAGGCAAGTCCACACAAAGCACAGGGTCACATCCTCTTCACGTGAAACGGTAAACTGCCAAACAACCTCTACTTCGCACAGAGGCCTGAGCGTCTAAATACCAAACTCCACCTCCGAGAGTGGCCAGAAATGAACATAATGCTTATTAATTTATTTTAATAAAGTATCTTATTTCTTTTGAAGCTTAAACATTGTGCTGATTTTTTTTAAAAAACAGTGTGTATAGATAGGCCGTATAACCTACAAGTTAAACTGCAGAATATTAAAGCCTGTGGTGTAAAATATTAATTATGAAACGAGAAATGGGCAGGCTACAACCTGGATGTATGAAAAACACTGCAGGCTAGGTCTACAGCACAGTGGCAAAGCTTGCTTACAGGAGCAATGCCCTGGTTTTGATCTCCAGCCTTACACACACACACACACACACACACACACACACACACACACACTTATACGCACACTCTTTCACACACACACACACACATATACTCACACATACTCACTTTCACATAAACACACACTCTCACACATATATTCTTATACACTCACATCCACACAAACACACTCACATGCATTCACACACTCACACATGTTCATACACACACACCTGCACACACTCATAGTCACACACACATACACTCTCATTAACACACACTTAACACACACACACTCATGAAGTAGAAGACTGACACAGGCAGCTGACGGTTATGTAACTCTAGTTGTTTCCAGTCCCCAGGATAGGGGAGTCCAGCCCACTCGACAGTGAGTGCCCAGACTCGGGAGGAATCGGAGGGTATGAGAGTCCTTGGAGAGGATGAAGGTCCACTGTAGTGAGGGCATGCTAACAGCCACTGACTTGGACTGCATGAATACTTTAAATGTCCAAGTGGCATAAGGTGTGAACTATATCTCAAAGAGACTGTTTGTAGATGTAATGGGCCTCACTTGTTTGAAAACAGGAGAAAGGTGGTGGGGTGCTGGCAGGGTGCCTGCAGCATTCATTAACACACTCAACTGCTGTGGAGTCCCAGAGCGACTCTGCAGAGCAGGGTGGGAAGGCCAAGTTCTGAAAGGACACACAATTGCAATAAACACGACAGGACACTTTCCAAAATAGACTGTCTCAGATTTCAAATAAAACCCAGGGCTTTTATGGGTCAGAAAGATACAGCACATACCATACCAACGGCGGTCCCTGCAGACCCAGTCAGCACACCGAGTGAACCAGCCTTTCTAGGAAGCACGGTATCAGGTCATGTAACGCAGCCCATGAAGCCATGAAAACAGCAGGAAGAAAAGCCCACGAACGCCCCGGCATCCCCCAGTAGCACCCAACACCAATAATCACCTAGTTAAGAGAAAACCACATCTAGGGACTGCGTTCTCTCACCTCTGGTTATGAGGTGGGCACAAGCCAGTGCATGAAATAGCTAATGTATTACAAAGTCAGAAACATGGTGCAAAAGCACAGAGATTTATTAGCATGGAAAATCTCATACATGGGTACACACCCCAGTTATGGACATCCATATATTCACACACCATACATATTCTCTAGTGTGCACACACACTCATGCACACACATACACTCCTGCTCACACACTCACACACATATGCATGCACACACTTGCACACACACATGCACTCATACACTCCTGCTCACACACTCCTGCTCACACTCACATACACACTCTCATGTTCACACACACGTATACACACTCATGCTCTCACACTCACACACACACACACACATACACACTTTTCCAGGTGGTGTTATTCTGTGATTGCCTTATATTTATTAATACTTTAACAATGCAGTGGGCTCTTAGAATGGTGCCACACTGACACATATGCAGGAGTCCTGCTCAGGTGTTGTTGGCCTTGTTTCGTGAGACTCACTTTATTAAGCTTGGATGGCTGGCCATCAAGCCACAGGGAGCAGCTAGGCTTACCCGCCTAGTCCTAGATTACAAATGTGTGTCACCACACTTGAATTACTACACAAGTTCTGGAGCTTGAACTAAAGCCCTCATGTTTACATGGTGGCAAGTACATGCTTGGCTGAGCCATCGCCACAACCCGGTGAGGATGTCCAACAAGACAGGAAAGTAGTTCGGAGGTGGGTGTTATAACCTACCCTTCCCAGGTTTGGGGAAAGTAACCCCGCAAAGCATGCAGTGGCCATGAGACATAGAAGAGGGGACAGAAGGAAGAAGCCAGCAATTGTGCCCAGAGACCAGATCAAGAGACAGGGCTGGCCCTGACCCCTGGCTCTTGCAAGATCACATGCCCACACCACTGACATTTACACACCAACTCCGGGACAGGTCAGATGTGCACACGCATCCTGTACACAGGACACATAGGGAACTTTGAAGCATTTGATCCCGTGAGCTTGCCCCTTCTCTGAGTGTCCATTATTATTCCTGTCTTTCATCAGGTGAGGAACCTAAGCAGAGAGACCACGCTGCTTCTCCAAGGTCACCTCGTGCCCCCAAATCAGTAAACCCAGCCACACCCTCCAGAAGACCACACACCCTCGAAGCCACAGTAACCCTCAAACTGGCCTCACAGAACCAAATTTGAATGAATGGGGTGGTGAGAACAGGGCAGAACAAAATCTCTTCATTACATAAGGTCCAAGTTCTGTATCATGAGATCACATCTTAACTCTACGCTACTGTTGGTGGTGCTCATATGAACGTTGTGTGAGTCAACGAACCAATCAAGTGACACCGTTAGCAGAATCCTGGGATGAGGAGAAGGTGAGGGAAAAGAGGCACAGTAATAAAACAGCAAAACGATCACTTCTCTCAGAAACTCACCAGGAACGAGAATTCCCAACCTTCTAAGGAGAGTCCAGTGTGGACACAGCTCATCGGCAGAGCGGTAAGTGCTTCCCAGGTGGAAAGCAAATGCAGAGGTGGCTGGGGTGGCTGGCGGTTACTTCTCAGCAGCAGGAGCCACTTCCCTGCATTAACGTGCTGCTGCTTAGAAATTATCACTCGGATCAATGACCGTCTGCCTGGGTTTATTTTCACGGAGTGCTTCCATAAAACAAGTGAGAACAAGTCCAGTGCGGTCTGCTCGTTTCCTCGATTCTTCGCCTCTCCCAGTGGTGGGTGTGTTGACAGAAAAATTACTTCACTTTATTTCCACAGACATTTCTGGAAATGCTGACCAGGTCTGTGCTCAGGGCTGGAGGCATTCACTCTTTGACAAAGGAGAAACAGACTCCATCCTGGAGGAGTGCATATGTGGCCGTGGCCCAGATCAAGACACCCAGAGGAAATGTGAGCCACAACCACCCCAGCCTCGCCTTCCTCCACACACACCATCTTCACAGCCAGGCACCTGAACAACCTCAGCCACTGTCAGCTGTGGGAATCCCGCCTTCCTCCACACACACCATCTTCACAGCCAGACACCTGAACAACCTCAGCCACTGTCAGCTGTGGGAATCCCGCCTTCCTCCACACACACCATCTTCACAGCCAGGCACCTGAACAACCTCAGCCACTGTCAGCTGTGGGAATCCACTGTTGCCAAGAGATGGTTAATACATTCTGGTTTTGCTGTGACTGTTTTTATTATTATTTGCTGATCTCCTGTTACCTGTGCCAGCCTTACTGTTAGCTCCAACATAAACCTGAATTCTTGCTCCTCCTGCCTCCATGTTCCATGTGCTGTTGTCACTGCATGCACTGGCAAACATGGCTCTCATGTTCATTTTAAAGAGTGTTTCCTGTTGGGGGTGTGAGGTGGGAAGGTGGATAAGAGCATGTGCTCAGCAAACATGGGGACACGTAAAAGACAGGTATGTGTGTGTGCCTATAACCTCAGCATTTCAGGGTACACGTGGGTGAATCCTGAGAGCCCTCAGGCTGGCCAACTGAGCCGAAACAGCTTCTGGTTCAGTAACAGTTAACAGCAAAGAGAAATGAGATGCCTAGGCAGTAAGGCTGAGAGGGATGGAGAGGGGAAGTCACCCTATGTCCTGCTCTGACTTCCTCATTACATACATGGGCATACAGGCATAGACACACAGACACACACACACACACACACACACACACAGACACACACACCTCCCTTCCACATAATTTCCGATGCAAGCTGACAGCTTTTTCTATCGTCAGCTTTTTAAAAAATGACAACTTTACAGAGGTGTGAAAAGACCACGACTTCACCCTCTAACAGTCCCAGCCTACTGGCCGAGCTGTTCAGCCTTCACCATTTCTGCTGCCCACAGAGGAGGCCCCGCCCTGAAGCACCTGCTCCATCCAGGCTGGCAACCATGGTGCACTTTATTTCTGTTTTGTAAACATTTTTAGATGTGTTTATTTTTATGTGTATGACTGTTTTGCCGGCATGTATGTATCTGTGTACCACGGGTGCCTGGTGCCCACAGAGGTCAGAGGGGGCACCAGAGCCCCAGGAACTGGAGTTATGAATGCTTGACAGTCACCACGCATGTGCTGGAAACTGAACCCACTTCCTTCTATAAGAACAACAACGGCTCTTAACCGCCCAAGGTGGCATCTATCCATACTTTGTTCCTTCTGTGGCCGGTGTTCGTTGGCATGAACAGAGAGGATTTTATGTATCTGTTTACCTACTGATGGAGATGGCTGTTTCAGGGCTACTATAAACAGTGGCGCTCCACACACACATGAACAGGTTTTTATGCAGCTGCTCCTCAGTGCCAGAAATACAATTGCAGGGTTATCTGCCTCGTCAGCCGAGGCTCTACCAGGCTGGTGTGAAGAGACGGCACCATTTTCAATTGCACAGGGTTAAAGTTTCTCACTTCCTCACCAGCACTTGTTACTGTCTTTCTCTATCCCCCTGTACTGGCTGGTTTTATGTGTCAACTTAACACAGGCTGGAGTTATCACAGAGAAAGGAGCTTCAGGTGAAGAAATGCCTCCATGAGATCCAGCTGTGGGGCATTTTTCAATTAGTGATCAAGGGGGAAAGGCCCCTTGTGGGTGGGACCATCCCTGGGCTGGTAGTCTTGGGTTCTATAAGAGAGTCAGCTGAGCAAGCCAGGGGAAGCAAGCCAGTAAGCAGCATCCCTTCATGGCCCCTGCATCAGCTCCTGCTTTCTTGAAGCTGTTTGAGTTCCAGTCCTGACTTCCTTAGGTGATGAACAGCAATGTGGAAGTGTAAGCTGAATAAACCCGTTCTTCACTAATTTACATCTTGGTCATGATGTTTCGTGCAGAAATACAAACCCTGACTAAGACACCCCCCTAGCCTGGCTTCTGCCTCTTCCTACAGCCATTTCAGTGAGCGTGAGCTTTGATTTTAACTTCTCTAATGACTAAAGAGGTTGAATATCTTTTTGTGTGTGTTAACAGACCTGTTTCCCCTCGCAGAATTTTCCAATGTATCTTACTTAGTGTTTTTCCAAATTTTAGATTGTGGCCTGGCAGCTCCTTGCGGCTCAGTACCTTCCTCTGCCCTGTTTAGACGAGGTGTGGCTGCCTATCAGGTTGCCAGCTACTGGGAGGAGGGGGGACTAGTCAGCTCTTCCTAGGCTGTTTCCCCAGCTCCTGCGCTTGGAAAGCTGTAGTCATGTTTTTGTTGTTGTTGTTGTTGTTAGTAAAGGCTTTTTTGTTGAGGCTGAGTTGTGGGTTATTATTGTTGTGGCTGTTGATGTTTTAAAGAACTGTGTGATTCACAGTTCTGAAGTTCAAGGACAGGCCACCTGGCCCCTGCTCTGCTCTGATGAGGGGCCTCAAGGTGAATGGGACAGGGTGGGAATCTGTGTCTCTCATACACAAAGATCACAGGGAAGACACAGCCACGAAGAGGAGCCAGTAGCAACCTCCCACTCACCCATGTCCCTTTGAAAGGTCCCACCACCTCCTAACACAATGAGGACCAAGCTCCCAGCTCCTGGGCCCTTGGAAGACAGACACAGATCCTTCCCAAACCATATCCACAGGGTCTGAGGTGCTAAGGAACTGGAGGAAGGCCTGTTATCTTCTTGAATGGAAGGCAGTTCGGCACAGACTCTGGTAAAGGCCCACCCTTGCCATCATGCCATGCTGCTCTCTATTTCCTGTTAGGAATTCCTCAGTTCTCAGTGGAGGTGAACATTACATGAGTCCTCCCAAACCCAACGTGGGTCCTGCTTCCCAGCTGCACTGGCAGGGCAGAGGGAAACGTGAGAACCACATAGTGTGACGTGTAGACCTTCAAACAGCAGAGTAAAGCACCAAGGTCTGAGCGTTCTTAGACCAAAGTGAAGGGGCAGAGAGGACCGCCCAGTGGGAGTGACTGACATGGGGAACACTGGGCTGGGGAGACCAAGTATGGAACGGTGTTTGCAGGTATGAAGTGACAGGAAGACCATGGGCAAGGTCACAGCACACTCAAAGCTGGAAGGTCACCTCTCCAAGAGGCTTTGGACTCAAGGCACTTACGTCACAGCATCGCCCAGATTGTCAAATCAAATCACTCATCAACTTTGCCTTGGTGGAGAAACGGGGTTTCACTACAGCCATGCTTCTCCATCCTGATTCTCCTGTCCCCACTTCCTGAGTCCTGGGTGGGTACTACCACATGTTTTTTATATGATGCCGGGGCTAGAACCCAGAGCCTGACGCATTAGGCAAGTACTCTGCCTCCTGAGCCACAGCCCCAACTGTTTGTACAGGTTCTTCTTGAACAGTGTTGGTTGCTGAGGACCAGCGTCAGCTCCACACCACCACATGCCCCAAGTTCCTGTGTGTTCTGAAGCATACTCCAAGCCTCGGCTTCACACCCCCTGAGAAAACTGTAGCATCAGAGAAAGGGGGCTGGAGAGATGGCTCAGGGGTTAAGAATTCCCAGCACCCACATAGCAGCTCACAACTGTCTGTGGCCCTGTCGCACATGCAGGCAAAACACCAATGTAAATAAAATAAAAATAAATAAAATTTAAAAAACGTGGAAACTCTGTATAGGTTTAAGTTGACATATAAAAAGTTTCCAGCCTGTGGGTAATTGTAAAGGATGGTATTTCTGGCTTAAGGTCTGTCATGACATTGTAAAATAAAGCTATCACATGATGCTTAAGTGTATTGGAGGACTAGAAACCCAGTAAAGATAATTCACTACTCAGTATCTACCTTTAAAATACACAAGCAACCCCTGAAGCCTGCCGGAGCCCACTCTTCTGTTTGCCTCAGAATCACACCCCGTTTTCCACTTGCCCATATTACAAATACTTATTTAAAAAATGTTTTAAATTATCTTATCTCCATTTTGTCAATTTTTAACTGAGTTTTGATTCAGTTCTAATCATTAATAGGAAATAGTCGCTTAAAACACATAAATGTTTCCAATTTTGCTTAAAATGTTAACTGAAACTTGAAAGACACTGGAAATCATATTTTTATATTTTTAAAACTCTGAGAATCTATTAGTGGTTTCTCTGTGTGTGTGCACATGTCATGGCATCTGTGTGTGTGTGTGTGTGTGTGCTCACTGTGTGTGCCTACTGAGTCATCTTTCCAGCCTGGAGATCTATTTCTTAATTAGACAAAAGGGCCTTTAGATAATTATAGCCGTGGAGGAATGCTACTGTTGCCAGAAAGAGAGAGAAAGAGACATCCTCAGTACTGTTCCATTCCTACTCTGCATTTTGCTAGACGCAAATCACTCGCCAGCCTTGCCTTTGTGGGAAGACAAGTTTTATTTATGGCAATGCTTCTCGATTTTCTAAACCCCTTCCAACAGAACCTAAACTGTTCTGTCATCTGTCACTTGAGTCTTTCTAAATGATGTGCCAGGCCTTAGACTGTCCAGAGCCTCCTCCGATCTGTCCTAGAAGCAAAAGGAGACCCAAGCTGAGGAGCAAAGGGGCTTGCCACTAGGGGTCACCTCCCAGGGTCTTTTCTATGGGACACCTAGAGGTGGCTCCATTCAGAGAAGCCCGGTGCTACAAGATTAGAGATGGGTAAAAAAGCACCATGCCAGGGGTGAATGGGGAGCTGGGGGGAATCGAATAGACTGCGCGTGCGAGGACGGTTCAGGAACATTGCACGCAAGCGGAGGCTGAGGGCATGAAAACCGGAGCACTTCCTACTTCTGGTTCAAAGACACTACATCAAGGCAGGCTGCAGACTTCTGGACTACCACAGTAGGCTGGCTTTGTTCCTAGTGGGGTGATCCAAGCAAGGCTAAGTGGGCAGAACAGAACTGAGGTGGAGAGAGAGAGCACGGACAGGAGTCTGAAGAAAGCTCAGTGAGTCAATCGTGCAGCTCGCCCCGCACGCACGAAGTCCTTCCCAGAAGAGATCTGCCCCGGACGCCATCTCCTCCCTGCTATCTCTGATTCATTTTTCATTCCTGTTGGCTTTTGTTTTCCTTCCCTCATTTTTAAGCAAAGGGGTCATCATCCCAACCGTGGTTTCCCCAAACAAATGGTAAAGTTTGATAGAGAATTCTGAACATTCCACCAGCAGTGACCCTTAGTGCTCTGATATGGTCTAATAACTCCAAATTATTCCCCACCATAAGTACTTCGTATGACATCAGCTACCACACAAGTTTTTAATACACAGCGAGCAGGTGGCCCGGCAATCCCTTCATGCTCCACATCTGGTATTGTACTCCATATAAGGTGCTGAGTCCGATTTTTTAATAAAAACATGGCCTGAGCTTATAAAAGTTCAAGTAAAAAATATGCCTTTAAAACTGCTGTGTTTAATTTCAGTCATGAAAGTCTAAAATTATTGTAAAATAATACTCAGCCCTTTCAGAGTTCCATCCAATGAAGCTTCCAATGGCTCTCCTGAGAGGGGAAGACCCGCAGCTCACAGCTCCCTGACTCCACGCGTGCTGCCCTGCTTTGGGGAACTTTATGACCTTTCCGTCTGGGCGAGGTTAGATTGGTTGGGACTGTGAAGGACTAATCCACTTCAGATTCTGGAGAGTGGGCAGTGGGAGGAATACTGGATATTATGCGGGGATTGAAGGGACACATGACTGAAGGGACTGTTTGTTCATTTGTTCCTTCTTTCAAAAACAAAATTTAGACCCAGAAGGAAGATATATTCATGGGAGAAAAAAACATTTTAATACATGCATGTGATTATGAATCTTTTTTAGATTTATTCATATGTATGTAGTGTGTGAGAGAGAGAGAGACAGACAGACAGACAGACAGACACTGTATGCCCACTTGTGTGTGTATCTGCCCATAGAGGCCAGGATAAGGCACCACATCCCTTGGAGCAGCCTGGGAGCTACCCAATGTGGGTGCTGGGATCTGAACCCCAATCCTGATCCTTATGATTGAGCAATAATTGTCTCACCAGCCAAACCATCCCTCCAGCCCCATAAATGATTTATAAACACTGCCCTGAAACCTTCTAGAGGCCTGTTCTGTGGTCACACTTCACGGGATGCCACTGTAAAAGAGTGTCTGCAAGGATGTCTGCCAAGTCCGCACTCGGGATTGTGTAAGGACAGAAGTTCAGGTGTAGACTGCTCCACTCGCTCCCAAAGCCTCTCCTGAGAAAGGCAGGTCCCTCTAATTTAGATGGCCTTCCATGACTGAGCAGATCCACGGTAAAAACACCCAGATGGCATTCCTCCGACCGTAAACTCCTCAAAGCAATCTGGCTCCAGGGCCGCTCACTGCTTCTAAATCAAAAGGTAACTTTCATTTCCTTTAAATAATTCAGTTTCATCTTTATCATCTTCAACTACAGACTGGAAATTGATACTAAATAAGGGCTAAGTAGAAATAAATTAGTAGTCGAAGCTGGCTATAAAACAAGTGCTTTAAGTTTCTGCTCTAATGAATCTGTTCAATAATAAGTGTTTCCCCAAGGACTTTATGCTAGCGTTCACGTTTTCATTTACAGAGAGCTGGGGACGGGGATGGTTACCCTCTCTGCTGTCATCATTAAAACACGAAATCAGCCCTGGGTCCTGGCAGGGTGAAGGGTTCTCCCCATCATAAGGGCTCCAGTACGACCTGGCACACTTCTCAGGTTAGGAGCAGTTCAACAACAGCTACCAGCCACAGAGGCACACACACACCCATAGGCCTGTTCCTACAGGAGATCTTCACACCCCACAGGCCTGTTCCTTCAGGAGATCTCCACACCCAACCATGCCTGAGGAATAAAGCCCATGAGCATTGCAGCACTGGTCCTAATGGAGAAGCTGGAAACTTCTTATGCAGTCCGCCCAAACCTGTGTCCCATCACCATCCCAGGTAACACAATTCCATGGGGACAGTGCCTCGACCTCTTGAACCCGACTGGGTGGGCCCAGATAGAGCCAGTGAATTGTGCCCCTGGCTAAAAACCATTCGGTACTATTTCCACTCTTGCCTACGGGTTGCCTAGAACTATAATGACCAGCAGAGTCACGCTCAGCTGTAAATGTATCTTTTACTCCTGATCTAATTGTCATCTAGGAGACTTACTGCCACTGTCTGCTCACCTAGGCCTCGTTCTAGAAGCTTCTAGTCTCCGTACAACCTAATCTAGGCCTAGAATGTTCTCAGCCTCTGAGACCTACTGAATAAGCTCACCCTTTCTAGCTCTTTCTCAACTCTGGCTGGCTGGTTAAACTCAGCTGTTCTGGCTCAAATCCCTCTCCACACTGACTGATTCAAACTGGCTTCTCTGGGCTTCTAGAAGTGGTCTTAGCTTGGACTCAAACTAACTCTGGCAATCTGTTCTAATCTGGCTCCTCCTCATTCTCTGGGTTGTTCTCTCTTTACCTGTGTCTAGCTTGTTCTCTCTTCAACCTGTCTCTGTACAACTCTCCCAGTAAAACTGTCTCCTTCCTCTTTCTCTCTGCACTGCCCTAAGTAGCTTCCCTTTCCTCTCTCTTCTCCTGAAAGTTGGGCATATCCTATTCTGTCAAATCTTTCCCTGATTCGTCACTTTATCTGCCACTCAATTAGACATCACTTTCAAATATGGTTGCTTTCTTCTACAAACTAACTTTACCTTCAGTGTTTGGGATTAAAGGGGTGTACTAAGGGCAGATCTGTATTCCAGCCTGTTGGTACTCTGTCTGGACTCCACCCCCACAGGTATGCTCCTCCCACAGTTACCTGGCAACAACCAGGTATGCTCCTCCCACAGTTACCTGGCAATAGCCAGGTAGGCCTGGCCCACTATAAAAGGGCTGCTTGCCCCCTCCTCCCTCCCTCCCTCTCTCTCTCTCTCTCTCTCTCTCTCTCTCTCTCTCTCTCTCTTACCTCCCTTACTCTTGCCTCTTGCCCTTTTGCTCCCCCTCTCTCCCCATTCCCTTCCCCACTCTCTCCACGTGGTCACAGCCAGCCTCTACTTCTCTTTCTCTTCTACTTCCTCATCCTCTTCTTCCTCTCTCTCTCTCTCTCTCTCTCTCTCTCTCTCTCTCTCTCTGCCTCCACTATCCTCTTAACTCCCCTCCCCACGCCCTGAATAAACTCTATTCTACATTCTACACTATATCATTGTGTGGCTGGTCCCTCAGGGGTTAGGGATGCCTTGGCACGGGCCTGCCGAGGCACCCCCTTCCCCCATATCTCACCATACCCCCATATAACATATATTAATATTTCTTTATCTTTCTATAATCACAACATAGCCTTAGGGATTAAAGGTGTGTGCTAAGGGCTGAGCTACACCACAGCACAATCTCGGGGTTCACAGTGGGATCAACTATTCAGTAACACTCAGCCTGGGCCCACAGATGGCTCCATGGCACCGCCATGGCTAGGAGAACAAGACTCTGAATCCCATTCTCTCTGTGACGCTGGGATTGAACAGCCTACACTCACAACGCAAGGCTGAATCCCATTCTCTCTGTGATGCTGGGATTGAACAGCCCACACACAACGTAAGAGAGGGTTCTGTCTGAGCTGCATCCCCAGCTCCAAGATTTTAAAGACAAACATTTTAAAAAATAATTTAAAATTGTATTTTATGTATATGAGTACACTGTAGCTGTCTTCAGACACCAGAAGCACCAGAAGAGGGTATTGGATCCTAGTATAAAATGGTTGTGAGCTACCATGTGGTTGCTGGGAATTGAACTCAGGACCTCCAGAAGAGCAGCCAGTGCTCTTAACTGCTGAGCCATCTCTCTAGCCCCTTAAAGACAAACATTTAACCTAGAACACCAGCTACTTCTCAGGCTGAGGCAAAGGAATAGGAAACATTGCAGCCAGCCTGAGCAACTTAGCAAGACCCTTCCAGACACTGAAAAGCAGGTAAGAAGAGTATATAGCTCAGAGCTTTCCTAGTGGGTGCAAGACTATAGAGTTCAACTAACTAAATGACTGAACAAATAAATAGAAGGATTGTTGTTGAGTGCATTGCTATGGCAATGTGGTCTTTTATCCTAATATAAGACCAAACAGTTCATAAGCAGTACTGGATAGAAAAGTCCTAAAAAAGACAAGACACTTCTCCCAGGAGTGACGATAAAGGTAAGAATGATGAACAGGAAGAGGAAAGATAAAGAATAGGAGTGTACATCAATATTAGTTGTAGTTTTACAAAAAGAAAATATATTTCTGTTTAAACAACAAACTGATAACATAGAGGTGTCTGTCTGTCTGTCTGTCTGCTTTTTGTAACAGGGTTTCCTTGTGTAGCCGTGGCTTTCCTAGAACTAGCTCTGCAGACCAGGCTGGCCTAGAATTCACAGAGATCTTCCTGCCACTGCCTCCCAATTGCTGGGATTAAATGACTGCCGTGACCACTGCCTGACAACCTAGAGATCTTAATGATTTGAGTACTACTTTCGTAGTTCCTCTAAGGGCTTCATTAGGCTTCTATTTTGGCTCTACTATATAATTCCAAGTAATTCCTAGAGTGTAAAGAAAATAATGCCCCAAATAAATGCTACTCACACTTCAGAAAGAACTGGCTGGAACAACCAAAGAACTTTGTCTCTGCTGGGCCACCATAGGAGCCTGGCAGTGCACCTCTACTTCTGGGTTACCAAAACCCAGTGCAGAGCACACACTGCAGTCTAGGTAGGTCCTGGGCTGGAACAGGATGTGGGGAGGGGACCAGCTATGTGGCTTCACCTCAAGAACAGGGATAAGTGGGCTGACTCTCTCCCAGATGCAGCATCTTCCAATGAAGTCAGGACACTGGGTAGTCAGGATCTGAGCTTAGTGAGAACAATTATAACTGCTTTCTTTCTTTTTCTCTCTCTTTTCTAGAAGGTATGCTTATTTTATGTATATGAGTACACCATAGCTGACTTCACACACACCAGAAGAGGGCATCAGCTCCCATTACAGATGGTTGTGAGCCATCAGGTGGTTACTGGGAATTGAATTCAGGACCTCTGGAAGAGCATCCAGTGTTCTCAATATCTGAGCCATCTCTCCAGCCAGCCAGCCTTCTTTCTTTCTTTCCTTCCTTCCTTCCTTCCTTCCTTCCTTCTTTAATGAGTTAACTCATTAAAAGAAATATGCTTTATTTTAGGTGAATATTATCTCAGCCGTGCCATGACAGAAAGATTTCTGGGCCAATGGGATAGCTCCGTGGGTAAAATGCGGTCACCTGAGTTTGAATCACTAGAAGGAGAGAAACCAGTTTACAAAGTCCTCTCACCTTCACACACGCAGCACGGAATGAACCCCCACCCCACCCACACAATAACAACAATGTTAAAAAAGAGATTTTCACCTTCAAACCCAACCTCAGTCCTACATGACCCCTACACCCTGCCTTTTGCATTTTCAAAAGTCTTTGAATTTCGGGAAGTCCCATGAAACACTGACGTGATGCGAACACACGGATGATGCAGGTGACGTGGGAGAGGAACCGTTCCATCAGTTACCTCTCACAATTCCCTTCTTCACAAGACTTGGTCTGCGGAGTTCTGCGGTGTAAGAAACTTCTCTCAGCCCCCATTCTGCTGCTCCAGCAACCCTTCAGCTTAAATGCACAAGCATGCCTAATGTTGTGTGTATAGCAAGTGTGCTCAAACCCGACCCTCAGACTTTTAGACCCACCTGAGAGTCCCACGCAAGCCTCCTCAGCCTTGGAGTGTTGAACAGGAAGGCCTAAGCTGCTTCTGCTTCAGACTCTCTGGGGAACAGAGCAGGCAAAGGAACCGGAGAAAACTGCATCTGAAACAGCACCCTGGGGCCCTAGTTACAGTGCCCCTGGACTGCAAAGAATCCGAAAAGTTGTTTTATCACGACTTTAAAATTAACTCCACACCAGAGCATGTGTGTTTTTACTTAGGGGCCGTCAGAAATTGATACTGAAGGACTGTCAGCAGGAGGCCCGGCTGCTTTGGCTTCTAGCCCCAGCACTACTGGTAGGAGCAGGGCCTGCTGCCCCAGTAGGGAGCTCCTTGCAGAAGGATCACCTCCCTCGCCCAAGCTTACTTTCTTGCTACCACAGAAAGTTGTGGGGAGGCAGTCAGGGACACATCTGGACACAGAAAGAACTCACCCAACAGGACAGGTGGGTCCTGTCACCTCCTGGCTGCCATTACTAAATTACGACTCTTTGCTCCTGTGCACTCTCACTGTGTGTGTGTGTGTGTGTGTGTGTGTGTGTGTGTGTGTGTTTTCACGTGTGTGAGAATGTATAACATGAACAGGCCACGTGCATGTCCAGTGTCTTCCTCAATGGCTCTCTGTTGTGTTGTGTTCCGTTTGATTTTCACCTGGGGCTAGCCAGGCCGACCAGCAGGCCCTAGCCATCCTCCTGTCTCTGCCTCCCCAGGTCATCTGGTTTTCACACAAGGGTTTGCCCCCCATGCACACACCTATAGGGCCATCTCTAGGTCTCCTTTCTCACATCCTAAAGCATGGTACTTGCTCTGTTAATTTAGAAACAACATGAGCAGGAAGAGTTGGCTTCTCTGTCTGTCTGTCCTTCTGTCCTTAGACACTGCCTTCACTCATGTCAGAGCCAGGGAGATTTTCTGAGGCCTGAGAAATCCCCTTCACAAAGGTCCGGAGGCGCAGAGGAACTAGCTTTAACACATGTCATAGGAAGAAAGTTACCTCAAGGGCCATCTCCTGGTCCTTCAACCCAGCTGTTAGGAGAAGCCAAGGCTAGGTCAGAGCACACCTGGCCTCCTGGGTCTGGGTGACAGTTTGAAGCTCAAGGGCAGAAAGGCCTGGGAAAAGCATGGGGGAGGAGGGCAGCTTGGCACCAACCCTGCGCGGGGCCACACCCACTTCCCCCAGAGGCTCTTCTGGGGGGATTATGGGATAAAATTACATCAGAATATACATTAATGGGAATATTTTCAATAATGAGAACACTGCTAATTGTATCTTTTCTTTTTTTTAACAAGAGGTAGAATACTTTATGGCGACCCTGAGAGCAGCCAGGTGCCCGGCGGGGAGCCTCATATTCTACACACACTTGTAAAGGCCGTGACAGGAGGCTGCGTGGTATGAGGTGTGAGAAATGAAAACTTTATGTGCATACAAATTTAGATTTTTAAAATATTTTCACTAGGGGCATAAATAACGAGAAATTAGACCCCTGGGTTTTCAGAGGGTGAGAATACAGACTGAGGTTTTTGTTTTAAATTTGAGTACTTGGAGGCACCTAAGACCTGAGGAAGTCACCAAGAGCAACACCTCAGCTTGACTTAGTGCTTTTCATAGAACTTCAGTTTTCTTCAAGGAAGGACGGGAGGTTGAACAGAGAGAGAGAGAAAGAGAGAGAGAGAGAGAGAGCGCTTATACCACGCATGTATACAAGTAAACATGCATCTCTCTTCAGGAAACAGCCTTTATAAACACAAAAAAACAGTTTACCTAAATTCATTTTTTAATTTTAATCTGTTTTAAATATAGTATCACTGCTACTTTAAAAAAATCCTCCATGGTGATTTTCTCATTATAAAAATATTTACACATTACAAGGTTGGATTTTGGCATGAATGTCCCCCCCGCCCCCGCCCCAGCCACCTCGAATCTACCATCTATAAACGCTTGTTTTAGTGCACACCAACCATGGATCCATCCAGTCATCCGTCCGTCTTACTGCCTCCCCCATTTCAACACAACCACAGACAGGCCGCCAGGTCAGTGTCCCTGTCGTTAAGTGCCTCAGTTTACCTACCACAGCCCAGCACTTTATTTCTTATGTGAAATTGGCTGTCTGTGGTGTTCCTAGGTCTGCTGGACACCCGGTGTCAGCAGGACCTACAGACCTAAGCAGGTGCCCTGTGCCCTCCCCGCTGACCACCACTCCCTGATCCACAGCCAACCACTGTGAGTTCTTCCAGCCTGTTCCAGGACTTTATACAATGGAGCCACACTGTGTGCCCTTTATGGAGGGTTTTTCTAGATCTGCCTCAAGTTTGTGAATTCACACCAACCAATATATGTATCAGCCTGAACCTTAATTGCCGAGTAATTTTCTTTTTCTTTTTGTCACATGTATTAATCTCTGTGTGTGTACATATGTGTGTAACATGTATAGGCATATGTGTGCTGTGGCATGAATGTGGACAATATACAACAACTTTTGGGAGTCCAGTCTCTCCTCCTACCATGTGAGCCCCTGGAATTGAACTCACATTGGTAAGCACTTTGAACCATTGAGCCGCCTCCATGGCCCGGTTGTTTTTGTTTTTTTTGTAGCTCCATTTTAAGTATATGCTACAGTTTACACACTATGTAATCTCCCGATATGGGGTCTATGTAGGAAAATAACTGAAGTCAGGTCACTGACCTAGTGACAAGAGCCTCTGAAGAAATGCAAACCATGTACATGCCTGGTACCCTCAGGAGTGAGAATAGGGCATTCGATCCCTGGAACTGGAGTTACAGGTGGGGGTGAATCACCGTGTAGATGCTGGAAACCCAACCTGGGTCCTCAGAAGGAGCAGTCAGTGCTCTTAACTACTGAGCATCTCCAGCCCCTCAGCTTGGTTTTGAACTGAATCTCTCACCTTCATGGCTCCCCTAGGGATTACAGTCTCCATTGCAAACTCGTTCCTTCTTTTAGCGTGACCACTGCTATGCAGCAATGGCTGCCTGCATCCTTCACTGACCAGGAGGCCGGAGCTGACATAAGGCACCTCGTCTACATGAGGACCACCCAAGATGGCAGCCGAAACTCTGCTTCGGGTGGGATGCCCACAACATAAATTGGTCGAGAGGGGCCTTCTGAGCCCCCTCAGGCTCTCCCAGTGGCCTTGTGGAATAGGTGCTTTCTTCACTGCTGTAGCTAGGGTTAACTGCAAAAGCAGTTAGAGGAAGAAGGGTTGGTTTTGGCCACAGCTTGGGGTTCAGTGTCACACAGTGGTGGGAGGGGCACGACAGCAGGAGTGTGAGGCAGGCTGATCACACCATGTCGGCAGTCAGCAAGCAGAGTGGGACTGAGTGGGTCTAAGTTATCTAACCTCAAGACCCATCCCTAGCGACCCACCCTTCCAGCTAGCCCTCCTGAGGGTTCTCAACAGCTAGTACAGAGCACGCCAGCACCTGGGTCCACACAGGAGCCTCTTCTGCGACCTGCTACCCCCCCACCACCACCACCTGCATTTCCCTCGGGCGTGCATGCATCCTCTGCACTCTCGGGAACTGGCTCTCTCCTGTCCTTCCATAGTCAGCTGTTCATCTGAAAACATTGGTCTTTGCTGCACAAGCTTGTTGTTCTGTGTACCAGTCTGGATTGACAGCTTTATTTTCTTTGATCCCTCTAAAAACATAGTTGGGGGGGGGGGGGCTGGTGAGATGGCTCAGTGGGTAAGAGCACTGACTGCTCTTCCAGAGGTCCTGAGTTCAAATCCTAGCAACCACATGGTGGCTTACAACCACCCATAATGAGATCTTACGCCCTCTTCTAGAGTGTCTGAAGATAGCTACAGTGTACTTATATATAATAATAATAATAATAATAATAATAATAATAATAATATAAATAAATCTTTAAAAATAATAAAACATAGCTCTGACTCTGTAAATACAGTCTTCTGGACTGTATGGCTTCTGAGAAGGCCACTCCATTCTTGTGAACATGCAGTACTGGTTCCCCAGACTGACTGACATATTCCTTTGTCATCTGGGGCTTTGGCACCGAGTACGGAGGGCCTAGGTGCATTTCACTGTATTTATTTTGCTTCGGTTTGCAAATGTCTTGAACTTGTAAATTTATGTCTTTTGTCAAACTGGGGGAACATCTGGCTGTTATTTCTTCAAATATTTTTTCTCTCTCTTGTCCTCCTGGACCTCTGATTATACATGTATTAGACATTTTCATACTGCCCCACAGGTCTCTGGTACTGTTTATTTTTTAAAAATCTAATCATTATTACAGTTTTGTTTTCAAGTTCACAAAACATTAGACCTCGAGACCTCCATAATTGCATTCACTGTGGCTGACCTTTGAAGGGTAACTGTGAACGAGACAGAAAGTAAAGAGAGAGGCAGCCTCTACTCTCACAGGAAGTTATATTAACTAGAAATGTCCTGTACCAGCTGCTACTTAAGGACACAGAGAAAGAGAGCTGCAAGTGAGGACCTTGTCACCTAAGACAAGGCCCTGGGTGTGGCTCATGGTGTTGGTATCTACATCCACAGACAATGGCACAGAGGAGCAAGCAGCCCATCCCACTAGTAAGATGAAAAGGCTTAGAAAACAGGCTGTACAGGACAAGAAAGTCCATAATGGCAGTCAACATTAGTCTCAAACCAACAGAGACACAGCCAAGCACTTGGGACAGAGAGGACTAAGTGTTGTTTCTATTTCGAGTCACAGTCAGATTTCCACTGTGGAATGAGGTGAGTCTGTAATTCCCATTCAGAGAGATGGAGCTGGCATGAGGTCAGTCACTGTTACCTGAGCCTGTGACAGGAGAGACTCATGGCTGCTCAGACGCAACGGGGCACAGGCGGACTGCAGTGGGTGGCTGGCCTTTCAGATCTAAGAGAGGATGGGTCTGGAAAACACTGTCCACCTGATTTGGGGCACGGGAGAGGCCGAGTCCGCCACACAATCAAGAGCCACGCTGGAGAGGGCTGTCTGTTTCACATCTGTGATCTGGGTACCAACAATACCAGGTAGATGCTGTTGTGGTCTCCAGAAGGCCTAGCCTCCGCAAACAACCCCTGCCGTTGGCAGCCACAGGAGAAGGGAGAGAAGAAGGGCCTGAAATAAGGCTATACAAGCACTCTACGGACCTCCTGGAAGAGACACAGATTCTCACCTGAGATTCACAATCAGGGATCCCAAAACACCCAAGCATCTTGGATCGCCTCTACAGACATCACAGAATGTTAAAAGTCAAATTATATCTTGTTTGGTTCCTTTGAGATGGATGACAAAGCTCCATGGATTGTTTTCAAAAGCGGAGAGGACACTAAAACGAGGAGAGAGGATTAAAAGCTCCAGAAAGGGGAGAAGACAGAACTTGCATAAGCTTCCACCTCGCACTCTACACGCCGTTCCACGCATAACGACCTCGCACTCTACACGCCGTTCCACGCATAAGGACCCTCCCCCGAGGGCCAGGCAGAGCCTGGGTGTTACCTGCTGACCAGCCAAACACTTAGAAGGAACTCTAAGGTCTAAAATGTTAGTAAGACCTCACCTGAGACAGCGCCCTCTCACTCTGCCTCCAGGTGGCTCTGTGTGGGGGAGAGCAGGGAGGTGGCGGCTGCCAAGGCAACTGAGTTCTTACTGTAGTGTCGCCAATTCCTCTGCAGTTCATGGAGTTACTGACTTAAATAACCAACAAGTTATTTAACCAGTATTCAGACAGGGTTTCACATACTCCAAGCTGGTCTTGGAATCTACTACACAGCTAAAGACAGCCTTGGATTCCGGTCTCTGCCTCCCAAAAGCTGGGATGGCAGGTGCATACTACCATGCTGGGCTGTCCCAGCTCCCCCAAGTCTGGCTGTTTGGCTTGGAAGTGACCCCAGGACACAGTTCCTTCCAAGGGGAAGCATTTAAACATTCACCCAGACAACTGCTCCCCACTCCCACCCACGACAGTGGCTACTTAGTATGAGAGGGCCACGGGGCCCACACAGATTTCCCTGCGTGCCAGAAGGTAGTTCTAGCCATCGGTCCCTAGGGCAACCCCTGGAGAAGCTGAGAACTTCACATGACACCGTGTTGTGAATAAGGCTTTCCCATGGCATGGAACATCCACAGGGAAGACTGTGTTACCTTACAACTGAACAGCACCTCCAGGAAGCATAAAGGGCTTAAAGGAGAGAACGTGAGAGCTCGAAATAAGAGAAGTCAGCCAGCAAGTGAGTATCCCAGCTGGATGGACTTCAGGTACCTTCCTGTCCAGCCTCCATGCAAGCCCTAAGGCTGGGAAAGCCCCTGAGGCCACTTGTATGCAGATTCCTGTATTTACCTCATTTGAGAAGGAGTTTATTGCTTAAAAAAACAAGCTCCGAACAGTGTGGGTGGGGCTGTCCCTAACTCTTTTGCCTGCTTGTGGGACCCTTTTCCTCCTACTGGCTGCCTTGTCCAGCCTAGCCCTGATGGCATGTGCTGGGTCTTACTGTAATAACTGTGTTGGGTTGATGTCCCTGGGAGACCTGATCTTTTCTGAGGGGAGACAGAGGTGGGAAGGAAGAGACTGGGGGTAGGTGTGGTGGGAGGGGAGCCGCGGTTGGGATGTAACATATGAGAGAAGAATAAAAAGAAAGAATTGCAATATTAGACATTTTCAAGCCACAGATACAACGGAGCCCTCTCACCTTATTAACCAGGAAGCTGGCCCTGACAGGCTGAGAGAGGCTGCCAAAAGGACATGAGAGGGTGGTTATAGCCCAAGGTTTCCAGGCTGTTAACATGGCCACCTGCCCCACCAGGTTTTGGGTAAATGCTGCACACATACACACACATTCTCCAGCTCCAAACTGTGAGAACTCCGTTACCATTCTGGTGACCTCTGGGACCCACAGGCAGGACTAGGCTCCCATCCTCTCTGGACTCCCAGCCACTCTTCCGGCTCCGGTGCCCTTCCCACGGCCCAGGAGAAACCCCTCTGCCATCCGCTGACCTCACCTTTCTCCTTGCTAATTTGAATACTCTTGGGGAGTGTTAGCATTTTGTCTAAACTGAAAATGATGAATGACTTCTTGTGCAACGCAGAAAGTCTGTGGCTTTGGGCTCTCCAAGTGACGGAATACCCTCCATGCAGAAACAGACTCTGTTCCCGAGGTGTGCCCATGTATAAGAACCTGTTAAGGGGCAGGTGAGAACCACGAAACTCTTGCTCCAAAACAGGTGTTTTATTTGAAAGAAAAACAAAGTTTCTAAATAAGCCTTAAAGCAAACTCAGGAAAAAGGAAGTGAGGAGGGGCAGCTTAACAAACGGGAAAGAGCTGCTTCATTACCCAACACGGTATTACGGTTGTTTTTTCTTTACACATTTACAGGGTTTTAATACAATGCATTTGTAAACCCACCCACTGCTCGGCCTCTGTCTCCACACCACGTGGACACAGGTGAGTCACGCCTCTGAGAACACCCTCTTGAAACGCCATTCTAAACCTGTCTAAACTGTTTCTAGTTAGGACTCGTGTTAACCCCTAAACCAGCGTTTGAGAAGTTTTTCTTATCACATGTGTCTGACTGCACCAGACCTGTAGACCTACTCACAGCCTTCCCTGGCAGTAGGCTCACAGCCTTCCCTGGCAGTAGGCTCACAGCCTTCCCAGGGAGTAGGCTTGGGCTCGCCACACAGTAGTGTTTCCACCTAGGACCAGAAGTACAATCAGATCTCATTCTGGTCAGAAATCATGTTAAGCATTAAAGAAAAACTCGAAACAAATGTGCATATATTCCAAGACTTGCTTTTTCTCAGTTTCCACATCAATGGCTGGCTGTGTGTACTCTCCAAGAAAGGAATGTAATCATCTTGGTTACAGACAAACAAATTAAACGACTGCCGACCAACCTTCTGCATTCACACCACACACCCTCCCTGCAAAGTTCTGAGCATGCAGCTACCTTTCCTAATGGCATGAACAGGAACCTGACATTTTCACAATGGGAAGTCATGAGATCTGGCCTGGGGCCCAGTAGCCAAACATCCTTGGCTGACTTGCCGGGACACAGCCAGATGTCTAGTGAGCATATCCAAGTTGGCCCAGGTCAGGTCGTGGCCCTGTTACTTAGGCTAATTCGTCTGGACCCTATAGACTCCAGAGAAAACAATTCCAGCCACCAGAGGGGTTCAGGTCACTTGTAAATGGCAGCCGCCTCTGTAGCTTCTTTCTCTAAGATGGACGTGAGCTATAAGAACGAGGTTTTAACCACATCCTCCATGTTATCCTTATTGCCTGTTTCTCTTTATTAAAGATTTGTTTATTCCATCTGATTACACTGTCGCTGTCTTCAGACACACCAGAAGAGGGCATTGGATCCCATTACAGATGGTTGTGAGTTCACCATGTGGTTGCTGGGAATTGAACTCAGGACCTCTGGAAGAGCAGTCAGTGCTCTTAACCACTAAGCCACCTCTCCAGCCCTTGGCTGTTGCTCTTTTTTTTTTTCTTTCTTTTTACTTCTTTCTTTCCTTCATACAAGACGGGGTATCACGTTTAATTTGTTTGTCTGTAACCAAGATGATTACATTCCTTTCTTGGAGAGTACACACAGCCAGCCATTGATGTGGCTAGCCTTAAACTCACCATGTACTGTGATCCTGAGCTACCTGCACTGTGGTTACAGGTGTGTGAGGCCACATCAAGTTTATACAGTCCTGGTAATTAGGTACAAGCACCTCACCCCACTAACTGGTACCTGTGCCCTGCTGGAGCTCGCAAGGTATTCGTTGAGTGGCTGAGCTTTAAATAAAACCAAGCAAATGATTACTGAGTACACAACGCACAGAACGAAGTAGTGTAAAGTTACCCATTTGCTACGGGCTAACGGTCTGACTGACACACAGCTCTTCAGCTGTGTCTGGAAACACTGAAGCCACACAAAATTTGGCAACAATAAAAGGTCTCCGAATTACCCGATGAACCAAGATTAACTCAGAATCAAACACTCAGTGAGCCCAAGGTGTTTCTGTCAGGACTCAGCTTGGTTCACCCTGCAATGCCACGGCGGACATGGTTCTGAACTACAATCCTCTTCGCCATGTGCACGCACACCACCACAGCACAGAACTCCAGTAACTGCTGTGAGAGAGAGAGAGAGAGAGAGAGAGAGACCAGCCACGGCTCGGCTTTGACGCTAGCATATTGTATTTGACATAACACATTATGAATTGCAGTGGTACATACAGACGTTTCTACTCTTATAGAAACACAGTAGATTAATTATGAAAACCAAGACTTTTTATATTTGCCTGCCATCCTCGTATCTCAGCATGTATCAAGTTAGAAATTTTTTTAGCGTATTACATTTACCTATTTGTCACGCATGTTTGTGTGGCGTCTGGGCATGTGGAAGTTAGAGGACATCATGAAGGAGCCAGTGCTCTCTGCCTGGGATGTGGGCTGCCAGGGTCGCATTCGATCGTCAGGCTTGGAAGCAACGTCTTCCACGCACTGAGCCATCTTGGCAGGTCTCCGATTAGTCTATCTTTTGATTGTGTTAGAATGTCTGGTTCAAAACTTTCTATCTGAGTTAAGCTGCATTTGAAAACATTGTTCTGTAAATTTTGACCTGGAATTCGGACAGAACTTCCAGCCATCTCTGAACTGACCCTGAGCATACTCTGTCTTTTTGTATTTAAGCAAAACAGTGTTCTCAGCACTGATGACTATAGAATCAAAGTATCAATCATCTGTGAAAAATACGACCTACAGTATCAAATATTCAGCCAAAATCTGTCTTTTTTGTAAAAACAAATAGGCCCATGATTCTTATTAGTGGGCAAATTTTCTTTTGCATTAAATCAACAGTAAAATTATATGCATACTAAGGAATTGTTTTTAGATAACTTGCTTTGTGATTTATTTTTAGTAAATGCTTAATTTGCATGCCTATTTGATATACTTAAATACCAGGGCTGCACTGAAATCCCCCCATTGGAAAGGGGCCCTGTGTAGGAAAAGTAGAAGCAACCTGATCTAGGACGTGCTGGGCCCATCATCCCAGAACAACACAACCCACCACAAGGTCTGCCCTGGGTGCAGATGGAGAGAGCCTCAGTGCTGGAGCAAGCAAGGCACCAGAGCAACCACACAGCTTCAGCAAGGACTTCACAGCGACTGCCTGAAGGTCTCAGACCTCACCACTGAGAGTGTTCAGAAGGCCCGGCTGTGACCTGAGACGTTTCAACAGCACTGCCCTGACCATGCTGGGCAGAGCACCTCACCTGCCCTGACCTTGCTGGGTGGAGCACCTCACCCGCCCTGACCCTGCTGTGTGGAGCGCCTCTCCAGCCCTGACCCTGCTGGGCGGAGCACCTGACCCTGCTGCGTGGAGCACCTCGCCCGCCCTGAAGAGTCTGTTGCACTGGTTGTGGGTTACATTCACCAGCAAGCACTCTCTGCTACAGTAAAGGTCAGGATGTGCCAGGTTCAATGGTGTGTCTTCACCTTCCCTGACCCCAGCTCATCCCCCCTAGTGATGGCGCAAGGAGGCGGGGCCTGTGAGAGGGTGAGGTTACTCGGTGGGGCTTGAGGATGGGGTCGGTGCTTTAAAGAAGAGGTCTGAAGAATGTTCTCACCCACTTCCGCTGTCTGAAGGCAGCTATGTGCAACTCATAGCAGGGTGGGTCCTCACTAGGACCTGACCCCCAGGGCATCCTGGTCTCTCCCTTCCAGCCTCCAGCAAGGACGAGCAAAGGTCTGTCCTCATCAGCCTGCCTCCCCCCACAGCCCCCGGCCACTCCTACAAACTGACTCCAGTACCAAGATGTGAGAAACCTGGGAAGCCCACTCCAGTGAAATGTCATCATCCAAACAGTACCTACTGTGACCATTAAATGGTCACTGTCACAGTAAGAGGTGAGTCCTGCCTCTAGGACTCTTACAGGTTCCATGCTTGTCACTCAGACGTTTGGATCCCAGCCTCACATAAAACAACACAGCGCTGGGGAGATGGAGGTGAACTGGACCCCGAAGCTCCTGGATCAGGGAGTCTAGCTGATCCCACAAACTCCCGGGCTCAGTGAGAGGCTCAGTCTTGAGAAAATGGTGGAGAGTGACTGAGGAAAACAGCATGTCAACCTCTGGCCTCCACATGTACACACACATACGCTCACATGAACGCATGCACATACATAATAACACAGACATACAAACACAACAACAACAACAAAGCTTCAAGAATACTAAAAATGGACGTGGAGATATCTCTGAGAGAAAAGCAGCTCCTGAAGTAATTAAATCTGAGTAGCCCGGCGTGTGATGGGTTAACTTACTCAGGTGTCGAACTGGATCAGCCAAATAAAATTCCTGAAGAACTTGCCAGAATAGCCCTTCAGTCGTGACCACTGCATAAGTCAAACGCTGGAATTGTACTCTAAACTTTAATTTAGAGGTAAACATTCAAATAAGGCCAAACCCTGCAATCATTTTCACTTCTAAAGTACTAAATTGGCCCATTTAAAAAAAAAAAAACTCACACTAATTATTCCAAAGCAATCAACTTCCTAAAGCCCCTTTATTTCACAATTACACTAATATCCCATTAGTTTGGGACACTTATCACCAAGTTTGTTCTCCGCCTGTTACCTGTGTGCACGTTAAGAGTATGCAGATAACACAACACAGGCATTAATATGTAAAACGCCAACAAAAGCCATCTGGAAAGCTAATGAATAATCAAGGGATTTCGAATTAAACGACAGGATTTTCCCTTAGAATCTTTAGGACAACACTGTCAGGTCCAATCTATTCGCTCGGCCTCCAGAATCAATTTTTCAAACGCTCTGACAGCTCTAATGGCTTCCACCTGTGTCTCCCGCCCGAGTCTTGACTGGCATGCTACCAGCCGGGGTGGGAATGGAGACAAAGCCGCCTATTAGGATCCGGCTGGTTCTCCACTGTGAGGTCACTCAGCCATTAAATTAGTTCCAGCCCAATTCTTGTCCTCTCTGGCTTGGACTAGAGGGGAGGGGCGCAGGGCGGAGTGAGTTCCCGGAGCAGCTTCGGAAGGGGAGAAAAGGGAGGAGAGGGTCAGGACTGGCTAGAAAGGTGAGCAAGCAGGGGGTGAGGAGCCGGGCTGGCCCCCAACTTTGAAGATCAAAATACTCTTTCCAAAAATGACTGTGGCCATTGTCATTAATGTGACCCCTCCCCTCCCAAAAAAATTCATAAAAATCTGGAAACAGGGTCTCACTCTGTAGCCCAGGTTGACCTGGAACACATGTAGCCTAAGCTAGCCTTGAATTCATGGTAATCCTCCTGCCTCAACCTCCTCAGTGCTGAGATTACAGACATGAGTTACTATACATGACGTCCAAAAGCAGATCTTCCAGGTTCTTTCCTTTCCCTCTGTAGGAGAGTCAACTGTCTCTCAAATGTCCCCCCCCAACACGATTCACAAAACTCTGTCCCTTAGAAACAGCAAGCGTGCCCGGTGGCAGCTCTGGCATGGGAACACTTAGGTCAGATGAAGCTGGTGAAGGTACCAGGGCAGCTTCTGATGTTCAACGTCCCTGTCCTCACAGCTCAGGGAGGGGATGCCGCCAAGGTCCCAGAGCCAACATTTTCCCCATTGACTATGAGCCCTATGACAGCATTCAGTAAGCAGTAACTGCACAAAAGACGCTTGGTGACCCCGGAAGCATCTGTGCTGTCTTTACCGTGCCCTCATCCAGACCTAGAGTAGCAGTACTTCTTATGAACTATACTGTCACCAGAGTCCTTTATTGGGACTCTGTGGGAATCTGTCCTGAGGCAAAGGTAGTGTAAACTCGTGGACACAGTGCCCAGCTTATTTCACATAGTGCTGTAGGCAAACATGAAAGATCCAGGGATTTAAACAGTGGTAATTTAACATTAAGTAGGAAAATCAAAATTATTCTTTACACAGATAAAAAATACCCCGACTCTTGGCAAGTCCACCTAGCACTCACAAACAGAGTTCTTATTCAGCTGGCTCCGTCCAAGATGGCTTCACAAGTAAGTCATTTCAGTATCTGACAGAGACTTGGCCTAAGTCAATCAAGAAAGAGTCTATGACTCACAGAAAAGACAATTCCAAAAATAACAATGATTCATGATTTGGTCACCCCATGATCAAGGGCTCTGTGGCCTTAGGCTATCCTCACAAGCAGGCTAGCCCCTCATCTTACCAGTACACAGAACGCACAGGCTCCCTAGGTACCCCATCAAAGCAAGCACTTGAAGGTGCTTCTCCGTTGATGGTAATGGTCCTGTGCCTATCCACACCTAGACTGCACCACATTTGCAGACGGCACCCTGGCCCAGCTGTAGGATGTGACCATGGAACACTCGGAGGTTCACTGGGCCAGACACAGCCTGGATCCCGTATCTTGGGACTCTACCCAACAGCTGAGCTAACTGAATGTGGAAATAGCACAGAAAGAAAAATAAAGGCCTCTAGACTCCCACAGAGCCAGCAGCATAGACTGACATATCCAGAAGACTCTCCCTTACAACAGAGCGGGGTAAAACTCGTGGCCAGGAAGATAAGCCAGAGAAAATGACCTGTCCAACCCAAGAAATAGGCCAGCATGGCCAACTCTAATGACTGCGAACGCATTGCCCACAGATCAAGTGTTTACTTTTTGTTTTTGGAAGGGAGAGCCATATGCCCTTTGACTGCCTCTAGTAATCAGTAAGCAATTCTTAACTTCCTATTGCTCCAACTCCTAGAGTCACGGGGTTGGGACAGAAGGTGAAGGGTCATCATAACTTCCCGGTGTCACACCCAGAGACCAAACGAAGGCTCCCAGCATCTCCTACTGCAGCTAGGTGGTTGGTTACATGGGCTTTGCTGCAGCTAGGTGGTTGGTTACGTGGGCTTTGCTGCAGCACAAGGGTTACATGGGCTTTTCTGCAACCCAGTGGTTATATGGACCTTGCTGCTGCGTGGTGGTCACGTGGGCTTTGCAGCAAAAGCAAAAATACAATGAGTGCCAATGCATTTGTCAGGTGAGAAATCTCCAGGAATCTGTCTAGATTTACAGTAACAGAAGGGTGCCTTTAAAGATAGTAAGAAGGCAACAAAAAAAGCTACTGTTTCCTAAAGAGTCACTGTCTCAGGCTGGAGGGATGGCTCAGCAGTTAAGAGCACTGGGCTGCTCTTCCAGAGGTCCTGTGTTCAATTCCCAGCAACCACATGGTGGCTCACAACCATATGTAGCACGATCTGGCGCCCTCTTCTGGTGTGCATGAGGAGAGAGCACTCTTGTACTAGTGACTTCGAATCCTATGGACATTGGGGCCTTAACAGATCCACAACACAGGTCTCCAGCTACTTTTCTTAGACTGAAACACTGCCACAAAGACTTCTGTCACCACATATCTGTCCATCACTTTAGAAATGACCAGCCTTCAGTTAGGTCCACAGACGCCTCAGGGGGAAATGGCTCCGTTGGTGAAGTTTATTCCACACAAACAGAAGTACCTGATTTTGGCTCTACAGCAGCAATATAGAGAAGCTGGGTGTTTTAACTCCAAACAGAGGCCACAGAATAGGAATAGGAATAGGAATAGGAATAGGAATAGGAATAGGAATAGAAATAGAAATAGAAATAGAAATAGAAATAGAAATAGAAATAGAAATAGAAATAGAAATAGAAAATAAAAAAGCAAGGCACAAGGTCTCAACATATTTCCATTTAGCCCAGTTATGTGTCACCCTGCAGAATGCCCTAGATTAAATGTTTCACACTGATTACTACACAAAGAAAACAGTCACCTGGCCATGGCCACCTGTTGCACTATTCTTTTATAATTTCCTTGAAGGACGTTTTGAAATGGCTGATTAAAGGAATAACACCAGCCACAAAAGCCATGTGTAAAACATGAGCTACGATCCAAGAGTATCTTTTAATTCCTTTTTTATGGCTCAGTCGGAGGGGGCTGGGAGCCGGGGGGAAGGGGCTGGGGAGGGCAGGATTTCCTTCTATACGCCCTCATTCACATGATGGGCAGGCCTGTCCCCTGCCTGGGTACAGAGAACAGACATCAGTGGACACCTCCGCCAGGCCCGACTGGAACTCACCCTTCCAGGAGACTCATGGTCGTAGAGGTCACTTCTGCAAACAGAATCACTTTCCCGAGGCGCATGGTCTGCAGATTCTGTCTATAGGTCTCTAGGCTGAAGTGCTCTGACGAAAAGGCTTCTGGGTCGGTGACCACGGGGATGGAACGTGGGGTGAGCTCCACTTCAGATAAGTAGGAGGAAACAAACTGAAGGGAGAGCTTGCTGGATTTTATGACTCCTTCAGGATCCGCGTGCCTCCCAAGCCACTGCATAAACAGATCCTGGGTTTCCTGTGTCGTAAGAAGTGGGGGGACAGACTTGTGAGTTGAGGTTTAATCCACTGACAGTGCTGTTCCCTATGTCCTCACAGATGGACAGGGTTGGTACAACATCATAATAGACCGAGGACTGGGGTTTTGATTCTGTCTCCCAGAGCTCACATATTAAAAACTTAATTCCCAAATTCAGGCATTAATGGTATTTTGGGATGAGACTTTTGAGGTATGACTGAGTCAAGGGGTCTTTGCCCTCTCAAATGGATTAATCCATTACTGAATTACTGGGTCACTGAGTTAGCTATCATGAAAGTAGGTCAGATCTATAATAAAAGCTAAGGTAGCCAGCCACCTTTTAGAAGCTTCTTGCTACTTGATATGCACAGCACTCCCTACGGACTCTGCAGAGTCCTCTGTCACCAGCAAAGAGGCCTTCACTCACACATGCACACACACAATGCACGCACACACATACACACACACACACACACACACACACACACACACACACACGCAATGCACACGCACGCGCACACACGCACGCACATTTAAATTCTCAGTCTCTAAACTGTGAGGAATTCATTTCCTTATAAATTGCCCAGTCCTAACAGAGTAAGATACTATGTTTACAGTTTAAGAATTATACACCTGGATCCAAGGAGACAAGGGGAGACATCATTTACTTTCTAAACCAATTTTATTGCGGCACAGATCAGAAGCCCTCTCCAGCTCTAGAGTTCCTATTTATGTAGTGCTCTCTGCAGTCTACAAAGCAACAGGAAAGAAAGGAAGGAAAGAAAGAATAAGGAAGGGAGGGAGGGAGGGAGGGAGGGAGGGAGGGAGGGAGGAAAAAAAGGAAGGAAGGAAGGAAGGAAGGAAGGAAGGAAGGAAGGAAGGAAGGAAGGAAGGAAGGAAGGAGAAAAACCATCACCCTTACATCTTTATCCTTTTGCTCCACACTGGAATTTATTACCCAACCTGGAAACAACCCCCAAGCACAAGTCTCAGAAGGCAAAGCACCCTCACATAAGTGTCTCATTTTGGTCTCTAGAAGACACACTGCTGGCATGTAAAGACAGCTAGACATTGTCACCAGCAAAGGGGAAACAGTGTGGCACCCTAAACTTCTTTCCTTTGTCCTAAGAGTGACAACAGAAAAGACAGTGCTTAGCCCAGAGTCTCCAGCCCAGATCTGAGGGAGGTCTTGAAGCTCAAAGAGGCTGCCATGCCCACATGCAGAGGTCCGGGACCTTGCTTTGGGATGGTTCAAGAACTGTGTAGATTCCTTCCAAAAAGGTCTCCACAAAACAGATCCAGGTGTTTTAAAAAGATGTTATCAGGCTGGAGAGATAGCTCAGTGGTTAAGAGCACTGACTGCTCTTCCAGAGGTCCTGAGTTCAATTCCCAGCAACCATACAGTAGCTCACAACCATCTGCAATGGGATCTGATGCCCTCTTCTGGTGTGTCTGAAGACAGTCACAGTGTACTCATATACATAAAATAAATAAATATTTTTTAAAAAAGATGTTATCATTTTTGGTTATGTATATGGGTGTCTGTCTGTCTGTGCAGCATATGTTTACAGTACCCACAGAGGCCAGAAGAGGGCATTGGATCCCCTGGAACTGGAGTTACAGACAGTTGTGAGCCACACTGTGGGTGCTGGGAACCCAACCCTGGCCCTCTGCAAGAACAGTGAATGCCTTTAACCAGAGTCACCCCTCCAGCCCTGAGAGCCAGGGTGTTAGGACCATGCTAATGTCAGAACTCTCAAAGTAAGATAAAAAAAAAAAAAAGTGTCTCCTTCCCCATTAATATTAGGTGTGCCCCAAAGCTCCCCACACTCCACATAAAGGGCTGATAGGAGGGAATATCATTCAACCAGTCAGTGCCCACCAGAACTCACTTCCAGGTGGTAGGAAACACCAAACAGACAGGAACGACTGACATCGGAAGAAATCCAGACAGTAAAACATATTACAGGGCTACAGAGGCAGAGTCCTGAAGGAAACGGAAAGAGAGACGACACAGAGTGGACAGAGATGGACGCTGTGTAAATTGTTCAAAGGATGTAATGGACGAGAGTATGTGGGACCAGGAGTGATCTGCACCCACCACACAGGAGGCTAGGACGCAGCACGGTGCCTACTGTAATAGACCACAGGAGCTGGAACACCTATAGTACCCAGGACACGGCAGCTGGGACACACACAGCACATACAGTACCCAGGACACAGGCGACCGGGACACACACAGCACCTATGGTACCCTGGACACAGGCGGCCAGGACACACACACAGCACCTATAGTACCCCGGACACAGGCGGATGGGACACACACAGCAAATACAGAACCCAGGACACAGGTGGCTGGGACATAGCACAGGGCCTACAGAACCCAGGACACAGGTGGCTGGGACACAGCACAGGGCCTACTGTAATGGGACACAGGAGGCTGGGACACCAGGCCTATAAGTTTGGGGGCAAGCTAAGCCACATAGCAAGGCCGTGTCTCAGAAAACAAACAAAAGGCCTCTTGAAATGCAATTAGTGATTATTGGATTCTGGCTGGAATAAAGTAGTTGGAAAAGACATGAAGTAATCAGATAACTGGAACACGGAAGTATGTGTACCTGCAGTAACGAATTCATTTGAATAGGTATGGGAAGACACCGTGGCACTATAGGAAAATGTCCTTGACATTTATAAATGTGCATATGTCATAGTATATATGATTTATCTCCAGTTGTGGTAAAAGCCAGAAAGGCCAGAGGATGCTATTACACAGAGGTGGCAGGTACCAGAAATGTTTGTTACATGTTTCTCCTCTAATCTCCTCTACGTTTAAGATTGAGCGAAAAGTTTGTTTGTTTGTTTGTTTTTAAAGTGATGAACTAAAATAACAAATTCAAATAGGATGCATTAGCCACCTACAAATTCATCTATCCACTCAACAAATATCCATTCAACAAACATTCATTCAACAAATATCCCGGGCAGGTCAACTTGTGGGCTCTGAGGAAGCAGCAGAAAGTAAAGGGGTGCCTCCCTGTCTCAGGGGCTTCTCTTCTCATGTGTAAGCCAAAAGTCCAACAGGCAGGGTGCTAGGCAGAGAGGGGGGTTATGGGAAGAAATTAACATGAGAAGGAGCTTGCTGGAGGCCAGCCACTGGGGGTCAACACAGAGATGGGAGCTTACTGAACAGGCAACACTGAGAAAGACCTGGGAGGGAGGGAGGGAGGGAGGGAGGAGGGGGGAGGAAGGAGGGAAGGAGGGAGGGAGGCTTCACAGTGTGATCTGTTCAGAGTCAGGCTCAGCCATCTACTTCGTGTCAGAGTTCCATGATGCTCACAGTGAAGAAATCAACACATTTCCCAGAACACACCCGTGTCACTATGCAATGCTTGACTGCAATGACATCATTTGTATTTATCATGGAGAAGGGATTCCAGAAGAGCAGGGCAGATGCTCCAAGAAGGCAAGTATGAAGACAACGAGAAAAGGGAAAGGATCTGGAAGAATAGAGGGGCCAGGGAGGTGAAGGGGCAGAGAGATGGTGGAACCCACCTGGGAAGCAACAGGAAGCCCTTACAGGCTGAAGCAACTCTGCTGGAACAGGGTCCCTGCCCTGACTTCTGGGTGGAGCTGACTGAAGGGGAAGAAGCAAATGGAGGAGGAGTGAGACCCCAGGCTGAAGCTGTATGATAGCACACACGGTGAGAGCATGCTCTTGGCGCAGGCTAGCATTTGCTAGCAGGTCATACTTGGGATGTTATCAAAATGGGGAGGCCAGGCTCAGCGAGATGGCTTAATGGGAAAAGGTGCTTCCCAACAAGTCTGACAACTTTAATTCCTGGAACCCACACAAAGGTAGAAAAGAGACTAACATCACAAAGTTGTCCTCTGACTTCCACACACATGCTGTACACGCACAAATTACACACACATGCACATACAGAGATATACACACACACATACACAAACATATACACAATCATGATGTATACATATATACAAATTCACATACACATATGTACACACACATACACACATACAGATATACACACACAGAGATACACACAGATATATACACATACACAAACATATACACACACATACAAACATACAGATATACACACAGAGAGACATACACACATACACAAACATATACACATATACATGATATAATCATCATGTATACACACACAGATACACACACATACACAATCATGTATACACACATAAACACAGAGATACACATATATACACATACAGATGTACACACACAAAGATACACACATGCAGATACACACAGATACACATGCATACACACACATATATACAGAGATATGCACACATGCAGACACACACATACCCAATATAATCATCATGTATACACACACACATACAGATACACACACATTCACACTCATATACACAGAGATATATACACATACATACAGATACACACACATACCCATATGTACACACACAGATACACACACATACCCATATGTACACACACAGATATACACACAAACAATCATCATCATGTACACACAGAATAATAATCAACATATGAAATTTTAAGTGGGGAGATCACACGTGAGTGCAAGGTTTCTGGTCTAGACACTCTGAAGGACAGCTGTTACCAGCCAACATCCAGAGACCTGGTGTGGGAGAAGCTGAGGGTCAGCATGGCTATGCTCGTTTGAGGGGAAACTGGAATTATAGCAGAGTTCAGTGAATGAATTCAGAATTTCATTCACAGTGAAATAAGCAGTAGAGGATATGTGAGCCAGGAGCCCAGGGAGAGGGCAACGTAGGTCCAAATCCGGGAACCACCAGATGCAGGTGATCACTGAAAGCCAGAAGACAGCAAAAGATAATGAAGATGTGGCGTGTGTTAAAAGAAAATGTAAATGGGCTGAATTCATTCTCTGAGGTCTGGTAACAAGTGCCACACACCGTAGGGCTATACAGGACAGCAATGGAATATAGCTGTTAAGGCCACTCACTGGTCAAATCAACATGAAGCAGAACCAGGCTCCCTCTGAAGTCTTACTACATTGTGACTGTGTTGTGGTTCTCAGTGAGATCATGTTGAGAAGTGAGATCTTTCAGAGGCGATTCGTTCGAGGCTTTGGACGCTCCATACAAATCTCCCCTCTACTCTACCACCAACCATGAACAGGAAACTATAAGTGTGTTTGCAAGAAGTATAAACATTTCCACCAACTTGTTGCAAACCGGATAGCTGTGTCCTTTTAGATGCACTCAGTTGACAATGATGGCTCAGCAAAAAAGCTCACCAGAGCATGACTCAGCAATAAAAATGATGACCTACTCATGTATAAACATGCAATGACTCTCGAAAACAGTGCCAATCAAAAAATATGACAGTCTAGGGAAATGGTAATGTGTTTGCCTTGCAAGAATGAGAATTCCCAGAGCCCAGTTTAAGGAAGCTGGGTGCAGTGGTGCACACTCAGTATACACTAGAATCCCAAATCTCATCACTGAGGCAGGAAACACAGGGACATTCCTAGGGCTCCATGGCCAGCTGTTCTCACTATTTGGTAACTTCCAAGGGAGCAAGAGACCCTGCCTCAAAAAAAGAAAAGAGAAGAAAGGTGTGGAGGTGGGGGGTGGGTCTCACCAATGACCTCTGCATGCACACACACACATGCACCTGAACATGCACAAGCATGCACACACATAGTAAGATAAACATGAACAACAGGACCCCATTTAGGCAACATTTCAGAGAGGCCAGCTGACAGTCCCGTGGTAGAGGGCATAAGTGTGTGTGTGTTTGTGGGGGGGATGACATGAGAGGCTGGGCTCGGGGATGAGAGCTCAATGGCCTGCACAACAACCTTTCGTCAAACTGCACACCAGAGCAGGTGCATTATCTTGGGTACAAATCATACCTAAGTAAAATTGATTTTAAAAAAATCAAATGGCTGAAACTTAAAGCCACACAAAAAACGAGCCCACGATCACTAGTGTTCAAAAGCACATCGTGGGGGCTTGCTTGCACTAGTGTGAACACTCATAGCAGCAGTCTGGTAAACACAGAAACTTGAGTGCCGCTAAAATGGGGATCTGATGCTAACTGTCCCTCTAGAGCCACCCCCCCCAACCCACTGTCCATCTGACAAATCAACGTTGGATTAAAAGTATTATTACTGTCTGCGATTGTGTTCTGAAGTTTCACTTCCCAATCTATAAGGCTTTTTATCTCAGAGACACATTTGGCTCATGATAAATAGATTAGTCCTGCTTCGGTCACAACATCGGCAGTTGCTAGGCAACCAGAAGCGGGCAAATCAGAAAATGAGTCATCAAAGACAAGGCACGCAAGCCCTTTTTATGGGTGTCTGGTTCTTAAATACTTCAGGGAACAGGAACAAATGTATGTCTACCTTCATGGAATGTATGGGAAACAGCCCAATTCTTCTTCCTCTTTTTAAAATCTACTCAATTAAAAAAAAAAAGTAAAATGTTTGAGTCCATCTCGCTGACCTATGACCCCAGCCCCAATAAAAATGTACAGAGCACCTACACAACAATGTCACACTGACACCTGTATGAGGTGACCCAGCCCTGCCGGAAGCCCGAATCCAGACAGGCGAGGGAGCATGAAGTGTGCTGTCTGGCTAGCTGGCTGTGCCAGTGTGAAGAGTTCCGTGTTCCCAGGAAAATGACGCTTTGACAACAGCCTCCCTAAAGTGGGGTGTCCTGAAAACAAAGGAATGAAGGCCTGCTGGGGCACAGCTGTGGAAAGGGCAGGGACCCCAAAAATCACCATTAACACACAATGTCTCCACTAACCCCTCTCCTCTCACTGAGGGAATGGAAGGTGCAGGCTCTGTGATTACTGACCTTGGATACAGGATGGCTGAGTTGTGCAGGGCGGGGTCAGAAGACCGTGTGCTAAGAGCTGTTCAAGTCATTAGTGGGGAAATCAAAGCCCAGCACCCTCTTCTTATGAAACCCCTACTACCCTCTACTACCTTCTACAGTGTTTTGTGTTGTTAAGACGAGGTCTTACTCTGTAGCCCTGGCTGTGCTAGGGTTCACACATAGACCACCTTAAACTCACAGAGTGCTGGAATTAAAGGCATGCACCACTATACCCAGCTTCCTCTAAAAAAATGTTGATTTAACGTTTATCTCCTACTCCAAGACCATGAAAAAAAACTTCACTCTGGCCAGGAGCGATGGTGCCCGACTTTGATCCCAGCACCAGGAGGCAGAGGCAGGTAGATCTCTGTGGTCACTGCTACACAGGAGACCCTGCCTTCATGTCACTCCTAAAAGTTCCGAACATCGATACCAAGCGTCACTCTCAAACTGAATTACTGCTCCCCTCCCCCAAAACTGAATCTAAAGTAGTAGGAGGTGGCCTGGACTTTTAACTACTCAGAAATTACCACCCACCCACCCTCCCTCCCACACTCCCTTCCTTCCTTCCTTCTTTCCTTCCTTCCTTCTTTCCTTCCTTCCTTCTTTCCTTCCTTCCTTCCTTCCTTTCTTCCTTCCTTCCTCCTTCCTTTCATCCTTCCTTCCTACCCAGCCTTGCAGGACGCACTGAAGCTCCTAAGCCATTCGTTCATTAGGAAATCCTAAGGCTGTGAAAAGGCAGACAGGCAAAGACGTGAGCACAGGTTACAATGTCCTGGAAGGAAGTGCACAAGGCTGTTGGTGGCTGAGCTTCAGAATGATGTAGCCCCTGAGCTAATATGAGAGGGCAGATTGGGATTTTTAACTTTCTCACCCAGCAGTGGTGGTGCACACCTTTAATCCCAGCACTCTGGAAGCAGAGGCAGGCAGATCTATCTGTGAGTTTAGGGTCATACTAGTCTACAGAGTGAGTTCCATGATGGCCAGGGCTGCAAAGAGAAACCCTGTCTTGAAAAAACACAACCAAACTGAACAACACAAAAAGATTCCACTTTCTCCCTTCCTGGAATCTGGAGTATCCAAAATCTGGGGAAAGTGAAGGGAATTTTCACAGCAACAGAAGGCAGTGACTAAGATAGGGCACTCCTGTAGGACAGTCCCTCCAAAGAGCAGGCCAGGAAAGGGCTCCCTGTGGCAGGAAAACCTTACTATATCCTGCTACACAGCACGGCCCCTTTGACAGCTCCTAACCAATCACTGATTGGAAAAGAAGTAAGACCCAGAGGAGGACACACGAGTGTCCAACCAGGGACTGGCAGACCACAGCAGAGCCTGCTCCAGAGGGAGGCTTTAGAAGCCAAGTCTGAGGAGTTCCTTTTTGCTGGCCTGTGGTGGACTCCATGTAAATTGGAGGCTAATAAACCAACGGTGTGTTCTATGAGAAGAAACTGCCCAGTTCCTCCTACGTGTATTTTAAACACTGCATTGCCACTGGTAATTGCACACAGCCCGGTGCAGGCACACCGCACAGGGCTGTCGAAGGGTAGCACTAGGGACATCTTCTTGGGTCAGTCCTAACTCCACTAAAGACTGGGATTATGCTCACAGCACTCTCTAGGTGAACTCTGACCCCAAGCACCAACACCAAACGGAGCAAGGCTCTGCGATATGTGTGGGGCATCTTCAAACACCTGTGCAACTCCTCACCTGATGGTCCCTAAGGCAGCTGCTGTTGTCCCAGCCACACGGGCCATGTCTGATATCTGCAGACTCTCTCTTCCTTACAGAGAGGACTCGGTTTCCCAGATCAGGTACCCGAGGTGCTGCCTCGGCTCAGGAGTTCAGTCACTAACCCCCACACAACCAGGACCACTCCCACCAAGGGACAAAGGGAACATGGAGAAGTCTGCTTTGACCTCACACGCAGCTAAATCGCCCCAGCATGGTGGAGCACAGCTTTGATCCCGGCACTCAGAAACAGAAGCAGACCGATATCTGGTCAACAAAGTAAGTTGCAGTCTGGCCAGAGCTATGTAGCAAGAACCTATCTCTGAAAAACAAAGGCAGAATTGGGGTGCATCGCCCCAGACTTCTTGCTTCTTTTGAGAGTGTAATGAAACCAGGTCGGTGTACAGAGAAATGGCAGTGAAGATGCCGGGAACAGAGCAGCTAATTTTATGCTGGCCTAAAAAATCAGTTTACAGTATTTTAAAAAAACATTTAATACAATTTATATTTATTCATTTAGTGTGTGTGTGTGTGTGTGTGTGTGTGTGCACGCGCATGCGCATGTGTTCACACACCTGTGTCCATGTGGCACAGGGAATGTTTGGTGATCAAAAAAACAACTTTTGGTAACTGGTTCTCTCCTTCCAACATGTGGTGGATTTTGAAGGTTGAACTCAGGTCATTAGGCTTGGCAGGAAGTGTCTCTACCCACTGAGCTCCCAGAACACACCCCCTCCCACTCCCACCATTTACTAACTCTCCCACAAGTCGCTTTTGGTCATGATGTTTTATCACAGCAACAAAGAAATATAATTCACTAGAATTGTGTTTATGTACTTCCTCAAAAAATTTAAACACAAAATTAACCCATAACCCAGCAAACTATCCTCAGATCCATAGCATCAGAGGAGTCAGAGGAGGCGCGGTGCTCAAACCAGCACCTCTCTTGCAGCCTAACTCTGTCCATCAAAAGAGAGATGAAAAACAAAACGCAGTATATACCTTTAACTTAATATTACCCAGTCAAGAAACAGGAAGAGTTTTGATACATGTATCTTTTAACATAAGACTTTTGATACTTAGGTAGATATTGAAGATACTTTGCTAAATGAAAAAGGCCAGACACAAAAGGGTCCATACACAATTCTGATGCTGAGCAAGATCTGTGTGCCTTGGACCTCCCACTGAACAGGAAAGATCGCCTAAGAAAGCCAAGGTGGTTTAGAACATCGTTCCACACCCCCACTGAAAGCATCCAGAGGAGTCTTTAAGAGAGCTCCACTCAGCTGACTGTGCTGGTACAAGAGGCAGAGAGGCAGAGAGGCAGAGAGGCAGAGAGGCAGAGAGGCAGAGAGGCAGAGAGGCAGAGAGGCAGAGAGGCAGAGAGGCAGAGAGGCAGAGGGGTCTCTGTGAGTTTGAAGCCAGCCTGGTCTACAGAGTGAGTTCCAGGACAGCGAGGATTATATAAAGACTCTGGAAGGGGGTTGGGGGGGGTGGGGAGAGGAGATGGAGAGGGGGAGAGGGAGAAAAGGAGAGGGAGTGGGGGAGAAAGAGAACAAACTCCAGGTAAAACCAGATTCTTGGCTTTGCCACTGAAAATTCAGAACAAGTCAGTATTAAGCAGAGCTGAAGTTTATTAAATTCAATAGTTTGTGTCTGTTTGCACATAATACGCATGTACATTATAAAATGTGTGTGTGTGTGTGTGTGTGTGTGTGTGTGTGTGAGAGAGAGAGAGAGAGAGAGAGAGAGAGAGAGAGAGAGAGATTGTGACACACGTTTGCCATAGCAGACGCTTCAAGACAGCCCCTTGTCCTTCTACTCCATTTGGGACAGGATCTCTTGTTTGACACATACCAGGCTGGCTGGCCCTGCAAACTCCCAGCACCCTCTGGTGTCTGCCTCTCACCTCACTACAGGAAGACTAGAACTAGATTACAGAGACTCTGGGATTTGAGCCCAAGCCCTCAATTTGCACAGCAGGAATTTTATGCATGGAGCCATCTCCCCACCCCTGAGAGACCTGTTTAACATATAAGAAAAGGAGTTATTAGAAAGATGTTCTGGTGCCGGGCGTGGTGGCGCAGGCCTTTAATCCCAGCACTTGGGAGGCAGAGGCAGACGGATTTCTGAGTTCGAGGCCAGCCTGGTCTACAAAGTGAGTTCCAGGACAGCCAGGGCTACACAGAGAAACCCTGTCTCGAAAAACCAAAAAAAAAAAAAAAAAAAGAAAGAAAGAAAGATGTTCTGGGAGAAAGCGAGGCATGCCCAAGAACAGTCACAGTGTGCACAACAGCCATGGAAAGAAAGAACTGGGTGAGATCGCAGGGGCACCTGGGGCACAGGGACACCTGGCAGGACTCCAGTTCACAAAGTAAAGCTAAAGGGCCTGGGATGTAAGAAGTCAGAAACTCTCCACAGTAATCAAGATGCCCATAAAACATCCGAGGGAGGAGTGGGCCTTTGCTAGGGGCCATATACAGTGGGGCCCGAAGCCTCTTTCCAATTAACACTCTTCTGTGTGCCTATGAACGTTATGGGGAAGGGGAAGGGACCTCCTGTATCCGCCAGCGCCCTTTGCCCTACGCCCTCAAGGCAGGGTGTCTCACTGACCCCAACCTCACTGTGTCTGACTGGGGGTGGCCCCAGGATCTCCTTGTCTCTGCTACAGAGTGCTGGGGTTACAGGCCAGTGAAGCCACATGCAGAAGTTTTGTTTGTTTGTTTGTTTTAAGATTTTATTATTTTCGTGTGTTTGAGTGTTTCAACCATTGTGAGCCACCATGTAATCTGGGAACCAAACTCAGGTCCTCTGTAAAAGCGCTCTTAGTCACGGAGCTAACCACAGAGCTAATGTCCCAGCCCCTGCACCCAGGTTTTGCTAGTACTTGGGACCCAAACTCAGGTCCCCATGCTTCCAAAGCAAGCGCTCTTGCTCACTGAATCACCTTCTCACCTCCCCTTTAACATTTTATTCCTTTTCTTGGAGGGGGGGCAGAGATGCCACACTGTGTGTGTGTGTGTGTGTGTGTGTGTGTGTGTGTGTATGTGTGTGTAGGCCAGAGAAAAGCTTACAGGAGTGTGTCCATTCTCTCAGCTAGGTAGGTCATTGGGATCACAGTTGGTCAGGCTTGGCAGCAAACCCCTCTACCCACTGAGCCCTCTTGTCAGCCCCCCAGCTATGTTGGCACTCTTCACAGCAAACGTTGGTTCTCAGATCGCCAGGGGCTCTAGACTCCAGAGGGGAGGGCTCCTCTCCCTCCCCACGCCTCCATAACATCCTGCCTGTCCAACCTGCCTCACAACCACACAGGCAACAAGTGGCAGAGCTGGAACCTGATGCCATGAAACCAAATCCACCTGCCCCAGAAGTCTTGCTCTTATTCCCCCCCCCCCCGCCCGGTCTCCAGCAGGGCCCCCGCCTCACCCAAGTCTAAGCAACACAGACTATTAGAGCCTGCTAACAGTGCCCCACAGAAAGATGCAAACCCTGGCAAGTGCAAGCTGGGGGTGGTGATAATACAGGGGCGCAGCTTGGAGCTGGGATGATAATACAGGGGTGCAGCTTGGAGCTGGGATGATAATACAGGGGTGCAGCTTGGAGCTGGGGTGGTGATAATACAGGGGTACAGCTTGGAGCTGGGAAGGCCTGTGGGTAGTAATTATACAGGGGTGCAGCTTGGCCTGGGAAGGCCTGTGGGTAGTGATAATGATAATACAGGGGTGCAGCTTGGAGCTGGGAAGGCCTGTGGGCAGTGATAATACAGGGGTGCAGCTTGGAGCTGGGATGATAATACAGGGGTGCAGCTTGGCCTGGGAAGGCCTGTGGGTAGTGATAATACAGGGGTGCAGCTTGGACCGGGAAGTCCTGTGGGTAGTGATTGATAATACAGGGGTGCAGCTTGGACCGGAGGCCTGTGGGTCAGCGAGAGAAACTCCAGTCTGAGCTTGGATCGTCATCTCCCTGCTGCTTCCATTCTGACAGATGGCGTCTCTCACACAAAACAAAGATTTTCATCATGTAGCCGAGTTACTCCTGGCCTCATGGTGATCCGGTTTGGGCAGGATATAGCGCATTCAGAAGGTCCAATAAAGATCTCTTCACAGAAGTGTGGGCAGAATTGAAAGAACCAGAGTAAGGGTCAAAGAGGCACCCGGAAGAGCAAGAGGGAAGAGCCTCTCACGGGGCTGCGAGCACAAGGAACACAGAACAAGTGCTCACAATGGAACCAACCAGAGGTGGGCAGGGGAGGACCAAGACCAGCGGGCAGTGCAGAGAGTGAGGGAGGACTCACAGACCAGGCCTGGCTTTTGTCCCTGCTACCATCTGCCTTTCTGCATACTCTGATCCTCTGCTAGAACCTAGGCCAAACTGGAACGGGAAGTCTGCGACTCTTAGCTACCTTTCTGTTGTGTTCAAACACAATGAGATAAAACTCTACGGTCTAATGGAAGGAATGGTGGATTTGAGGGGTGGTAGGATTTAGCAGATGGTTCCTCCTGACTGGGAGGCACATCAGTAGGTGCGGTGGCCAGAACAGGAAGCTGAGAAGAGCTCATGCCCTCAACTGTAGGCACAAGACAGAGAGAGAGAACTGGGAGTGAGGTTAGGCAGTGACCTCTAGTCCACCCCCTAGTAACCATACCCCTGCAGTAAAGCCACACCCCTGAAGAACCACCCTGAGTCCCCAAGTGTGGGACCAGGGGACACACCTCATTTAAACCACCACAGCCTACTATACCCGCCACCTTTGAGATCAATCTGAGGGGCATGCTCCTCTGTCTCCATCCACACCAGTGCCTCTGCGAAGTAGGCACTCAGTATGTGTCCAGTAAATCGTCTTCCTTTTAGTATGTAAAGTGATAGCCTGGCTCAGTTGCAGTAAACGGCCCTAGATTTACTACTTTCTACCCCTTCCCCCCCCACCTCTGCCCCCAACTAGTGAAGACCGCAAAGGGCTTGAGGGGGAACAGTAACAGGAGAAATGAATAAGTCATTTCTAACAAGGCTGGTTTTATGGGCCTCACACCTCCTCCAGGCCAACCAGGCTCATTCTAGGAGCACAGGGACAGGGAGGGCTCCAAGACAAAGGGAGGCTTTAGGCAGGAATCAGGCTCTGCCCTTACAACAAGAGGGGTGGACTTCCACTCACAGGACTCCTGGGTTTGGGTCGGCATCCGCAGGAGTCTCCAAGGCCTTCATTAGTCATGCCTTATGCGAAACACCCGCCATTTGTCAGAGTCCAACACAAACCAACTTCTGACAGTTTGGGGAACGTGGAGGGGCAAAGCCAAGGAAACCATGCCTGGGGTGCCAGTTGGAAAAGCCTGCTCAGCTCTCCCGGAAGTAGACTCACCTGGCCTCCTCATACTTCCTGCTATGGTCTGGGTGTACCCCACAAGTTCGTGGTCATGGCCCTAATTCCATAATGCATCAGTGTTGGGGAATGGGGACTTGTGAACAGTGCTTGGGTCACAGGGAATTGAGGAGCCTAAGTGTGGATAACTGCTCCCCACCTTCTCCAGAGGCTGGATGGGTCGCCTGACAGCCCACTCTCACAGAGCAGTTCATCCCACACGTGTTACTTCCTCCACAGATATCTGCTGCATGGTATGGTTTGCCGGTGGCATGTACCCCAGAAGCTCAAATGTTTGTACATTTAGTCCCCTGGTGGAAGCACTACAGGAGCCGGGAGCCTTAAACCATGGGCAGGTCTTCCAAGTCAGACCTACCCCTGCTCCTGGTCCAGCCAGGCTAGGCAGGAGCTCAAGCATCCAAACATCCCCTCTGCTACTGAGCTGCTCTGACATGAGGAACTACGGTCCTCTGAATACACAATCCAAAGCAAAACCCCTTTGCTTAAATCCTCTCTGTTGGGTGCTCTGTCCCACGAAGGCACCACGATGGCTTCTGCTGGCCACCTCGAGCTGAGACACCTCCTCTCCATCTAGGATATACTCAGGTTCCACCATCCATTTTTCATGTGCCTGTCTTCTGTCTGCCTGGCCTGGCGTTCTCTGGAGCTTTGCCCATGGGACAGTTGTCACTGGACATGGGGGTCAGATGAACTGATCTGCCACCAACTATAAAGTCAAGTGAACACAGCTTGTGCTAGGCCTCCGGGTCTCTGTTTTCATTCGGCTGCTGTTGTTGTTGTTGTTGTTGCTGCTGCTGCTGTTGTTGTCGTCTGTGGTTTTTGTTTGCTTGTCTGGATTTGGTTTGATTTTGAGGACAGGGTTTCTCTATGTAGCCCTGGTTGTCCTGAAATACCCAGGACCACGTGGGAGCTAACGTCACTCTCTGACAACCCTAGAAGCAAATCCTAAAAACCGCTTCCTGCCCTGAAAGGAAACCAATGGGGCGGCTCAGAACCGCTTTCCTTACTAGTAATAACACAAGCATCTTTAAAAACAAAAGGTCCAGCTCGGGAGATGGCTCTGACAGTAAAATGCTTACCATGAAGGAATGGGGACCCGAGTTTAAAACCCTAAAAAAGTCAGTCCAGGCCATAATATCAGCAAAGTAGTAGGGAGGGAGAGCCGGTGCATCCTGGGGCTCAATACGCTCCCAAGTCAGTGAGATCCTGTCTCAGAAACAAAGACGGGAAGAGCTGAGCAAGCCCTCCATGTTGACCCTTAGTATACAGCCTCACACCTGTATGCACCAACGGATCCACGCACGCACATAGCATGCTCACACATGCATGCATATACATGCACACGTGCGTGTGCGTGCACACACAGGCACACACACACACACACACACAGGCACACACACAGGCACACAGGCACACACACACACACAGGCACACACACACACACACAGGCACACACATACACACAGGCACACAAGCACACTTGTGCTTGCGGCCCTTTTTATTAGCAAACTGTCAACAGTAGTGACCTTGACTGAAGGTTTAAGTGTGGCCTAGAAGTTCTCCTTGTCCTTTTACTTTTCCAGAACAACATCAACAAAAGTGGATTGAAGGTTCTAGAAGAATCTCTAAGGCCACTTCTGTCACTAGCCAAAGATGTGGCCCTCTTTAAAAAAAAAAAAAAAAAAAAAATCAAAACAGCTGAATGTCGTGGTCCCCATGAAAGGCTGAGGTAGGAAAGTGGTGCTGTTAAAGCCAGCCTGACGGACAAAATTAGACCAGAGTTGGGGGAAAAAAAACCCTTTCCCATCCCCCAAATCAAAACAAGAGCTAGAATACATTCGGACATTTTGCATTTAGCTGGATCTGAGGGTGCCCCTCACCGCACTCCCTTGCTGTCTGCATCAATGCAGGGCTGCTGAGGCCATGCCAGACCGAGAAGCATTTGAGAGGCTTCTCGGCTGCAGAATCCCACCATCATGGAGCAGTCCCAAGCCAGGCGGGCCACGCAAGGCCGGGTGCATTTGTGAAGCTCCTCGGTGTGAGGGCCGGGGTATTCATAACAGCTCACTGGCAGGGAATGCAAAGCACACAAGCCTTAATCTTGGGACTTGAATACTGTCCAGATTCTACATAATCGCTGGCTGACAGGGCTGCAGCCTGAGTGTGCGTGGCAACTGCAGGCTGCCTGGTGAGACCTGAGTTTTGAAACCAGCAATGGTAGCTTAACAAAATTTACGGGTTGTAGAAAAAGTCACCGGCCTCTGAGGAGGTGAGCTCAGCCTCACCCTTCTGACAGCTGCCCCAGGTGGCCAGTTTTGGTGAGAGGTGTTGGCTCTCATGGGGAAAGCTTCGACCTCCCTTTCTTAACGAAGGTCGCTACAGGCAGTCATGCATTCCAGGTAAGAACTGGGGATGACCAAGGAAGCAGGAAAAAAAACAACAAAGATGTGGCTTTGAGCCATGTAAGTGATCACCCCATGTTTAAAAAATAAAAGCAGTAAAAGTCCTATCTTCCAAAAGTAGAAGAACCCAAGGCGCGTGGGGCTCTGGTCTCCACCACAGCATCACATGTGCGCATGCGCAAGTGTGCACGCATGTACAAAGAGTAAATGGAATTGAGTTGTGTGTGTTCAAGGTATATGCATCTGTATGCGGGTGCATGCACACATCTGTGCGGGTGCACGCTGCCTATGCGTGGGCCTGTGGAGGCCAGAGCTCAGCTTCTGGTGTCTTCTATCAATCACTCTTCACCTTGGTGTTGGAGACATGGTCTCCTCAGTGAACCTGGAGTTATGTCAGTCGTTCTCAGCCTTCCCAAGGAATGCGACCCTTTTTTTTTTTTTTTTTTTTTTGAGACAGGGTTTCTCTGTATAGCTCTGGCTGTCCTGGAACTCACTTTGTAGACCAGGCTGGCCTCGAACTCAGAAATCCGTCTGCCTCTGCCTCCCGAGTACTAGGATTAAAGTTGTGTGCCACTACGCCCGGCTTGGAATGCAACCCTTTAATAAGGTTCCTCATGTTGTGAACAAAAATTATTTTCGTTGCTACCTCATAACTGTGATCTTGCTACTGTTATGAATCATAATGTAAATAGCTGTGTTTCCCAATGGTCTTTGAGAGGAGTTGCGACCCACAGGTTGAGAACCACTGAGTTAAAGCTATTAGACTGTCTGGCCAGAGCCCTCCAGGTCTCTGCACCCCAGTACTATCTGGCTTTTTATGCAGGTTCAGGGTCTCCAGACTTCCAGTTACAAAGCAAGCCCTTTACCACTGAGACATCTTCCAACCCTGAGGGTCTATAGCTGAGGGGCTGAAGTCAGACACACAAAAAGGATTTTACTTTTCTGCCTTTCTACATAGGACTATACAGTCTACAGACTTCTGCATTCTAAACTTAGGTAGTCTTTACTGCAACATGAAGACTGCTTCTCAGGGCAGAAACTTGTAGAAGGTGCTGCTAATTCAGGGCGAACAAGCACTCAGCACCGTGAGGCCTTCAGAGTCACAACATTTTGAGATATAAACAGAAGAATCGAGGCCGACAGAATGCAAGGCAGGGAGTTTAAGGAGCAGTGCCCTCGCTAGGCAGAGAACAATCTGGAAACAATCGGCCTCCGGCAGCTGCTCTCATCAACAAACTGTTTATTGTAACAAAGTGGCTAGGTCAAAGGCTGAACATCAACCTGAAACTGAAAGCAGAGTTCAATCCAAGACTTGCTAAGGAAACGGGGACTCCACACGGGGAAGCAGAGGTGAGAAGCTCACATTCAAGAGTCCTTTCTGAAAGGGCCAGAGCGGGGATAAACCTGTGCAGGTCAGCTCAGCCAGCCTGTTGTTCTGTGTGGCCACAGCTTTGTACTGCTGCCTCCAGAAGGGCCTTGGAAGAGACAGCACCTCTCCCTGTCTCCACCAATCCCAGGCTACAATGGCTTCCCAGCTGCTCCCTCTCTAGTCTGTCTCAGCTGCCTCAGCAGCTTATGCACGGTGCCTAAGCAAGCAAGACAGCCTGTCTCTAAACAGGAGCTAGAAGGGAGAGAACTGGAAAGCAGCGCTCTGTCACGGATGCCAGAGTGACCTCGTAGCAACATTTTCAAACAGGACTGTTATCTCTTTAGAATCGTATACTGAAATACTCACAAGGAGAGCCAAAACAATAGCTGGGATTTGGTTTGGAATCACTGCACGGAAGGCGTGGGTGTGGACAGATGGACTCTGACTGGCTGTAGGTGGACAGCCGTGAAGGAGCGTGACGAGTAGTGTCCATTCACAGCTGCACATGCGGCAGTTTCTGCGAGGGGTCTACTTTTGCTTACGCGCACAGTTCAGCAATGGCTCAGAGAGAAGAATGTTTTCTTGGTTTTTGACTATAAGAAAGTTTTGAATTATCAAAAAAAAAAAAAAATACGAGCCCCGTCAAGTACAGATAGACATGTTCCACGGTGGTGCCTGGTGCCTGCTCCACACTCTCTGAGAGATGTCTGAGCAGAGCTGTGACTCTGGAAAAGTGACGCTGGAAAAGTGGAAGGGATAAGCCACGTCTTCTTGGCGCGTCGATGGCCCAGTCGTCAGAACCAGACTCAGAATGAGAACCAGCAGATGGTATCGAAAAATGCCTGGAAACATTACTCAGAGGTAGAGCAGGTGCCCGGCATGGGTGAGACTCTGGGCTCGATTGCTGCTAGCATAGACACAGAGACAGACAGACAGAAAGACAGACAGGCAAGCATGCGTGCACGCACACACACGCACATGTACAATTATTTTATGGCAAACATGAATTTGCATCAGAGATTACCTCCCTAGGACTTCACAGCACTGTGGAACAGGCGAACACGCAGTAAGAAAACCTAATGTCAAGTGACAGGGGCCACGGTCTTACAACAGACAACACAGTCTTTGAAAATGTAATTTTGTTTGAAAATCTGGACTAGTTTAGACTGTAATGATCATTCTTACAGTAAAGATGAATTATTCTTTAATCATGTTTAAATTAACTGCTGATCAGTCTCCAGTCAGGATCTGTTCCGGTATAAAACTGAAAGTGGCAGTAATTAGGGTTTTAGGACAGGATGCATCCCAGGGAATTACCTCAGAGGGTTTTTTTGGCTTTTGTTTTTGTTTTGGGGTTTGGGGGCAGGGTGGGAGGTGAGAGGTGTTTTTAAGCCTGAGAGTTTTCCTCTGTAGGCATACATAAAGCTGAGTTGGAGCCCCAGCAACACAGACACATATGTAAAATCATTCACACACGTGTGCACACTTGGGACTTTTAGTCTAACTGCTTTGCCAATTGCATCATAAACACCTCAAGGCACGGGAAAAGGATGTGGAGGGCATCTTGTCTCTGTCTTCTGACAGAGAGGGACGACTCTGAGGACCATCCTTTACAAGGCATCTGCTATGAAAGACTCAGTGTGAAGAATCCGCAGCGCTAGGCCTATGCCGACAACATGGAAAGAAAATGTTCCAAAGAGAAGAATCTTCAAAGTTATAGACTTTGGAGTTTTAAATATTGTAGACGCACAGGCTGCAGGAAAACAGACATGCACCAGCCATACATCAAGTTTGCTGACAGAATACTCTCGTTAACCCAACTTGACACTCTCAGGCAAAGGAGGTTAAATATGCCCCATGTGCCCTCCAAGTTAACCACTGTTTTTAAAATATGAAACCACTGTTTGGTACATCTTTTAAAAGTTATATTCGCTTATCTGTAGAAATTACAAATGGGAAGGGGAAGCTGATTAAACATCACACGATATACACATGCGCATCTCTCTGATCACCGCAGGGAATCCTGTAAATATGTACAACTTCCACATTTTTATTAATTAGTTAAATTTTTTTATTTGTAAAGAACTGAGAAGGGAATGGGTGAGGCCATCCTCTCAGCTCTCTCTGAGAATTTTACTCTTTTATTATTATAGCTTTTAGTTTTAATTTTCTAAACTTTCACTTGCGTGGGGGGGGGGGGTAAGCTTATTTCACATTTTTTTAAGTTCAGGCTAAAATAAGTCTTAGCGTTTGCAACACTGACACACACGGGGTGGCCCTCCTCCTGCCCTTACAGACAGGTGATAACTTGCACCTTCACGAACATTTAGAATTTAAATGTCCTGTGCAAAAGCATGCCTTCACCTTTCCCTCTCTCTCCACCCAGGCAAATGCACACATCAGAGACTCACACACACACAACATCCCTTACACTGTGACCCTTCATGTATCAGAGGGAGAGGTGTGACCTCCCTTGGTTTCAGAGGTCTCCAGATATTCCAACAGCATCTCCTTATCCTCGGGGTCAAGGAAGGAAACACTGCTTCACAGAGACAGGCTGTCCCTCGGGAATCTTATTTTCAGTACATTTTTAGCTACAGGACACACACAGGAGACATAGCACATGCGCGTGGCTAACATGAAAAAGTGAAACACTGCCAATAGCAATTAAAGCAAAGCTTCTAAGGGCTGTGCCGCTTTCACCTATAAAAGCCATGTTCCTCGGGAGAGAAAATGGGGCGCAAACTCTAAAATTGTGTTATGCAGGCTATTCTCCCTCATGACTGACCAGTCAGAGCTGGCACTGTGGTCTTTAACTCCAGTACACCCCTCTTCTTCATTGACACATTAAATCTGTACACATTTATAGTGAACAACATGATGCCTGCCTGACCTGTGTCAGCCATAGATGGGAATAACGACCCACCTTCCTCTGATTACATTACTGAACCAAATGCTGAAAACCCCTTAAGGAAGGGAACTTCACGTACTCCCAGCAGGAGCCTAGAAACACAGCCCCCAAACCCTCGGTGCACACAATCTTACGCCCACCCGCCCACCCACCCAGTGGTAGGATTGAGCAATGGAAGGTCTGCCCAGAATGTATGCTCCGTCTGTAGTAAGTGCCTGGTGGACAGACAGACAGACTAACCTTGGTGGAGTTCCCTGATTTCCTAAGGAAGCCAGAGAAAGGTTCCTGAAGGATCCATTCAAACTGCAGCACCCTGACCCTCTCTGCTGACCACCACCCGCGTGCAGCGTCGAGGCTGGCCTGATTGTTTCGAATTTTCATGTTTGTCCAAGATGCCAGCTCTGCCATCAGAGCAATGTGCTCAAATTACTAGCATGGACAGAAAGAGCATGTGATACTCGCTCTAATGCACACATTTTCCAAGTGGCCATCAGGTCCCAGACCCTCACATTCCTGCACTTGCCAGTTACCATGGGTGCCTACCACAGGCCACCTTGAAACCAGGTCTCACCTGATCACAGGGCCTTTTGATGGTGCCTCATAACCCAGCACCAGTGCGGGCCGACTCCTAGGGATGTGTCTGTTGGACCTGAGAGACAAAATTCTGCTGGTCGGAACGTTCCGAGATTTAGTAGAGCCGGCTTCAGTCGGGTTCCCGGGAGGTAAGGAACGACACAATGCAAACCCGCTCACACATGGCAGCTATTAGGGAGCTGGTGTAGGAGACAGAAAACATTTGCTCTTGGAGGATTTTTTTAATCCAAATGAGCCTGCTTCCCATCCACAAATCTGTGACTGCATAAACGCTGGATATAAATAGTCTATGGAAACAGAGCCGCCCTTCCTAGCCACGGCGCAACCGTGAGCAAGCGGCTGTAGAGCTGCGTGGACCTCCACCAACCCCTCCAGATCCCATGGCAAAAAAAAAAAAAAAAACTCGGCTCAGACAAAACCAAAATCGCGCCGAAACTCAGCAAGGCCAGGAAGCAACGGCAGCCGCGTGTATCTTCTGTGCATCTCCTTCTCCCGTGAGCGGTTCTGTCCTGCCTGAGGTTTGCCCTCCAGTGTGGACCCCAAAGGCAGCTTTGGAACATGCTTGTGAGAACAAGATTCATACACAAAGGCAGGTCACCCAGTAGCTCAAAGGCTCCTCGAAAAAACAGCCTGTAAAAAGGAGGCTGAGGACAACACCCCGTGAATTACGCTTCTTGCATTTCGGAGTCAAAAGGGATTGTGTCGCCTTTACACAGGCTTTGTGCTTGATAACAGGAAGTCAGTCAAAATGAACAACAACAACAAAAAAATTCCAGTATTGGTGGGGAGAGAAAGAAGAAAAGAGAGAAAGGTATATGAAAGAACCTTGAAGACATTCGCAGCTATAAAAGCTTTTAAATGTTGGCTTTAATCTGCCAGCTGCTCTGAGCTGTTCTGTAAAGCAGCAGCCACAAGACCTCAGCAGACGCACGCACACACGCACGCCAGGAGCCACCCAGTGCACCTGGGACCCCGACTTTCTCTCCGATTTGGATCTCCAAAGAAATACTTCGTTAACTGTATTTTAAAGTATTGCTAAAAGTTTGTCCCTTATTTAAGATTCAGAACTAGGCCTAAAGGCCACAGGAGGGAGGGGAGGGTTCCAGGCAGAAATTGTTTTTTCTTAAATGGAGTATTGGAATTTAAAAAGCAACAGCACTAAACACTTTAGGCTCCAAACGGCTAGTTCACATCTTGGGGGGATAGCTCTGTGTGCACAGCACTGGCAGGGTGCAGTGGAGAGACAGTAGCTCTAATGCAGGGGATGCAGACAGGGCGTCCCTGAAGCCCTTAGGCAGCTAGGCTAGCTGAAACAGAGAGAGTCATATTCAGGGAGAGACCCTGTCTCCCAACAACAACAGCATTACCATTGCATAGAGAAGTGATTGCAGACAGACAGATCACAGTCAGTACCTGGCCGCCCCACACACTCGCCAGGTTAATGCCGCCACACTTGCATCTATCACCCCACAACACAGTTTTGTTTTTAGATATTAAGAAGGAAGAGCCCGACTTTCAGGCTGCGGACACAGTTTGGTAATACAACAGTCAGGGCCTGGGTTTGATTCCCACCTAAGTAAATAAGTAAATGAAAGCTCAGGTTCCCCATCCCAGGGGACGAATAGACAGACAGACAGCAGGCAGGCAAGCAGGCAGACAGGCACGCATGCACACACCTCATCCTGCCTATTGGGGAGTCCAGATGAGATCATGAAGCATATTAAGAAGACTCAATTAACCAAAAAGCATGTCATAAATAAATGACCATTTCTCCCCAACTGCCCCAGTGCCTGGCCCACACTCATTAGCTCCCAAATATTTGCTGAATGAAGTGGCCAGTGCGGACAGAAGCAGGTCCCGCGTGGAATGAATTAGTCTACATTCCGTCATAAAGCAACAAGACCAGAAGAGAAACTTCCACTTCGTGACAGCTATGTGTTAAAACACCACACTAAACGCCTTAAATGTGAGCAATTGAAAATGAATTTTCAGGAAAGGGTTCCCTGGGCAGAAAGGCCACGCTAAGGGCCTGATACATCTACAAATATAAAAACGACTCTCACCAACAACAGCTAACCACCAACAGGAGCCGGAGTGTGAGGAAGGAAATAGAGTTTCTTTGTATATGATTTTGGGTTGAATCAAAATGGAATATTGTAACCCTTTTCTGTCTTTAAGCATGTACTAATTCACGTCACGACTCCCACAGCACCGACATCACACACACACCACCACCACCACCACCACCTCCACCGCCATGACTTTGCCCAGCTGCTTTATCAACAAACTCAGTTGTCACTTCTTGTTATGGTTACATCTTGATCCCAAGGGCAAGTAACTGCACACCCTCAAAGAGCTCCTGCCAAGCAAGAGTCCAGCTGGAAGACTCCAGGTCACCTACACATCACTGCACCCCAGCCTAGTGCACACCTAAAAGATCTCAAGGTTCTTCATTTTAAAAGAAAGCAAAACAAAAGCAAACAAAAAAATGTGTGTGTGTTCCCTAACTGAGTGGGAAGCCAGGCCAGGGGAAATCTGCAAACAGCCTGGGTTCCTCAGAGAAATGGCAGCCCCCCTGGTTAGAGGTGGGGGGGTTCCTCAGAGAAATGGCAGCCCCCCTGGTTAGAGGTGGGGGGTTCCTCAGAGAAATGGCAGCCCCCCTGGTTAGAGGTGGGGTGTCCATGCTCTTCTGCATCCTCTGGCCACCCAGGAAACATCAACATGTCACACGGACTGGGGCAGTATGAGGTGGAAGGTGGGGGCTGGCTCTAAATCCCGGCTGGCCTAGTCATTCCACAGGAGCCGCCAGAGACTCCAGGGTGCCCTCCTCCTTCTTATCCTTCGCTCAGACAGAGATTAGAAGGCAGGAGGACAAGACAGTTTTCACTGAAGAAGAAGTCTGCTTTTATTTATAAAATAATTATATTTTTACATAAAACAAATATTTAACTTTTTCTATATAACATCACAGAAATGGGTTCCTTCTCTGTCTTTTCCTTACAAAATGTGTGTCTCCCACAGCATAGCCCACAGTGATGCTGCATTCCTGCCAACACCCTGTCTTCTACTGGATGGAGGGCTGACAGGAAGGCCACTATGTAAAGCTAGCCCATAATATATCTTACATCAACCGTTTGGCCCGTCAGCCTGACCCTTCACTGGCCTTTCTATGAGTTTATTCATAGAGAAATAGTGCAAAGAGCTCTGGATCACCCCAGCAGAAAAAGGGCTCCAGTTGTGACTAGTCTAGCAACGCCTTCTGTTCACACGAGTGAACCCCTGTGAGGCACACACACCCCAACCCTGGAGCTCACTATTAAGCCAGGCAGCCACGACTGTGACATGCCACTCACAGGAGTCAAACAGTCCACTGGCAACACTACACCCCCTAAACCAGCGGTTCCCAGCCTTCCCAATGCTGCGACCCTTTATACACTTCCTCATGCTCTGGTGACCCCCAACCATAAAATTATCTCAATGCTACTTTTTAACTGTGGTTTTGCTACTGTCATGAATCATAATATAAATATCTGATATGGAGAATATTTGCTACCCACAGGTTGAGGACGACTGCTCCCAATAATTAAGTCAGATGTCAAATTTCAACCAAGTGTCAGATCCCAATCAGGTTTTAAGTACATGTGAGAGGCTTCCAAAGTTGATGACACACTAGCTTGTTTTTTTACTTATTAATAACTAGCTTGGCTCAATATGAAAGTACATACATCTGTCATAGACAATTTTGAAAAATATAAAGAAAACTTTAAAGTGTTATTAAAATTATCTTAAGCTTACCACCAGAATGTGTATGTATGTGTGTGTATATATATATATATATATATATATATATATATATATATATATATATACACATTTGTACATGTGTGTATGTATATGTTTGTATATATAAGTATGTTTTGTGTGCATGTCTATATGTGTTTGTATATGTTTGTATGTGCATGTATGTATATGTATATGTGTATGCATGTACACGTGCATATACATGTGTGTATGTTTTTGTGTGTGCATGTGTTTGTGTGTATATGTATGTGTATTGAGTGTGTGTATACATGTGCATGTGTCTACACACTGTGGCTCTTCCAGTCTTGTTTCAGTACACGGCATGCGATGTTGGTGATTTTCAATATACTGGCCTCAGCTGAGGCCTGACCTTCTGCCTGTTCCTGGGAGGATGGATCAGATGTAAAGACCCATGTCAGAAAAGAAGGCAGCTTGGCACGGGAGCTGCCCCTCAGCAGAGCCCTGCTTTGACCTCCCTTCCTAGTGGTCTCACCGGACACCATGGTGGGGTTTTACTAAGGGAGTCCCATGAAGGTCTTGGTGTTCAGGTAGGAAGGGGATTCTCAGCAAATAGCCCTCATGAACACCAAGAGTCACCAGTTCTTTATGTGTCTCTTTCTATCACAGTGGGTGACACAGAAGCATGAGGTGGAAGGGATATCATAAATCTTGCATGCTTCTTGCCGTCAAGAGCATCGTCAGGGCTCTATGCTGAATAAACACAGCTGCTGCTCAGTAAAGGTATTTAGATAATTTCTCTATTTATTTTGTTCTTTCACATCTTGTACTAGAACAGGACTTAATATTGAATAAATGTTGAATGAATGGATGGATTTTATGAACTGTGGCATTGAAATGACTTCTACAGACCCCAAAGAAATTTCCACCAATATAGTAGAAAATGTACAAATTACACTATGTGACACTGATATACGGAGAATAAATTAAATTTCTGAACAGTTACAGCTAGAGGGGTCTGTAACACAGGTAGCCTAGCTCAAAAGCGACATCATGTGGTGAGAGCGTGGATTTCCTTGAGCAGAGAGCTTTACAGGAAGCAGGAAGTCTGCACAAACTCCTAAAGCATGCGGCAGGTCCAGCAGATGGGAAAGGCCAAGATCCTCCTCCTGTACCTTTCATCCAAGAGAGGTCAGTGAGACCTACTGTGCACAGATGCAGGAAGAGAGGTCAGTGAGACCTACTGTGCACAGATGCAGAAGAGAGGTCAGTGAGACCTACTGTGCACAGATGCAGAAGAGAGGTCAGTGAGACCTACTGTGCACAGATGCAGAAGAGAGGTCAGTGAGACCTACTGTGCACAGATGCAGGAAGAGAGGTCAGTGAGACCTACTGTGCACAGATGCAGGAAGAGAGGTCAGTAAGTCCCACTGTGCACAGATGCAGGAAGGAAAATCAAATTGCCTCTTCTTTGGTTTATAAACTGAGCTGCACAGGAACTTGACGTGGCAACCTCAGCATTGGGACAAGAGCAGGAAGAATCTTCTGTCTGCCCCCCCACTTCACCCCCCCAAAAAAACATCTCTTACTGCTTCTATTTTCAAATAGTTTGGGAAACTTTTGCTCCAAGAAAACACAACGCTTGATCAGTACTAGAATCTGAGCAGAGCCTTGAGAAACAACAAGGAAGACACAGTCACACGTGTGTTCACTGCCCTGAATTCTCAACGTAAAACAGAAGTCAGTAAGAATGAAGCAGCCAGAAGTTATGACCAACCTCAGAGCCAACCTCAAGTCTGTGAGGGAGACTAGGACCTGGAAAGAATCTCAAAACTATTCTTTCCAAGACTACATGTGCATGCTAGACAGACTACATGTGCATGCTAGACAGAGCAAACACTGGCTTTCCCCTTTGACAAGAACTTCATCCCGTGGATTGTGAGTGGGTAAGCTAATGTTCCTCCAACCAGCAAATGCCACCCTCACTGCCACTGGCTGCCACGGGGCATTCTAAAGAGCCAAATTCACTCTGTGTGTGTCTGCGTGTGTGCACACGCATGTGTGCAAGTGAGTGTACATGTGTGTGGACACGTACACGTAGAAGCCACAAGTCCTCACATTTGTTCACAGCTTTATGTTCTGAGACAGGGTCTCTTGCTGAGCCCAGAGCTAGACAATCTGGCTTGTCAGCTTGCAGAGAGGCCCACCTCCACACCCCACATGCTGCAACTGCAGGCAGGCTGCTATACCTATCCAGCTTTTTATGCAGATGTTGAGGGCACCAAGTAAGGCCCCACTGCGAAGACATCCACAGCTTGTCCATGGTGTGTCCTCCTCAGTCCAAGAACTAAGAGACTAAATACCAATTGCTCTTCCAGCAAAAAAATCGCAGCTTAGATGTTTCAGTTGAACATGTTCTACCTAAGGAGTAAAGTGTACCAGACACCTTCCGAGGAAAAATAACCCAAGGCTATCTTTCCTCTTCATTTCTCCGCTGTGGTCAAAAGGCCTACAGTCAGGACTGGGAAAAGGGCAAGCAGACCAGGGGCAGGCCAGCCAGCGTTCCCCTCTAACCACCCAGGCTGCAAGCTTGCAGGGATCACACACTTAACCTCATCTCCAGTTGCAATCCTCGATGTTCAGGAGAGGAAGTAAGGCGAGGGCCTAGGAGGCTAACGGTCACATTCCACTGAAGACAGGTGGCCTTGGCCCACATGGACAAGAACCTAAAGCTCTGAGGACTGGCTCTACTTGGTATTCTTATGTCATAAATCAGAGTCGTAAGTCTGAACATAAAACAGTGTTAAGTAACTTGGAGTTGGAATTCCTATGATGAAGACACAAACAGAAGCCATTTGATTAATGCATCAGAAATGGTGCGAATGGCAGAGCCGGGCTTGGTGGCTCACATCTGCTGAGGCAGGGAGATCCCTGCAGGCTTAAAGGTGGCCCCTGCTACAGACTGTATTCCAGGCCAGTGTGGGCTAGTAAAAACTTGCCTCAAGAAAAAAAAATGTTTAGAAATTAGATAATCAAATGTAATAAAAGAATGTTTTTTAAAAGACAAAAGATCACCCTGTGTTGATATTAATTTTTCAATTGGAAGCATTGCCTTCCATTTCTTAGCCTAGATACCGGGAACTTATTAAGCACATCATGCTTTCTTAACCCAATAAACCTCTTAATAATCCAACCATCACTGCATTAACTCACTGCATTATCGGGTAAACTGCAGTGCTTACACAAGTCTCCCTCACACACAGGTAAACTGCAGTGCTTACACAAGTCTCCCTCACACACAGGTAAACTGCAGTGCTTACACAAGTCTCCCATGCTGCCCACTCCAGCCCTCACACACGTGTAAACTGCAGTGCTTACACAAGTCTCCCTCACACACAAGTAAACTGCAGTGCTTACACAAGTCTCCCGTGCTGCCTGCTCCAGCCCTCACACACGTGTAAACTGCAGTGCTTACCCAAGTCTCCCGTGCCGCACCCTCAGCCCTCACACAATCTGCTCGGGTCGTCATCTGTCTCAGTACGGTGTACCCACACAATGCAAAGCTCTAATCCACACAAACCAAGCTCGCCCAGGGACAGCGGCCAACCTGGAAGGCAGCGCCTCCCCCATCCACAGTGCAGGCACGAAGGGTAGATTTTGCTCTTTTCAAGTGAAGCAGGTGGGTTTGGTGTGTGGCATCCCCTGGATACAGTGCTTTTGCTGAATGTTAACATCACTAACCTCACAGACTGGCCTGCTCCTGGCTGAGAACAGAAAGAGCTTTGCAGAATCATTTGTCACAATGAATAAGAAATTGACAGCATGTCACCACAACGGGATTAGTAGGGACACACACCTGGAGAATCTGGCAGCCTGCCCAAAACCAGGTGTCCCTCATAGACCAGCAATGAATGCTGGTGGGCATGGGCTCCGGAAACATTGCCAACACTTCCGTTTTCCTTTTAGACACGAGTGGCAAACATAACACCTAAAGCCTTCTGACCATAAGGCAGCAGACATCAGCACACAGAAGTTGTGATTTCCCACCTACTGAGGAAAACGCAGATCAAAACAACTGGTTTTGATCCCAACTGATAGCAGATTCCATAATAGTCACGCTCAGGGAGCTGGTTCCTGCGCCCCTTCCCACTGATGCTAAAAGCCAGAATCTCAAGTCTTATACAGAACAGCGCAGCATTTGCATATGGTCTATGCATATCCTCCTACAGACTTTAAGCACTCTCTAGAAACACGTCTTACGTTGCAAGCGCTATGTGAATACTTACAGTTACGCTGTACTGTGTATTGCTCAGCTAACGACAAGAAAAATAGTCCGCGCATGCTCAGGAGAGGCAGGAGTCTTTTTAGCTGTGTACATGTGTGTGATATGTATGTTATTCTTGTGTGTGTGCTGTGTTGTATGTGTATATATATATATATATATATATATATATATACATGTCTGTGTGTGTTCATAAAAGTAAGGGTAAGCATGCACCATGGCACACACATGTCAGAGGACAAGCTTGGGTGACCCTCTTCTACCCTTTTGGAGACAGGGTACCTTGCCATGCATGCTGGCTGCTGGCCAGGAGCCCTCGGGACTCTCCACCTCTGCCTCACATAAGGAGCACACAAAAGTTCCTAGGACTTAAAGGTCAACACCTTACACTTGGTCTTTACCCACTGAGCTGTCTCTCTGGCCTAAACATCTCATCTACAGTGGTTGCAGCCACACAGATATAGAATCACATGTGTGGAGATGGAGCCATGCACTTTGAGCACATAGGTCAGAGCTCCATTACTCCACAAAAGGACCACAAACTTCAGACTTCATGCCCCCAACTCCACAGTCACCTCTACTTTCCTTACACACACACACACACACACACACACACACACACACACACACACACACACACAGAGACAGACACACAAATAAAATACTAAAGATACATTAATATTGTTTCCAAACCCAAATCCAAAGTCAAAATAGAAATCAAGGCTGAAAATGGTCATGACAGACAAGTTAAGGAGTCGTGGTTTTGAGGTGCCCACAGCTGAGCCCACTCACCTCAGCGGCCAGCAGTAAGTACAGAGGCGTTAAGGCAGGAACCTGTGGTGCGTCACAGCTCACACCAAGGACAGTCAGGATCTCCTTAAGGACCTCATGTCTTCTCATGTTGCTGGATTTAAGCACATTAAAGTCACCTGCGGTCTGTACCAGGGAGGCGCTTGGAGGGAGCTCTAGGTGCACCTGAGGGAAAGAGAGCAGCAGGTGAACGGTGGGCGCCTGCTTCAAAGGAGCAGCTGCCACGCTAGGCTTGATGGAAATCTGAACGTGACTTTTCTTCTTATCCCATCGGCCTAGAGCCTGACCATCTGCAAAGTGATGTTGAGAAACATCAGGATGAGGACTGGAACGGGCCACTTAAAACAATGTCCTCCCAGCTCAAAGGTCATGGCGGAGCCCGACCCTGGATGGCCACCAGCCTCTTTCCAGGTCATGGCTCTTGCCATCAATGGTCCTGCCACAGGTTCTTGGAGAAGTCACCAAAGTTGGACTAAAGTATTTGGGAACACGATTATGCTGGGAATCCAGCAGAACATGCTACAGAGCCTAGGGAGGCATGATAGGTCAGGCTAGGGACTTCCATTCTCCCTCGCAATCAGAATAACAGAGTAGTGTGTTCATCATTTGGAGACTGTCTGCGGGATGTGAGGTGGATAGAGTGGACTTCCTGGACAACAGAAGGGCCTTCCTTGACCCCCTCCCCCCACACCTGTCTGGGTTCTAAAATTTGGGGCTTCCTACATGAAGTCAGGTGTTAAATTGATATTTAGGATGTGTAGTAGAGACCACACGAAGGTTATAAACACACAAGTATCTCCTTCGGCATCCCTGTCAGGACGAAGCAACTCCTAGCTCCCATGGGAGCAGATTTTTACATACAGTGACAGCAAAGTACTCATGCTTCGTCTGACTTTGCTTTTGTATACTGATTTCCCAAGCAGAACCTCGGGAGGCTAAAGGAGCACAGCGCCAACCGCAGGCTCATTCAGCCACTCAGTTCTCACCTAAGCAGTAACCAAGGTGAGTGTAACCTCCAAACACTGTCCATAATGGGGCCAATGTTGAACTTGGGGGCCAATCTGAATAAGGCGGCGAACAGCGGTCAGGTCGTCAGTGGACAGCAGGTGGACCTGTCCCCCAGAGAGCCCTCGAGGTCTTAGAAAAGAAAAGGGTGCCAGCAAGGGTCCCTATCATCCATCGAAGCGCATGCTTGCCCTGGAGGATAACCTATGCAGGTGGCACAAATAAAATGAGCAAAACTTTGGGGGGGCGTGGTGGCGCACACCTTTAATCCCAGCACGTGGGAGGCAGAGGCGGGTGGTTCGAGGCCAGCCTGGTCTACAGAGTGAGCTCCAGGGCAGCCAGGACTACACAGAGAAACCCTGTCCACAAAGAAAAAAAAAAAAAATACAACAAAGAAAAAGAGTGAAAGTTGAGCTCCTGCAGGAGTTCAGGGAGACAGGGAAGTGCACTGCTGAATGCATGTGGCCTTACTGGATGGCATACACACAAGTGCATGCACAGTAAAGTGTGCTGAAGTGATCTGCACACGAGAAAGATGTACAGGGGAAGGCTTCCATCAGCAGGCTCCCGGCCCAAGGACAACACCCACCACCGGTAAAGCTGGAGAGATGCTATAGCTTCTGGGCTGTGGAGGGGCCTCAGAGGGCAGTGTGTGGTCAGCATGTGCGAGATCCTGGTGCTGCCCCGTCAGTTAACAACAGACAGAACAACCAGCACATCGGATGCTGGGCGTGTGGCCCTGCCTCCTGCTCTTCTGTTAATCTCACAACTGTTTGCTTTAATGCAACAGGGATGCTGGTCCTAGATCCATGACCTGGGGTCTGTCGAAGATTACAGCTCCTCGAATGGACTGAAGGACCGAAGAAACAATGTCTCTAACAACAAACACAGAGAGGGGTGGCCAAATCCACTGGGCGGAGAACAGAAATGCTGATAAATGTCTAGAGTTTATAGGACCACGCCTCCCCACAAAGACTGATCTGGCCCAAAATGTAAAAAGCTGAGAAACTCTGCTGTGAATCATCTTCCTTGAACTAAGCTGGAAAAGTAGATGAAATCTCAGATTCATTCTCAAGCTGTATTTAGGCGACTTCGTACCAGAATCCAGATCCATTTGAGAATCAAATGGCAGCCTTCATTCTTGGCTTTACATTTCCCCGGTAACCGCGGCCCACATGTCAGTAGCTCGTACATCGCTGGCGAGTCTTTTCTTGTTCCTATGAATGTGAAAGCAAGCTAGCTGGGGTGCCCGCGCCTAGTGGGCAGTTTGTGTTCTGCCTTCTCCTACTGGGTTACATCACTGCTAGATTTATTACCAAGATGAAGGCTACGAAACTGAGCAGAGGAAGCTAAGGAGCCAGCCGGTAATAATATTTCTTGGTTGATTTCAGTGACGTGGGACAGCAGCAGACGCTGGAGGAGCAGGCGGTGACCCTGCCACACAGGAGACTGGAAGTCATTTAGAACCAAAAATGACACTCTGATTTGTGAGTCTGCGTCACACTGCCTTTTTTCTTCCTAGGGCAGTATACTGAGGTATCAAATTTTATGATAGTATGGGGGTCAATTTGAACGGCGCAACAGGCAGATGTGCCGTGGAACTCAGAGAAATGGGTTGTGACATGCCGAATCAATTTTCTAGCACAAGTCTGTGCACAGAAGGGAGGGGGGAAAAAAAGAAAAGAAAAAAAAAAAAAAAAAACTCTTCAAAACTAAAACACGGCTCCAGGAAGTAGGGTTTTTCAAGAGAATTTTTTTTTTGAGAATGCATGGTTGCTATAGTGACCGTATTTGCAGAGGGAAAGATAAGAGGAGCATTTACTGAGCACCCCTGAAACTAACCCATGTGGTCTGCAGCCTCACAGGAAACCTGCTGGTTCCGTGGGTGAACATCTGTCCCACTGTCCAGATTTCTGCATTTCGAGCATCATCTTAACAAATAATGGGCTTTAGAACAAAGAAGCAAGAGTGGGGGAGAGCTCAAGGTGAGTGCTGGCCGTGTAAGTGTGCAGAGCCCACAAAAGACACATTCAGCAGCACACGTCTGTAACCCCAGCATTCCTACAGAGATGGGAGGTGGAGACAGGAGACTCCCCAGAAGCTGCCCAGGTAGGAGTGAACCAGACTCTGCCAAACAAGGACCATGTGTGTAGCTGGCCTCTGGCCTCCACACGAGAACCATGACGCGTGCAGAGACAGGAAGAGATCTACTATGTCCGTGTGAGAAATTGTGTGCCTGTACATATGTGTGTGCATGCAGTGCCTGTGCACACCAGAAGACCGAGGCTGATCCCCTGTAATAGAATCACAGAGAGTTGGGAGCCACCTTGCCATTGCTGGGAATCAAGCCCAGGTCCTCTAGAAGAGCAGTCAGCGTGCTTAACTGCTGATCCAGCTCTCTAGTCCTAAGCACTTAGGTTTTAAACATAACAGATCGTAGGAGGAGAGCAGAGGCCGTGAAGATCTGCCCAATGCTGCATGCATACGTGACCAAGATCGTCGTTAGGGGAGACAGCAGCTAGTTTCTAACTGCTACCCTATGCCTTTGAGCTCCTTGCATTAAACAAGGGCTTGATGATATTAACCAGTGTGTGCTTTGAGGCAAGAAAACAAAGTAACATATTTTTAGGAAGAGTGATACTAATAATGATTAAAATGAGAAAGAACTTTCTGGCTAATCCTTGGTTAACCTGATGGTTTAGCTAACCTTGCCACCTCCTGCCTTGGCTCCTCAATCACATGCAGCTTGACCAGCGAGGGTATTCACAAAAGCTCCGACCTCACCCTGCACAGACCAACAGTAGACACTTAGCCAAGAGTACAACTAACCACTAGCACTTAAAAGCTTGTGTGTGTGTGTGTGTGTGTGTGTGTGTTTCTGTGTGTCTGTGTGTGTTTCTGTGTGTATGTCTGTGTGTGTTTCTATGTGTCTGTGGGTGGTGTGTATATCTGTCTGTGTGTCTGTGTGTGTGTGGTGTGTATTGTGTGTCTGTGTGTCTGTGTGTGTGTCTGTGTGTGTGTCTGTGTGTGTGTTTCTGTGTGTATGTCTGTGTGTGTGTTTCTATGTGTCTGTGTGTGTCTGTGTGTCTATGTGTGTGTTTCTGTGTGTATGTCTGTGTGTGTGTCTGTGTGTGTGTTTCTGTGTGTATATATGTGTGTATGTCTGTGTGTGAGTGTCTGTGTGTGTGTGTCTGTGTGTGTTTCTGTGTCTGTGTGCATGTGTGTCTGTGTGTGTTTCTGTGTGTCTGTATGTGTGTGTGTGTTTCTATGTGTATGTCTGTGTGTCTGTGTGTGTGTCTGTGTGTGTCTCTGTGTGTCTGTCTGTGTGTACGTCTGTGTGTATGTGTGTCTGTGAGTGTGTCTGTGTTTCTGTGTGTATGTGTGTGTATTTCTGTGTGTCTGTATGTTTGTATGTCTCTGTGTGTGTGTGTCTGTGTGTATGTGTGTCTGTGTGTGTTTCTGAGTGTATGTCTGTGTGTGTGTGCGTGTGCACACACACAAGAACACAGAAGCTTATGGATGGAGGACAAGGATAATCTCAGCTGTATTTTCTCAGTGCTGCCCACCTTGGTTTTTGCGACAGAGCCTCCCAGTGGCCTGGAACTGTCCAAGTAAGGTACACTGGTTGTCCAGAAGGCCCCAGGGAACCCAGCTGTCTCCTCTTCCCCAGCTCTGGGATTACAAACACAAACCACCATGCCCAATTATCTCGTGGGTTCCAGGAAGCCACACTCAGGTCCTCATGCTTGAAAGGCAAGCACTTCGCTGCTGTGTTACTGACCCAGCCCCTCAGCCCCTCCTGGGACCTCTCAAGCCTTAAAGAGCATGCTCAGTCCCAAATACACCCAAAAGCATCATACCAACATCACCCCCAGTACCTGGCAGAGAACGGCTTCCCCTCCGAGGGTTCCAAAAGGCACATGCACAATCATTTTATCCTTGTCCTCACTCTCCAGGTGGCCCTGGAGCCTGCCCAGGCTCTCGCCGTCCTCATAAACGTAGCCGCTGCTCAGGACACTGAGCCGTACCTCACTCCCATCAGCCTTGGAGAAAACCAAGTTCTGGGCCGTGTTCCGTAGCACGTCTCTCCTGGTCACCCGAAAGCCACCGAACGTGAAGGAGGAAGACAGGCCCAGCACCTTCCCTCCCTGAGAAAGATAGGCCATGAACTTGTGGTGTATGTCTTTGGGGATGGGGTCCCTGCTGGCAATAACTAACAGAAGGCAGTTGTCTGGCCACGGGTCCCTCAGAGCGCTGTCTTCCAGCAGGTGGTACAGAGTATAGCTGTCCGTGTCCACGCAGTCAGTCAGGACAGACCGAACCTGTTGGAGCCGGCCCAGGGCTTCCTCGGAACCAGAGCCCACATACAGCAGGATATTGGGCGCCTTTCCGGAAATGTTGACTCTCTTCCCTTTCCGTTCAGGGCAGAGTTCGCCAGAGGCACCCTCCAAACCGCCGTGATCACAGGGAAGGTCTGGAATGTTCTCCGCAGACGCACACCTCACAGACTCGATGGTGCTGTTCTCGAGCTCCAAACACTCATGGCAGATGGACAGGTGGAGCTGACAGAGCTCTGTGGAGCTCGGCCCTGGGTCCCCATCTGCAGCAGGCTCACTTCCAGAGGCACAGCCCCTCCTCTGTAGGGAAGGGCCTTCACCAGCAGCCTTGCAGTCACCTCGACCAGCATGCTCCATGACACCTTGCGCAGGCTGGGCCTCAGGGGAAGCTTCTGGGCCTGGGGGTGGGGCCTGCACTTGCTCGTTGGAGGCCTTGCCGAATTCCTTCAGAGCAGGGTCCTTTAAGTGGACTGCTAAAGTATGAATGGGAGAGACCATCAGTCAGCACCACCAGTTGGAAAGCCAGCAGCTTAAAACGCACTTCCTGTCCATCTCAACCCCGCATATGTTGACTGCACACTTCTGTGGTGCGATCAAGCCTGTTGGCTAAAACTGAAAGTAAATGGTCCCCTAAGTCATGGCTTCGGAAAGTCACAACAGCCCAGCGAGGAACCATGGTGACATCCCCCGAGCACGGAGACGCTTTACTTACAAACGATCTTCTGGGCTATCAGGCCGTTGTCCATCTGGAGCCTGTCCTCCATGAAGGCTACCCCGAGCTTGCTGAAGTTGTCCACGCTTGCTTTAGCAATTAACTGGTAGGGGTCCCCGGGTCGGCAGGCTAACGGCAGACAGCAGTCCGACCATTTTACAACCTGAGGAAGGTGAAAGACAGGGAGAAAGGGAAGCTGGAACTCTCACGTCTAAAGTGACCAGACACAACACTTCACCTCCTCAACACTAGGTTACAGTCAGACAGACAGACAGACAGACAGACAGACAGACAAATAGACAGACAGACTTATCTGGCAGGTTACAAGACGTTGCCTTTGATTGAGAGCAAGGATGTTTGGGCTCAGACACTCTATTCTGACCTGATAAGAGTGATTGGTTATAGAGCACTATCCAGAACTCTGCCATTTAATGTGAGCCTGCTGCGGGGCAGATGCCTCTCTTACCAACAGCACCAATTAGGCAGAGGCCTGAGGCTCTCAACTTCCAAGCCAACATAAGCCACGTAGTGAGACCCTTCCTCAAAAATCAAAGCAGAGGGCAAGAGAGATGGTGCCATGGTTAAGTACACTTGCTGCTTTTCCAGGGGACCTGAGTTCAGTTCAGGTCCTGAGTTCAATGCACCCACATGGTGACTGACAATCATCTATAATTCCAGCTTCAGGGGACCTAATGACCTCTTCTGGTGCCATGGGCACCACATCCATCGTACACATAAAATTTAATTATTTAAAAAAGATTTATTTATTTATTATATGTAAGTACACTGTAGCTGTCTTCAGACACACCACAAGAGGGCATCCGATCTCATTACAGAAGGTTGTGAGCCTCCATGTGGTTGCTGGGATTTGAACTCAGGACCTCAGGAAGAGCAGTCAGTGCTCTTAACCGCTGAGCCATCTCGCCAGTCCCATAAAATTCAATTTAAAAAACAATATTAAAATAAAAGTAAATATAATTTAGAAATAAATAAAGGTAAACAAAGCCTCAGCTGCTTTTAGACACTGAAGGTGACAGGGACA